>AWOL01S0002100.1:0-18671 GCA_000715115.1 Nicotiana otophora | reverse complement strand
AAAGTGTAATTATAAAAATTTTGGGATTAAAACAAAGTTTGGGGGGTTAAATGGCTATTTTATGAATAGCCAATGGCTATTGTTGACAGCCCAACGGCTATTCTTTTTAAAAAAAAAATTAATAAATAGTCGTTTGGCCTGTTTGGCCCGTTAAGGAACCGGTCCGGTCCCGGGCCCCTGGCGGGCCAAACGGTCCCGGGCCTGGCGGGCCAAATCAAAGGACCGGCCCACGAGACCGGACCAAACGGTCCTGGCCCGTTTAACCGTTTGGCCCGCGGTCCCGAGCCGGTCCCGGACCTGAACCGGCCCACTTGCCAGCCTTAGTTCTGTAGGCTAATTTGTGGATTTTTTTTCCTCTGAATAAAGGTTCATAAGCTCCTATTTCTATATTATGCTGCCTTCTAGCTATGGTTTCTCATGTTGAGACATTAATTTTAGGGTGTATAAGAGTGAACAAACTATTTCTAAACTTGTAACCTACAATGGCATCAAATAGAGGTTATGAGGGAATATGTGTATCATCGCTAGTGGAACCTGGCATCATCATGTTAGTCGATGGGAAAATGGTTTGAGATTTTTTGATTTTCCAATTGATTGTTTCAGTCCCTGTTGGAGCGCTATACACTAAACATATTAGATAGCGCATAAATCGTAAAATGAGAACTTACTTGTTCTTCGTGAAGCAGAAGCGAAAGCCTAAATCGAACCGCGACTGGAATCACTAGTCAATGGTGATTGTCACATTGTGACGGATCAACCCCCTATATCACAGTCTAAACCCTAGTCTGGTTTTAGGAGAAGACTAGTTGTAGGAAAATACTGCTCAAAGTATCTTTTTATTGTACACAAAGTGTACTTATATAGAAAATACCATGGTTAACTAATAGCCCTGTTGGGCCTTAAAGCACCCCTTATGGGTGGACCCAAAATTTCCTACATCTCCCACTCATATATTATGGGAGTGCTCATCTAGTCTAAGAAAAATATTCTCATCTCATCTCCTCAATCATTCATACATGGAAGTAGACCGTGCGACCAGCAAACTGTGAGAGATAAGTGCTACACATCTCTTAGAATTATATAGCCTTTCGTCGAGTACAAACCAGCAAGTAGATCATAAAGTATGTAGTACCCTAGATCATATAAATCACATTTGATATAGTCTCAAAATTTAATATATCATTATTTCTTGTATTCACAATCATAACTCATAAGTTATAACTCGTGCACAAGTGAATACAAATAAATAAAATCCCATCAATGATCTTCCTCTTCTCACGATCCCCTTAACATTAGTTTGACTGATTTTCTAGATATGCTCTGCTAGACCGAATCTGTGTACATGGTCTTTTGGAAACACACTAAGATAACTAACATCACACTAAGTCTCAAATATCTGATTAGAGTCTCTGAGGGTACAAAATCTTGAGCCATCATAAAAGCTTTGGGTCTCACACAACAATAAGTTGAGAATGGACTTATGTTAACCCAATTGGTCGATGTTAGCACACATGGTATGAACTACGTGCTACAATATTTTCTCTTTTTTCTCAAGGAGCGTATGTCTTTATCTCATAAAGAATGTTGTACAGATGATATTCAGACACCATAAGTATCTAAATTTGAGTTCCTTGATCTACAAAATCATATTTGACTCACATCTGGCTCACAAAGTAGACTAGGTGAACATTTTTCACCCTAATGACCTTATGTCATTATTTAAGTGACATTCTGATTTTAAGTGAATAGCTCTCAAATTATCCTTATGATAATTTTGCTTAAAATCATATCTCATCTTCTCACATCACTAAGATAAGGAGGCAATTGCATGTACGAGAAGGCCAACCTCTTGTCTACCCGACATACTTATCAAAAAGAATAAAGAATGCACATAATATTCAACAATAAAAATATGTATGTATGTAAATCAACTTAATTGATAATCAAAGAACGTCATTTTTGTGAATACGAGATAATAAATAACAAAATAAAGTATCTCAGAGTCTACGCAAGCCTTGATACCTAGTGTGTCTCACAAATGCATCTCTAGACAAGGGCTTGGTCAATGGATCTACTAACATATCGTTTGTAAACACATACTTCACATTCACTACCTTGCTCCTAACCATGTCTCTCACATAGTTATACTTGATATCTATATGTTTGGTTTTACAATGAAACTTAGGGTCCTTTGTGGAGGATATTGCAGCCTCACTGTCACAATAGACTAATACCGATTCAGTAATTTTAGCGATATCCAACAAGTGTTCCAAGAACTTTTTCAACCAAGCAGCTTTTTCTGCTGCTGATGTGAGAGCCACGTATTCGGCTTCCATCATAAATAGTGATACACATGATTGTTTCTTACTACTCCATGATATGGCGCCATCACTGAGTAAGAAAACATATCCTGAGGTAGACTTCCTTTCATCTAGATCTTCTCCATGATCAGCATCACTGTATCCAACTAATCGTAAGTCCTTGCCGCCTTAGTAACAAAGGGCATAATCAGCAGTTCCCTTCAGATATCTTATGATCCCCTTTACTGCTTGCCAATGTGCTAAACCTGGGTCGGTTTGATATCTACTTACCAAGTCAACTGCTTGACAGATATCAGGTCTAGTGCACACCACATCATACATTAGACTTCCGACTGCGCTCCTATAAGGATCTCGGCTCATTCTTTCTGTCTCTTCGGGAGTCTTAGGACACATCTGACTTCCCAAGGTATGGCCTTTACTGATAAGAGTTTCAATTGGGCTACTATTTTGCATATTGAATCGTTCAAGAACTTTTCTAATGTAATTCTGTTGTGAGAGATACAATAGTTTCTTTGGACGATCTCTTAAAATCTTAACTCCAAGAATATATACAGCTTCACCCATATCTTTCATCTCAAATTGAGATGACAATCATGACTCTATCTCGGTGATAAACTCCTTATCATTTCTAGCTATAAGTATGTCATCTACATACAATGTTAAAATCACAAGCTTGTTTCTTGAACTCCTGGTAAAACCATTGGATACAACAACATTCTGAAAGCTTATATACTACTGTCTTGAACATTGTTTGAGGCCATAAATAGACTTCAAAAGTCTACAAACCTTTTGTTCGTGACCCTTTTCATTGAAATACTCAGGTTGTTCCATATAGATTTCTTCATCTAGTTCTTCATTGAGAAAGGCAATCTTAACATCCATCTGATATAATTCAAGATCCAAGCTTGCAACAATAGCTAGAACCAGGCGACTGAGTTAAATCGTACAGCAGGCGAGAAAGTCTCTTCGTAGTCTATTCCTTTCTGCTTAGTATACCCTTCGCTACCAGACGAACCTTATATCTCTCAATTGTGCCATCAGCCTTGAGCTTAATTTTGAGAACCCATTTTCTCTCAATTACTTTGCGTCCTTCAAGGAGGTCAGCTAGTTACCAAACTTTGTTGACTCTCATATACTCCAATTCATCTTCTATTGCTTTTGTCCATTTATCCGTATAAGGGAATGAGAGAGCTTCTTTTACATTTTTAGGCTCATTTTCGTCTTGTAGGAGTATCATAAATAGTTCACCGCCTTCAACATCAAATCGTCGGCGGGGATTCATTTACGAGAACCATGTCTTATTTTTTATACATCATTGTTCCCATTTGGATCAATGTTGCTCCCACTCGGATCAAGATCATTCATCCTGCTCCCACTTAGAACAAGATCTGTGACCATCTTACTCCCACTTAGAACAAGATCCATTTGGTCACTTCCACTAAATATATAAGGATTACTTTCATTCGCATCTGATGGTGAAGGAGGTCTTTAATGAGAAACTAATCCATCACTGCTAAAATTTTCCCACTCGAATGAAGTGATCCTTGTACTTCTTGATCCATTATCTCAAATAAGGTTAGGGCTTGACCTACCTCTCCTCTCTTAGGGAACTCATCCTCTAAGAATGTGACATCTCGTGATTCAAACTCAGTTACACTCCTACTGTCTTGCTGACCTATAAACACATAACCCTTTGAGATTTCAGAGTATCTTATAAAGATATTTTTCTTTCCCCTCGGGGCCAATTTACCATATTTGTGAGAGGAATCGTGTATATATGTAGCACAACCCCACGGTCTTAATACACTAAGATTGGGTTGTCTTCGAGTCCATAACTCATATGGAGTAGTAGTAACTGATTTTGTAGGCACTCGATTAAGCACAAAGGTTGCGCATCATCCCAGTAACTAATTGGGAGGTTAGCTTGTGCCTTCATTTACCTAACCATTTCTAGGAGCGTTCTGTTTCTTCTCTCCATAACACCATTTTATTGTGGAGTATTTGGGATAGTCAACTGATGACCTATTCCTTTTTTATCAGATAAATTATTAAACTGGGTTGATAAGTATTCACAACCACAGTCAGTTCGAAGAGCTTTTTTCTTCTTGTCTAATTGATTTTTCACTAAGCTCATATAGCATTTGAAGCAACTTATTGCTTCTAATTTGTGAAAAATTAAATAGACATAATTGAAATGGGTAAAGTCATCAATAAATATGATGAAATAACTTGCTCCATGCCTAGCCCTAACATTCATAGGCCCACAGATATCCGAATGGACTAATTGCAAAGGATATTCGGCTTTAGTCGCCTGACCAAAAGGTTTTCTTGCAGATTTTTCAGCTAGACAATTTTCACAAGTGAACAATTCCACATGTTCAATGCTGGAAAGCAAACCTTGTTTTGCTAACCTTTGCATTCTTTGTTGGCCAATATGATCAAGTCTAGCATTCCATATGTTTACATCACTATCATATTTATGTGAAGAAACAAACATAGAAAAACTAGCATTAGTATTAAATGAATCATAATCCAAATCCATAATAATTAAACCTCCGGTCACATGACTAAAACCAAATAAAGTTGGACCATAAGTCAACTTGGCAGAATTTTCATGACAAAACAAGTCAAATCCTAGCTTAAGCAAAACTAAAACTGAAATAACATTATGGCGAATTGTTGGTGCAAAGAGAACATCATGTAGTATTAGGTCTCGACCACCACGCAGGACTAACTTGCATGTACTGATCCTTTCAACAACAACTTTATTGTTGGTGTCCACATATATCCATTTGCTCCACGTGGAACTCGCCGAAATTCAACAAAGGTAGTGCGTTCCCATGCTATGTGGTCCGTTGCTCCTGAGTCTACAATCCATAAAGGATTAGATTCAGTTAGAAAAATATAACTAGAAACACAAAGTTCACTAATTCGACATCGTGAAATACCTTTCTAGGAGGCCCAGAGCAATCTCTAGCATAGTGACCCTTTTTGTCACAATTATAGCATTTCACCTTAGCAACTTTGACACGTTTAGGACGTCTGTTCTTGCCTTTTTCAGTCTTTGCCCTTTTAGCATGTTGAGCTTGCCGAGCTTGAGGTGGCCCTCTCTTTTTCCCCCAATTCCCTTTATTTGAATCACTCTTGGTTTTGGAGGTTATTTTCATGTGCAACTCAGCTACTTGCTTTGCAGCTTCAAGTCGTTTCTTCTCTAACTTAAGATGCATCCGTACATCTTTCAGAGTTGTGATTCGCTCATTATGGGTCAAATGCCTTTTCATATGATCCCAAGAACTAGGTAAAGAGCGTATAACAACTTGGATTTGTTGTTCATCAGTCAACACATGACCAACATCTTTCAACTCCCCAATCATATTTGTCATTTGCCTCAGATGTGTTTTCATTGAATGTTATGGGCGTTTCTTATATGAATCAAATTTGATCGTTAAGGATTGCAGCCTTGCAGTGGAACAAGTACCAAACCTTTTCCTCAAAGCATTCCAAAGATCCATAGCTCTTTGATGATCCTTAAACTCCCTTAGGATGTCATCATCCAAGGTGCTCAACAGCATAATGCGAGTAATGGAGTTCTTTTTCTTCCAACTGTCATAGGCTTCACGCTCACGCCTATGCTGAGCAGTGTTGCCTTCCTCACGCTCATTCATGATATTGTTAATGGCCTCCAAAGCCTCTTACTCTTCTAGCACATACTGGACTTTCAAGCTCCAGGTTTCATAGTTGTCACCATTGAGTTTCAACCCTTTGTTGAGCTCAGCAACAATGTTTTTCGAAGCAGTAGTCCTTCTTTTAAAAAAAAAATATTACGAGGATAAAAAAAATAACGCAAGGCACTATGTTCAACATACATACATATTATGACACTAAGCATTAATTGATTAAGTTAACAAATATATATATTAATTATGGAGTCGAGAGTTCACTATGTTCCCAATCTTCGTCCAAAAATTAAAATATTATGAAAATTAACCTATTTAATTATCTAGCAAAGCGTCCTAATCATGCTTAAGACAACATAATTATCTTCAATGATTTTATAATCCCATGTGGATCATAAGTTAACAAATAACTTATATTAGCATGCAAATAAAATTAATGTCAAACTAATTAACATTTATTACATGCTATTCATATTCACATAAAATTTATTTTAATGTTAAAATAATTAACATATTAAACATGTTAAACAAATTAACAAGTATTGCTAATATTAAACTATTTAATATTTATATCATGCTCAACAAGTTAAGTTAAAGCATGTGTTAAGCTAATTAACAAAAGTAATGTTAAAAATAATTAACATTCTATGCATGTTAAACAAATTAAAAAATAAATATAATGTTAAACAAATTAACATTTTAAAGCATGTTAAACAAATTAACAAATAAATTAAATGTTAAAACAAATTAACATTTCAAGCATGCTAAACAAATTAACATAATGTTAAATAAATTAACATTTTAAAGCATGTTAAACAAATAAATAAATAAATTTAATGTTAAACAAATTAACAAATAAATATAATATTAAACAAATTAACATATAAATTTAATATTAAACAAAGTAACGTTTCAAGCATGTTAATCAAATTAACAAACAAGTTTAATGTTAAACTAATTAACATTTCAAGAAAATCGGATAATAAAACAATTATAGTTAATATAAATACTAAATTTATATTCTAAAAATTAAGTCCTGACTACTTAAATAATCTGAAATTTATTTTAGAAAAGACAAAATCTGTTATAGATTTTAATTTAGGCCATTAGCCCAATTAACATTATAGAAGACATATACTGGGCCTTTAGCCCATAAAAATTCTACCAATTTTGAATGGGCCTTTCGCCCATTTTCTTTAAAATCTGTCCTCCATAGGAAGAAGCTAAATTTTCGTTTTAACTATTAGATAGAAACTCATGACCTAAATTTTCTTTTCATCTCTCAGTCGTCACTACCTGGAGTACTAACACCAATTTTAGTTCGACTATCAGTGAAAAAGGGATAAAGTTTTCTTCTCTTAATTTCTTTTTCTGGTTTAGCAGTAGCTTCTAAAAGCAGCCACCGTCAGGCAACAATGGTTTTCGGCGGCAACAGAGGATGGGGCTGCTAATTAGAGAGTTTGATTTTAATTTTTTTTTTAATCATTTCCGATAATAGTCGAAATATAAATTGATTCTTAACTTAATATAAGTTAGTGTTTAATGAAACTTGAATTATAATACCCAATGGAGCATATCCGAAAACTAATTTCTATTAAACAGATAAAATAATTATCTTGTTGAGATTAAACATATTAATCGTCTTATAGCACAGAAAAATACAGATAGTTCGACATTCCCATAGAAAATAAAAACTATTCTATATTCAAATCTTTCGGACAAGAAAACTAGCCTATGACTGTAATACCAATGTTGGAATGCTATACATTAAACACATTAGAGCGCGTAAATCGTAAATTTGTGACGAGTCAACCCCTATATCATAGTCTAAACCCTAGTCTTATTTTAGGAGAAGACTAGGCGTAAGAAACTACTGCTCAAAGTATCTTTTTTATTGTACACAAAGTGTACTTATATAAGAAATTCCAAGGTTAATTAATAACTTTGTTGGGCCTTAAAGTATCCCTTAGCGGATCCAAAATTTCCTACCGTCCCTATTGTGATAGCACAACATTTTAATAAATTTTATTTTAGCACATATCTGGTATTCAACTACCAAAAAAAGAGTAAGCAAGTAAACATTATGAAAGTGCTAACCTTCACCAAAAAAAAAAAAAAAAAAAATCTCTGGTGAAAAACTACACTATCAAGTGCTATATCTTAGTTTGGTAAATGTAGTATTATAGGCTTAAAAAGTTTGTACTTCAAACAACCAAATGATGAAGCGCTAAAAGGTTTGGTAAATGTGTTACACGTTCTCTTATATTTCTTATTAAGTTTTTTTTTTGTTATAATTTGAATGGTTTTAATACTTATTAAAAACAGAAGGATGGATCGCTGCATTTCCTAGATTGTCGTTTTCGTTTTGAGTAGTTGTTGAATTGTTGGAGGCAATATATCAAATAGGTGAAGACAAATCAACAACCACATGGATTATTATGTGTAGAATAAAGGTCTAGTGAAAATTACACAATGAACTATTCTTTGAAGATTTGAATCGAGAAAAAATAAACATCATCATTGACAAACTTAAACATAGTCTAATTCCAGTGATAATTAGTACTAAAAGAATCGTTGATACTATTCTTGACTTGCATAAACTAAAAGTACTATAATATGTTCTAAAATATTACACGAGGAATCCACTCATGTTTTTTCTTTTTTGGTTCTTTTTCCTAATTGAAAGAAAAATTCCTAAGGTCTCTTCGAGACATCCAATTTAAAAAGAAGGAAAAACTCTTAAGAACATGAAAGTGTCACGACCCAAAATTCAATTAGTCGTGATGGTACCTAACACAACCCGCTAGATAAGCCAGTTAACCACTAATCAATTTCAATAACAATTAATAAAGCAATTAAGTAAAGAAATTATCTGAATCCTATACATTCCCCAAGAACTAGTAGTACAAATCATGAGCTTCTAAGAATAGAGTTTACAAAGCTGAAATGAAATAAATACATCGTCTGTTTGAAAAGTGCATAAACATAATTTTTTTTTATAGATCTAAGGCTACCACGAACAAGAGGCAGCTACATCCGGGACGCAGGCACATCTTCAAATCTAGCTCCCATCGAATACAGCAACATCAACAGTCAATATCTGCATGCAAGGTGCTGAAGTGTAGTATGAGTACAACTGACCTCATGTACTCAATAAGTAACAAACCTAACCTTAGGTTGAAAGTAGTGACGAGCTAACAAAAAGGTCGGGTCCAGCACCAATATTCCACAACAGTTCATAAGAGCATAATACAATAACAAAAGAGTACCTTAGAAATTAAAGGCTCAGTTCGTTCACGGTTCCAGAAAAATAGGCATTTCTTTTTAAGTATCTCAGTGAAAACCCAAGTCTTTTACCGAAAAAGCCAAAGTACGAGTAAGTTTGAAAACTGTGATTTTTTCCAAAACTTCTTTCAATAAACAGTAAGATGTTTCATTTTCAGATAGCATGAGGAAAGTACTTCTCTATGCCTACATGTCAAGATACAGGTAAAATCATAAATGTCCCCAAAACCGGGTAGCAGAAGGAAATGCATCTCTATGCATGTATCTCAAGTACGCATGTCAAATGCAATGCATCTCAATGATGAGCTCATGTACTCACACTCTTAGAGTACTCAATCTCACTGTCTCGCATTCTCTTCCACTATGCTCATTGCTCAGCACACTCAATCACTCGGCGCTGTACAATACCTGCTACGGCGTGCATCCCGATCCATATATGACCATAAGGCCCGTTGCGGCGTGTAACCCGATCCACATATATATAGTCTACTGCGCTCACTGGGGGTGTGCAGACTCCGGAGGGGCTCCTTCAGCCCAAGTGTTATATCGCTGCGGCGTGCAACCCGATCCCATAATATATAAATAGCCATAAGGTTCGTTGCGGCGAGCAACCCTATCTATATATATATATAGCCCTAAGGCTCGTTGCGACGTGCAACCCGATCCATATACATACAGCCCTCAAGCTCGTTGCGGCGTGCAACCCGATCCATATACATACTTATAGCTCACAGTTCAGCACGCAGGCCCTAACTCAGTCACCAACCTCTCCAATCTCTCGGGCTCTCAGAAATCATAAAGATCAGCCCAAACAAAATAACATAGTGTATCAACAAGAATCAAGAAGAGACTGAGATATTGTCACGACCCAAATACCTAACTAGTCGTGATAACGCCTATCGTGGAACTAGGCAAGCCGACATTCTCAATATGCTTTCAATATATAACAGAAGTGAGCTAAAGCAATTAAACTAACTGAAGGTTTACATAATAACGGGGTAAACACCCAAAACACATGTGCGGAATGATAGCCCGACATCGGGATGTCACTAAGTCATAAGCATTTAATAACCAATCTAGAAATAGAGTTTACTACAGTCTATACTAAATGCCAATACAAGAGAGAAAAGATAATAAAAAAGGAGAAACAAGGAATGCGGACGCCGGCAACTACCTCGTAAGTCTCCGATAATCAGTTTGCGCATGAACTTAGCAACCGCCAGAACCGTACACACCTGGATCTGCACATAAAGTGCAGGGTGTAGCATGAGTACAACCAACTCAGCAAGTAACAAAATTAAATAAGGAACTGAGAAGAAGTGACGAACTATAATAATACAGATCATTTCAAAAGTTTTCAGTAAAGAGAACAAGCTTTCAAATCTGGTGGTATAAGTCAAATCAGTTCGAGCTCAAGTAAAATAGATATGAATCTTCCAGAAATTTCACAACAATAACAGATAACGACTAAGTGCAACAATAAATAAAAGCATGTACAGCCTCTCAAGGCAGCAGTCACTCAACTCATCTCAATAGCTCATACTCTCGGCTCTCACGCCTCAATACACACTCTCAATAGGTAATCGCGCTCACTGGGGGTGTACAGACTCCGGAGGGGCTTCTTTAGCCCAAACTCTATATTGCTATGGCGTGTAGCCCGATCCAATATTGTTGCGGCATGCAACCCGATCCAATATTGTTGCAGCGTACAACCCGATCCAATAATGTATATATATAGCCCGAAGGCTTGTTGCGCGCATGCAACCCGATCCATATACCTCACAGCTCGCAGCTCGGCACTCTGGCCCTATCTCAGTCACTAACCTATCCTGCCCCTCGGGCTCACAGAATATCATAATAATTAGTTCAAATAGAGAATACAACAAGTATCAACAGGAAATGAGAGGGAACGGAGATATAACACACAAGTATGACTGTGACTAAGTACAAGACAACAATTAACAATTAATTCAACAAGTATTCAACCGCTACGTGTCCCAACAGTGATATCATATGGCCTAAGCATAGTTTCTAATATGAAAGGCAGTCAATTGCTCAAAGACAAGGAAAAACAAGTAATAACAATGGCTATTCGAATTTACAGTCTCACGGGACGGACCAAGTCACAATCCCTCATGGTGCACGCTCACACGCCTGTCACCTAGCATGTGCGTCACCTCCAAATATTCACATCATACCAATTCTCGGGGTTTCATACCCTTAAAACCAGATTTAAGACTGTTACTTACCTCAACCGCGCAGCAATCCTACTCCGAAATGCCTTTGCCTCTCGAATCGGCCACCAATTACCCCGAATCTAGCCACAAACAGTATGAGATAATCAATATTGGCCTAAAAGATCAATTCCACAAGAAAATTACTAAAAATATAGTCTAAAATCCGAATTCGGCTCAACCCGCCCCCGGACCCACGTCTCGAAACCCGACGAAAGTCACAAAAATCGAAAGCCAATTCACTCGAGTCTAACCATACCAAATTCATCAAAATCTGACCTTAATTGCCCCTCCAATACCCCAAAATTCACTCTCCAATTCCCAAGCCCTAATCTCCCAAATCTCACCTCAAACACTCACCAACTAGGTGTAAAATTAGTGGGAAAACACCATTATTGAAGATAAATAGGCACAAGAAACTTACCTCAGTGGTTACTCCGAAATCTCTCTCACAATCCCCAAAATCCGAGCTCAAAATTGATGAAAATGGTGAAAACTCTCGAAATGTTTTATTTATATGTTCTGCCCAGACTTCTCGCACCTGCGGCTCCATTTCCGCATCTGCAGGCAAGGCCCCATTTCTACAGAAAAATCCCTAAACGTTGCCTCCGCTCCTGCGATCAAGTGACCGAATCTGCGCTCTTTGCGGGTGTGGGGCCTACATCGCACCTACGGTCCAAACTCGCACATGCGCCCCTAAATCCACTTATGCGACCATCACAGGTGCGGGAATTCCATCGCATATGCGTCCTCTGCCCAGGTCCTCCTTAGCCGCATATGCGGCTCCTCCTTCGCTTCTGCAGGCTCGCACCTGCGGTTCCCACTCCGCAGGTGCGGTTACACCAGTAGCAGCAGCTTCAGCTGCAATTCCTCAACTTCCATCAAGCCATTAACCACCCGAAATCACCCCGAGGCCTCCGTGACCTCAACCGATCATACAAACAAGTCATGTAACACCATGCGAACTTAGTCGAACCTTCGAATTACTCAAGACAACATCAAAACCCCAATTACACCCGGATTCAAGCCTAAAGAACTTCTAAACTTTCAAATTCCACAAACGGCGCCGAAACCTACCAAACCACGTCCGATTGACCTCAAATTTTACACACAAGTCAAAAATGACACCACGAACCTATTCCAACTTCCGGAAATCTAATCCGACCCCGATATCAAAATTTCCACTACCGGCCAAAATCGCCAAAATTTTAACTTTCGCCAATTCAAGCCTAATTCTACTACAGACCTCCACATCACATTCCGGACACGCTCCTAAGTCCAAAATCACCTAACGGAGCTAGTTGAACCATAAAAATTCAAATCCGAGGTCGTTTTCCGACAAGTCAACATCCGAACGACTTTTTCAACTTAAGCTTCCAATTAAGAGACTAGTGTCTCAATTCACTCCAAAACTACTTTGGACCCGAACCAACTAACCCGGTAAGACATAATACAGTTGTAAAGCACAAAAGAAGCAAAAATAGGGGAAACAGGAATATAACTCTCGAAATGACCGGCCGGGTCATTACATCCTCCCCCTCTTAAACAAACGTTCATCCTCGAACGGGTCTAGAAATATACTTGGAGTCTCAAATTAGTGTGGATATCTGCTATGCATCTCCCACTCGGTCTCCCATGTGGCCTCCTTCACAAGATGACCTCTCCACTGCACCTTTACTGATGTTATATCCTTTGACCTCAACTTCCGAACATGCCGCTCCAAAATGGCCACTGACTCCACATGATAAGTCATATCGCCATCCAACTGAATCATGCTAAAATTCAAAACATGGGACGGATCATCGATATACTTCCGGAGCATAGAAACATGAAATACTGGATGCACACTCGACAAGCTAGGTGGCAAGACAAGCTTGTAAGCCACCTCCCTGATCCTCTGAAGTACCTCAAAAGGCCCAATGAACCGAGGGCTAAACTTGCCCCTCTTCCCAAACCTCATAACACCCTTCATAGGTGATACCTTCAGTAGAACCTTCTCCCCGACCATGAAAGACACATCACTGACCTTCCTATCAGCATAGCTCTTCTGCCTAGATTGCGTCGTGTGATGCTGCTCCTGAATCAATTTCACCTTAACTAATTCATCCTGGACCAAGTTTGTACCCAAGAGCCTAGCCTCACCTGGCTCAAGCTATCCCGCTGGAGATCTACACTGCCTCCAATATAAAGCCTCGTACGGAGCCATTTGAATGCTCAACTGATAACTGTTGTTATATGAAAACTCCGCGAGCGGCAGAAACTAGTCCCTTGAACCCCCAAAATCAATGACACAAATGCGTAACATGTCCTCCAATATCTGGATAGTGCGCTCGGACTGTCCATCCATCTGAGGGTGAAAGGTTGTGCTCAACTCAACCTAAGTACCCAACTCTCGCTGCACGACCCTCCAAAACTGCAATGTAAACTGTGTGCCTCTATCCGAAATGATGGAAACTGGGACACCATGAAGGCGAACAATCTCTCAAATGTAAATCTCAACCAACCGCTCTAAAGAGTAAGTAGTACCAACTGGAATGAAGTGCGCGGACTTGGTCAGCCGATCCATAATCAGCCAAATAGCATCGAACTTCCTCGAAGTCTGTGGGAGCCCAACTACGAAATCCATAGTGATCCGCTCCCACTTCCATTCTGGGATCTCTAACCTCTGAAGCAAGCCACCCGGTCTCTGATGCTCATACTTAACCTATTGACAGTTGAGACACCAATCCACAAACCCAACTATATCCTTCTTCATCCTCCTCCACCAATAGTGTTGTCTCAAAATCCTGTTACATCTTCGCGGCACCTGGATGAATGGAATACCGCGAGATGTGGGCCTCCTCAAGAATCAACTCCAGAAGCCCATCCACATTGGGCACACATATCCGGCCATGCATCCTCAATACGCCATCATCACCAATAGTCACATCTCTAGCATCACCTCGCCGAACCTTGTCCTGTAGGACGAGCATATGGGGTTCATCATACTGACGCTCCCTGATACGATCATAAAGAGAATACCTAAAGACCATACAAGCCAATACCCGACTCGGCTCCGAAATATCCAATCTGACAAGCTGGCTATCTAAGTCCTGAACATCCAATGCCAAGGGTCTCTCTATTGCTGGAAGATACGCTAAACTCCCCAAACTCTCCGCCCAGCGACTCAAGGCATCGACCACTATATTGGCCTTCCCGGGATGGTACAAAATGGTGATATCATAGTCCTTAAGAAGCTCCAACCACTTCCACTGACACAATTTAAGATCTTTCTGCTTGAACAGATGCTGCAAACTCCGGTGATCAGTGTAGATCTCACAATGAACCCCGTACAGATAGTGCCGCCAAATTTTCAAGGCATGAACAATAGCTGCTAACTCAAGATCATGGACATGATAGTTTTTCTCATGGGTTTTCAACTGGCGTGAAGCATAAGCAATCACTCTACCCTCCTGCATCAGAACACATCCAATGCCTAACCGTGAAGCATCACAATACACTATGTAAGAACCAGAAGCTGATGGCAGAACTAGAACTGGAGTCGTGGTCAAAGCAGTCTTGAGATTCTGAAAGCTCTCCTCACACTCATCCGACCACCTGAATGGGGCACCCTTTTGGGTCAATTTGTTCAAGGGCGATGCAATAGATGAGAAACCCTCCATAAAATGATGGTAATAGCCTGCCAAACCAAGAAAGCTCCTAATCTCCGTGGCTGAGGACGGTCTGGGCTAACTCTGTACCGCCTCTATCTTCTTCAAATCCACAGGAATACCCTCATTGGACACCACGTGCCCCAAGAATGCCACTGAACCGATCCAAAACTCACACTTGGAGAACTTTGCATAAAGCTTCTCCTTGCTCAATCTCTGTAACACAATTCTCAGATATTGGGCATGCTCCTCCTGGCTACGAGAGTACACCAGGATATAATCAATGAATACAATAACGAACGAGTCCAAATAAGGATGAAACACACTGTTCATCAAATGCATGAACGCTGTTGGGGCGTTAGTCATCCCAAAAGACATCACAAGGAACTCATAATGGCCATATCGGGTCCTGAAAGTTGTCTTAAGAATATCCGAATATCGAATCTTCAGTTGGTGATACCCTGACCTCAAATCAATCGTGGAGAACAACCTCGCCCCCTGAACCTGGTCAAATAGGTCATCAATATGTGGCAAATGATACTTGTTCTTGATTGTGACCTTGTTCAAATGCTTGTAGTCAATGCACATCCTTATAGGACCATCTTTTTTCTTTACAAATAGAACCGATGTACCCCAAGGTGACACACTAGGCTAAATAAACCCCTTATCAAGGAGTTCCTGAAGTTGTCCCTTCAACAACTTCAACTCCGCTGGTGCTATACGATACGGTGGAATAGAAATGAGCTGAGTGCCCGGCACCAAATCAATACCAAAGTCAATATCCATGTCAGGTGGCATGCTCGGTAGGTTTGCAGGAACACATCCGGAAAATCACGCACCACCGGAACAGAATCAATGACAGGAGTCTCTGCACTAACATCCCTTATAAAATCCAAATAGGATAGACAACCCTTCTTAACCATCCGCTGAGCCTATGAAATCACTCTACTGGGTATAGTCTATAGAACCGCTCCACTCAACTCTAGGTAACCCCGACATTGCTAACATCACAGTCTTATCGTGACAATTTAGAATAGCATGACATAGAGACGACCAATCCATACCCAATATCACATAAAAATCGACCATACTGAGCAGCAAAAGATCTACTCTAGTCTCCAGCCCCCCAATAGTCACCACACATGATCAATATATGCGGTCCACAATAATAGTATCACCCACATGAGTAGATATATAAATAGATGAAACTAAAGACTCACGGGGCATATCCAGAAAATAAGCGAAATATGAGGAAACATATGAATAAGTGGAACCAGGGTCAAATAATACAGAGGCATATCTATGGCATACTGATATAATACTGTAATCACAGCATCTGAAGCAATGACATCTGGTATGGCAGGGAGGGCATAAAAATAGGCCAGGCCACCCCTTGATCTGCCTTCCTCTCTCGGGCGACCCCTAGCTGACTGGGCTCCACCCCGGGCTGGCTGAACGGGTGGTGGAATGGATATTGTTGATGACATAGACTGGCTCCTCTGCGGAGCTGGACCTCCCACTATACGGGGATAATCTCTCCTCATGTGACCAAACTCCCCACACTCATAACAACTCCTCGGTGCTGGTGCACGGGACTGAAGGGAGCCCCGAGCACCGGGATAACTAGTAGAAGGACCTGGCATAGATGAACCCTGACCCGATGGAGCACGGGATAAACTCTGTGCTGGGAGGGCACCAAGAGATGAACGGCCCTGCTGATAACTGTGAGAACCATGGCCAGATGATGCATCATGGTGACATAGACGAGCCGTCTGAGCATGTCTGAAAGGACGGCCTCTACCGTGCTGGAACTGACCCCCAAAAGGAGCACCGCTAAATCCTCCCTATCCACGAGGCCTCTTAGCCTCCCTCTCAACCCTCTCATGACTGTGAACCATCTTAATCTGACAAGCAATGTCGACAACCTCATCAAAGGTAGCACCAGACACTCTCTCTCTGGTCATAAGCAATCGCAACTGATAAGTGAGGCCATCTATAAACCTCATGATCCTCTCCCTGTCTGTAGGAACCAACCAGATAACATGATGGGCCAACTCCGAGAATCGTATCTCATACTGCGTCACAGACATATCACCCTGACGAAGCTGCTCAAACTGTCTGCGCAGCTCCTCTCTGCGGGACTGAGGCACGAATTTCTCCAGAAAGATAACGGAGAACTGCTGCCAGGTAAGGGGCGCTGCGCCGACCGGCCTACACCTCTCGTAAGCCTCCCACCAACTGAATGCATCCCCAGAGAACTGAAAGGTAGTGAACGAGACCCCACTGGTCTCCAGAATACCTTTGTATGGAGTATCCTCTGACACCTGTCCAAGAAACCTTGTGCATCCTCTCCCTCTACACCACTGCAAGATGGAAGTTGGAGTCTCCCAAACCTCTCCAATCTACGCTGCTCATCCTCAGGCATAGCAAGAACCATATAGTCATGAGAAGCTGCAACCGGCTGGGCTGATGGTGCCCCCGGTGTCTAGAATCCCTGTACCACCTGCTCTGGTGTGCGGGCAGCGAGAGTCTGAGCACCTCCACCGGCCTGAGAAGTGGATGTTGCGGCCGAAACAGAGACCGCCTGAGCAAGACTGGTACATGCGGTCAGAATCTGAGTTAAGGCCTCCTGAAGGCCTGGAATCACAATAGGCACAGGTGGTGCCTGAGCTGGTGCATCATTAACCGGAATCTGGTCCTGATCTGGGGTACTGGTGGATCTGCATGTACTGCCCCAGCTGCTGTGCGGGCTGCACCTCTGCCCCTACCACGACTCCGTCCTCTCGCGACCCTGGCTGGTGGTATTGGTGGCTGTCCATCCTACCCGGTAGTACGAGTCCTCACCATCTGTGAGAGAATTAAATAACAAAAGTTTAGTTACTAGAATCAACAGATTCGCACGACAAGAATTTAAGAAGGTGGAGTTTCCTAAAGTTCTGCAGCCTCTCGAAGATAAGTACAGACGTCTCCGTACCGATCCGCAAGACTCTACTAAACCTGATCATGACTCGTGAGACCTATGTAACCTAGGCTCTGATACCAACTTGTCACGACCCAAATACCTAACCAGTCATGATGGTGCCTGTCGTGGAACTAGGCAAGCCGACATTCTCAATATGCTTTCAATATATAACAGACGTGAGCTAAAGCAATTAAACTAACTGAAGGTTTACATAATAACGGGGTAAAAACCCAAAACACAGGTGCAGAATGATAGCCCGACATCGGGGTGTCACTAAGTCATGAACATCTAATAACTAATCTAGAAATAGAGTCTATTACAGTCCGTGCCAAATGAGAATACAAGAGAGAAAAGATAATAAGAAAGGAGAAATAAGGATTGCGGACACCGGCAGCTACCTCGTAAGTCTCCGATAATCAGGTCGCGCATGAACTCAGCGACCTCCAGAACCGTACACACCTGGATCTGCACATGAAGTGCATGGTATAGCATGAGTACAACCAACTCAGCAAGTAACAGAATTAAATAAGGAACTGAGAAGC
>AWOL01S0002098.1:18711-51578 GCA_000715115.1 Nicotiana otophora | reverse complement strand
TTTTTTTTTTTTTTTTAATTAAGAAATAAGCCTCCTATGGTTTATCTTAAGTTTTAACACACCTGTCACGAACAATGCTTCTAAAATAAGCATTCTAAGTTTTCAGAAGATCACCCATCGATAATGGGCAAAGTTGATTGTTAGAAGATTTGTCAGCTCGAACTTCCAGTATTCACATTTGGGCACATAACTATTTGAACCTTGCAGTTAAGCTCAGTTTCTCTAGAGGACTTATTCAAAGAAAATCTCTCATCAGATCGTGGGAAATTTGCAGGCAAGTTAATGGAAGAAAAAGATGTCATGATAACCAAAATGAGAGCAAATAGTTGCTGAACATATTTAGACGTAACTAAAGATGAAAGAACAAGTTGAATCAAAGATGAGGAACATACTACTGATGGAGGCACCCATTTAATTCTTTAGCTTGTTTGCGGCACTGCCAAACAACAGATAATGTTCTTCCTGAGGCACATTCAGCATACTTTGCAGTGTAGTGATTGCATTGTTGAAGTGCTTTCTGCTTCATTTTACTGCGCAAAGCTGAATTATTGATGCATAAAACATTCAAGTTAAGGAATATAACTGAAAGATAAATTTATTTTTTCATGACAGTAGCTGAAAAACAGCGGACGACAATACATAAGGGAACTGCCATTTAAGGTATAAATATAAGTCATATTTGTCGGGTAAAAACAGGCATAAAAATGTCAAACAGACATGGTCCTGACTATGTAACAGGAAGCTTTCGCGAAAGCATGAATGACAAACTTTTATCCAACTCTGTTGGACCAAATAATGTGGCAAGACATAAGTTGGAAAAGTGAACTAAAAGCTTTGTTCTTTTGAGCGTCCAGATCCAAGCAAGGACAACTGCTTGCATCACATGTCAAGACACCAAAAAACAAAAGCAACCAGATATTCTTGGCACATCTCAATCTAAATCAAAATTGGGCGCTAACATGGACAGTGATGATTCAAATAGCGGACCCGAATTGCTAGTAGTTGTTTTATTTCTCTGCTTATGGATGACCAGAAAGAATGAATAGGACTCTAAACTAATAACAACCCTATCAAAACGAAAACTTCCTCAACGTTTAGAGGAAACAATCACAGAGAGAAACAAACTAAGCACTTAATGTGGAGGGTTGAAGATGATATAGAGTGTTCTTGAGGAACATCAATAATGGACAACACAAGAATACCTAAAATAGTTTCACAACCAACAAATTAAATTTTAAAGGCTTGAAAGTGGAAAATCATCTTTCTTCTTCATTTAGTAAATGAGGCATACAAATTTGATAATGTCCCTGTCCTATAACAAGGTAGTTACGTGGAGTCTTGCTTAACAAATCTACCTTCAATTCGTCAGAACGAGCCACTTTGCACCTTATCTAAACAAATTACCAAATCAAACATATTTTTGTGTAAGCCCGCTGCATTTCTTACCCACACTCTATTTCTATAATATGTCATCCTAAGACCCCTCAAACTACCCTAATCATGTTATATTAGTAATGGCAATGGGCATGCTGGCTGCTTAGCAGGTCTGACTTTCCCTGCAATAATCCTTTTCCAGCACTACCTTGCATCCCTGGCAAGCACTTTGTCCAGCTCAGTACTAACCGAGCACTCTCCCTGCAATTTTAGTAATCTTTACAAATATTCTGGTTATTGTCTTTCCTTCATCTCCTCCTTGCAGTTACAACATAAAGTTTCACTCACATTCCTTACAAGAGCACGTGAGAATCCATACCTAAACTAAAGAAATGTACCTAGTAAGGTAAGAAAAAAAAAGAGAAGCAATTGTAAACAAGGTGTACGACTGCGGCAGAGCAGATTCCATTTTTGCCTCCGTCCTCTCTCTCTTCCTGATTCTCACCCATCACCTCCTTATTGAATCTCTAGTGGTAATTTTACCCTAATTCCACACAACCTTGCAACCTCCTATAAATTCTTTAACTGGAAAAACTACAATGGAGGAGGAGATTATGTCCTTGATAAGCAATATAAAACGTAATGAAACAAATAAAACTCTAAGGAGAACTGCGGATATATAGTGCCATATATCAGCAAGTAGTCCTTCTGCCTCATACCATTGGGATGCCACAAAAATTACTCAAACAGAACTTAGGCCAACAACTCCAGATTTCCAAATGGTTTATTAGAAAATTAAACAGATGTGGAAAATGAATTGTGGAATATGGAGGTGATTAAACAATTGTTTTTGCCATTTGAAGCTCACATTTGAGACTCGACTTGAACTGCATAAAGTATGAGCAATTTTTACAATATATACATTTGTACAAAAATGGCATTCATTTCCACAAAGTAGTAATGGGTGCGGTTGTATCCTACGCCTACTTGATGCTTCACAAACGATAATATATATGATTAATGTACATGACCTTAAGATCAAATGTACCTTCTTCGACCTTCTTCTTGACGTGATTTTCTCGGGCTTCCTGCACGTATCCCATTGCGATATCCCTGTAGATGATTCGCCCAAAGCAATTTTTGCCGGCGGCTCCGTTCGATAATCGGAATTCGGACTTCACAACTTCCTCTCTGAAATGGAGACAGTGCACTTCTAGTTATAGTTTGACCCCTTCAACTTTTTGGAATGATTTGATAACACCTCTAAGAGTTGTAAATAGCACAAGAGAGACCAATTTGTAATTTCAAGTTTCAGTTTTTCCTTTTATTTGGTTTTGATTCAAATCGTCGCTCAAATAAAGTGGGCGTTTATACATAAGAATTGTAAAATTCCATAAACAAATGAATTTTTTTTAAAGTGAAAATGATATTTGAAAATTAGAGTTGTGTTTGGACATGAATACAATTTGGGGTTGTTTTTGAATTTTTGTGAGTGATTTGAAGTGAAAATTTTAAAAAACAGCTTTTTGGAGTTTTTTAAATTTTCAAAAAATTCATAAAACACTGAATACGAAAAAAAGTGAATTATTTTCAAAAAAATGTAAAAATTTTCTTATGGCCAAACGGGCCCAAATATGAGTTTGTCTAAATAAAATGAAAGATCCATCCATAAGACTAAATTTAATGTAAAATGCAAATATAAATAATTTGAGTTCAATATTGTTTTTTATTTAAGAGGTAAATTATCAAAGCAAGATTTCTTTTAAATAAAGAAAATCAGAAAAAGAAAAAAAACAATTTGCAATACTGATAATTATGGAGGGAATGGGCCTTCATGGCCATTTATAATGTTGAAATTAAGAAAGTATCATTTTTAGATCCCTTATGTGTAAAAGCAAATCTCCCAGTAAAAAAAAGAAATATGATCATAAAACTACAAATAAGTTTCTAATGACCATGTAACGACCCGACCGGTCGTTTTGAGCTCTAGCGCATCGTTCAGTAGTTTGAGGCCATGAACAACTTCACTTCAAGTATTATGACTGGTACGTGTGGTCGGAATTGAAATTTCGGAAGTTCAGAGTTAATTTGAAAAGAAAATTCTTATTTCGGAAGCTTTAAGTTGGAAGAATTGACTAAGGTTAGATTTTTGAGTAAACGATATCGGAATCGGGATTTGAAGGTTCCAACAGGTTCATATGATGAATTTGGACTTGGGCGTATGTCCGGATCGGGTTTTGGATGACCCGGGAGCGTTTCAGCGCCTATTGTGAAAGTTGGCATTTTGGAAGAATTTCATAAATTTGGGTTGAAATACATTTCAATGTTATCAATGTCCGTTGGGATTTCGAGTCTGGAAATAGCTCCGTATGGCGATTCTGGTATTGGGAGCATGTCCGGAAGTGGATTCGAAGGTCCGTAGATCATTTAGGAGTCATTTGGCTAAAGCTAGAAATTTGAAGGTTTTTGAGAAGTTTGACTGGAAGTGAACTTTTTGATATCGGGGTCAGAATCCGATTTCGGAAGTTGGAGTAGGTCTGTAATGTCAATTATGACTTGTGTGCAAAATTTGAGGACAATCGGACGCGATTTGATAGGTTTCGGCATCGAATCTAGAAGTTTAAAATTCTAAAGTTCACTAAGCTTAGAATGGGGTACGATTCATGAATTCGACGCTGTTTGATGTGATTTAAAGGCTCGGCTAAGTTCGTAACGTGTTTTGGGATGTTTTGGTATAATTGGTTGAGGTCCCGAGGGCCTCGGGTGGATTCCGGATGGTTAACGGATCGAGTTTGGACTTGGCAGAAAAGATGAGGCAGCTAATATCTGGTGTGATCGCACCTGCGCAATAAGGGCCGCAGGTGCAAGGTCGCAGGTGCGAGCTAGTGGTCGCAAGTGCGGTTTGGGCGAAGATGTGCAGTGATCGCAGGTGTGAAGGGTTGTCCGCACCTGCAAGGTCGCAGATGCGGAGGTGCGTCGCAGGTGCGAAAGTGAGAGAAGAATATAGGAGTGCATGGGAGCCGATTTTGGAGAACATTAGAGTGCCATCTTCATCAATCATAATGGGCTAAGTGCTTTCGTCACAATTTTGAGTTAAATACATGAGTTTATATGGATTTGAACATGGAAATTAGTATAAATTGTGGGGGGGTTTTGGTAGAAAACCTAGAATTTGGTATTTTGGATTTTGACCACGAATTTGGGCATGAAATTGAGAATAAATCATATATTTGAGTTCATAAGGTTAGTAATGATTATCTTCGAAAATATTCAAAATCCGGACACGTGGGCCCGAAGGTGATTTTATCAACTTTTCGAACGGAGTTGAAAATTGTTATAAAATGATTAATTATGAGTATTAGAGTATATTCTGATTCGGTTACGTCATATTTGACTAGTTTTGGAGTGACGGGCATCCGTTTTAATTGTAGGAGCAGCCTTGGAGCCGGTTATGGAATTTCGAAGCAAGGTAAGTCTCCTTTCTAACATTGTAAGAGGGAATTAACCCCATAGGTGAACTAAATTATTGTGTGCTTCTATTAGTGGGGGCTACGTAAGCACGAGGTGATGAGAGTCCGTACGTAGCTACTAGCTATGCCTATGTACGGGTAGTTTTATGCTCATATCATGCCTTGCTGATATTGTTATTGATTTATGTTTATTGTCTGCCTTGAGGGGGAGCGAGATCGAGTTTGCTTATTAAATGTTTTTGCAAGGAGTTGAAATTGAAGAACGTAAGATTTAAAAGGGTTCGTTTGAACTTCATAATTTCAAAAAGGATTGAGTAATGCTAATAGCTTAAGAAATCTATGTGTAATTGCGTCGCATGTGTGTTTCGCGAGCGGGGTAATTTCCTTAAAAAAAAGCTACAAGCTGAATTTCTTATTTTGAAAAGAATCAAGAAAGAGATATGATTTTAATGTTAAATTTATATTTGACCACGTCGCACGTATGATTCGCGAGCGGGGTATTTCCTTCTACCACTCTTATTGGATCGGGCCGTTCGCCTTGGCAGGATTTATGTACCCCACTCTCATGGGAGCGGGTCGTTCGCCTCGGCAGGTTAATAGATGCATCTATGGTTCGTGCCGTTCGACCCTCAGCAGTGCACGGTTTACTTTTATGTTGGATCGGGTTGTACGCCTCGGCATATATATATATATATATATATATTATCCTCATGGAATCGTGCGTAACGCTTGGCAAGAAGCCAGTGTATCCGAAGGTTTTTCCCTGATTTGGATTATGACAACCTCTTTGATAAAATCCACTATATCTATACATATGCTCCGGTTACGGAGGGAACTTGCTAGTTGAGAGCTTGAGTAAATTTTAAAGAGAAAAATTGTACTACGTATTTTATACTTGTTTGTTTCATATATTTACTCCGTCTCATATTCATTCACTTCTTTACTGTACCTGATTTTATTGGACCACTAGTAAGTGTCGAAGTCGACCCCTCGTCACTACTTCTTCGGGGTTAGGCGGATACTTACTGGGTACACGTTGATTTACGTACTCATGCTAAACTTGCTGCACATTTTTGTGCAGGTACACATATGTTTAGCGGCTTTGTGGATGCAGAGGCGCGATTATGGCGGGGACGTAGGTGAGTTGCATTCTATACGATGCAACACAACCAGCAAAGTCTCCTTCAGAGTATTGTATTTTCTTTCCTGTCCAAGTTGTATTCCGACAGTTATTGTATTTTATTTTAAATTTCTAGAAAAGGCTCATGCACTTATGACACCGGAGTCTGGGATGATTATGGGATGTTCACTATTGGAATTGGAAAATATTGTTGTTTATTCTGTAAATTCATCTTTTACTAGATAAATTGAAGTAAATTTACGATTTCAAAAATATTAAAATGAGGATTTAATTAACTATTTAGTGTTGGCTTGCCTGACAGTGGAGTCTGGCGTCATCACGACCTTTATGAATTTTGGGTCGTGACAAAATGGTATCAGAGCACTAGGTTTACTTAGGTCTCACGAGTCATGAGCGAGTCTAGTAGAGTCTTGCGGATCGATACGGAGACGTCTCTACTTATGTTCGAGGGGCTACAGGACTGTTAGGAGCACTTCGCTTCTTGATTCTCATCGTGCAATTTTATTCCTTTGAGGCTTATGCCTTCGTTTCCTTCCCATTCAATCTTATGAGACGTGAATCACTTGCTATCGATCAAGAATTGAGGAATTGTAATGGTACTACAGATGTGGTGCAGGATGTTTCTCCCTGTGTAGTTGATTGGGCTATTGTCGTCGCCTTGTAGAAGGATATTCTGTCATTTCAGCTTAGTAGATGTACTTCCGAGAGCTTTGAAGCTATGTACAAGTTGCTATGATGCTCATGAGTTGTTATCGCACAGTATTGATATGATGGTAGGATGTTTCCCTATGTCTCGGGGCAGTAAATGACTTGAAAGGAGGTTTACTTAGTGCATGATTCAGAGATTCGGTATTTTACTTCGGACGAAGGAAAGGCAATCGAACTAAGAATGTTCAGACTTGGGTTGATGGAGTAGTGGGACTCGATATTTTCGAGCGTGGTGGAATCTTCGCATGTGATGTGGCGTCATTGTCCTTGATTGTTTATGATGTGTTAAGTTCGCCGGTGTTATGGTTTCCTTCAATTCGCCTTGGGGCAGATTATTATAAATGGTGCTGAGAAAGCGGCTGTCAGAGGTCACAGTGTGCAGTGGTTCATGATCGAATCGGCATTCCCGGTGTTAATGGCTCGAGAAAGATGATCTTTCAAGGAGTTTAAAGTTATTAGAGATCTAATGGTTCAAATGGTACAGAGATAGATAATGATTTAAGGCAACAACTAGATGGCGAAGTATGAGGAAGGACATGTGGGAGGTGTCTTGTGGTGGTTGAGTTCCTAGAAGGCCAAGTGTGAGAAATAGAAGTCGAGTAGTTACTTAAAGGAGAGGGTTTGACCAAAGTAGGAGAGTGGCAGAGTAGCATGTGGGTTCTGTGATAGGATAGCTACACGCCTTGAGGGAAGTTTAGAGTGATTTGGGATTCATGGTGGTCAGTGACTAGGTCTACGGACTTAATTTAAAATATTGGCTATTATGCGGCAGGAGATTGGATACAACAGAAAGGAGTTCCATGATATGAAGAAGGATACCACATGATTTTAGATTGGAATATATTGTCGCACCTTTAGTTGACGTCCATGAGGAGTGAACGGACTGGTGCAGTTGGTGAATGAGCTCGGACTCAGGATGATCTACTGATTTCGTAGTAATTATACCCAGTGCAGCTACATTAGAATATGTCGGCATGTAATTTCCACAGGTGGGTTATCTCCTGTGAGCAGGTTAGCGGTCGCGTGGTATTGACGAAGCTTCTGTGAAGAATTCTACTGGCTACCCGATAAGAGATTTAATATGTAAATGTGGCTAGTGGTTCGGAGTGTTTATTAAAGGTTAATAGAAGGATTTCGAGGAATGTGGCGGGTTGATTATGCTAGATCATGTCAATGAAGGAAGAATCTTGGTGGGTTTCAGGTTTATGCAATAGTGGCTTCAAGCTAAGTGGGAGAGTCCCACCGCCCACAGTTGGAATTGATGGTCATCTATTTGTAAGATTTCTGGTTATCGGCATATTGATGGGTTATTACGACTAAGGAAAGAGAACATCAGTGGTAATTTGAGCAAGCGATTTGAGGAATGTGTGCTATAGTTGGCCTTATCGGTTCATGCTCAGGATTTGGGAAGACTCAAGATTTATGCTTCGTGTAGAGGCGAGTTACAAGGAAGATGATTCGGCCAGGTGCTTCTTTGAGAGGGTGCTCATGTGCTAGCAGAGCCTTGGAGTTGATTATATTCGGGACCAAGTCAGAGTGGGTGACTCTCAATAACAGTCCTAGTAGATTCAAAAGTTAAGGTGTTGTGTCTAAGGATTTCGAGTCCATAGTATGTTTGAATTTGCATGATGATGGCAATGATCAGTTCCTTCAGCGTGTTGAGTTGTGCATGTGATTTGTGGCGGTACGTGCGAGGTTTGACGACCGCCATAATTGATTTTATTTGGGGGAATTCGAGCATTATGGCATGTTATGTGTTGCCGGACCCGGAAGGATTATGGTAGTTTAAACCACTACTCGAGGTTTGTATTTTCTGTGGTCATGGGAATTTGGCTGCTTGTTGCAATGGTTCTCTTGAAAGGAGCTAAGTAAAATATTTCTATATGATGAAGTGATTACCCTATTAGTGGTTCTGGAGTTATGATGAAATTTTTAGTGCTCTTGCGCATTGGTACGATTAATTGCGGTGATTAGGATGGGATTTGGAAGTTGAGGATCAAGGTTTCGGTTCGGTGTTGATAAGAATGTCACGAGCTCAGATGAGCGAGAAAGGACTCGGATGGTTAGAGTTAGTTGGCATTGTTTTTGGCGTCACCTGCGATCGGTGCCTGGTGTGAAGAGGCTTTGCATACTGAATGCGGATTCTTGAATTGCTTTACAGCGTTGGTGTGGCCGGTAGTATGAATGTACAGACTTGTTACCTGGTGAGAAAGGTCATGGGAGCATATACCACGGGAAGATTGTATAAGTGTGATGTATAGTCACTTGATTAATTAAAGAATGAAAACCAAGTATGAAGATTGTGGTAAGATCGCTAATTGGAAATTCGTGCCTGGAGGACGCTCGGTTTGTCTGGTGGTGGACTGTGGAAGCTTGTTCCGATTATGATGGTTGTTCTTATATGTTATGGGAAAAATGGGGTTATTATGGACCCTTGAAAGGTTATTAGACTAGTATGATGCGATCAGAATCGACTTGAAGTCTGTGGATGGATTTAAATATGAATATGGGCTCTATATCAGGCTGGATGTGTTCATTTCAGCATAGCGCTCCTTATGAAGGAGTATTCGGACGTTGGATGTCATTGCATTGTCGGCTATTTCTTGTAATACTATATTGTGCCGTGTGAGTTGTGAAACGACTTGGTAAATGTTTTATGTGTTGAGGTTCCGCATAGCGATGGTGTTATGTGAGCAGGATGGATCTCGAGATTCAATTCATATATCGCACCTTAGTTGTGCTTGAGTTTTGTAGCATATGGCGCTATCTGTCTCCCCAGGGATGGTATTATGCACTTAGCGTGCTTGTGGCCGATATTCAGGTATTTTATAGTAATGAACATTCTAGCTCGGTAAGTATCTCTTTATGTAGATTTTATGTGTGGATTGGTGTAACGACCCGACCGGTCGTTTTCAGAGTAATAGACCTGATCCCCTATTTACTGCTTCTCCCATATCTATTTCTGATATTGTGACTTGCCGGGAGGTTTCGTTTTGGTTTTTGGAACACTTAGTCCCTAAATGGAGGTTTAAGCCTTAGGATTTGGACCGTAGTCGGAACAGTGTGAAGACGACTCCGAAATGGGATTTCGTCAGTTCCGTTAGCCCAGTTAGGTGATTGTGGACTTAGGGGCGCGTTCGGATTGTGTTTTGGAGGTTCGTAGCTTATCTAGGCTTGAAATGGCGAAAGTCGAATTTTTAGAGATTTTGACTGGTAGCGGACTTTTTAATATCGGGGTCGGATTCCGCTTCCGAAAGTTAGAGTAGGTCCGTAAGGTTGAATATGACTTGTGTGCAAAATTTGGGGTCAATCGGACGTGGTTTGGTTGGTTTTGGCATCGATTGTCGAATTTGGAAGTTTCAAGTTCTTTAAGTTTGAATCGGAGGATGATTTATGACTTTAGAGTTGTTTGATGTGGTTTGAGGGCTCGACTAAGTTTGTATGGTATTTTAGGATTGGTTGGTATGTTTGATTGAGGTCCCGGGGGCCTCGGGTGAGTTTCGGGTGCTTAACGGACTAGTCTTTAGACGTGAAAGATAGCAGATTTCTGGTGTTTTTGTTGCAGACAATCCTTCATCGCATTCGCGAGAAAGGTCTCGCGATCGCGTAGAGAATCTGGAAAAGTCAGCTGAGGTTGTTCTTTGCGTTCGCGACGTCGTTCCCGCGTTCGCGAAGGTATGGAACACTAAGACAACGGGTTCGCGATAAGGACCTCGCGTTCGCGTAGAGTCAACGGTCAGATAGGTTACAAGCATGATAGCCTATGCGTTCGCGATGAGTGTCCCGTATTCGCGTAAGATCAGGCTAGTTGAGCTTCACGTTCACGACCAGTTTATCGCGTTCGCGATGAGTATATTTTAGGTCTTAAGCAGCTTGTGCTTCGCGAACTCAAGGCTTTGACCCCCTTCGCGAAGAAGGGCATACCTGGGCAGAAATTAAAGTTCAAAAACGAGGGTTTTGAGTTCATATTAGAAAATTGAATTGGGAGCTCAGTAGAAGACGGAATTTTGAGAGATTTTCAAAGGGAGTCATTGGGTAATGATTCCTAACTCCTTTATGGTTATAACCCACTAATCTATCTTTAATTTTATCATTTAATTTCGGATTTGGGGTGAAAAATTGAGAAATATTGAGAAAAGTTCTTAGACCAAATTTTGGGGTGTTGATCGAGATTTTGGTATCGGATTTGAGTGAATTTGGTATGGTTAGACTCGTGAATGAATGAGTGTTCGTATTTTGTAACTTTTACCCGATTCCGAGACGTGGGCCCGGGGAGGCATTTTGGATATTTTTCTAATTTCTTGCCTTAGCTTTGATTTCGTTAGATATATTAGTTTCTTGTAGCTATATTTATGTTATGTAATTGGTTTTGGCTAGATTTGAGCCATTCAGAGTCAGATATTCGTGGAAAGAGCATTGTGACAGATTGATTTGAGCTTAGTTCGAGGTAAGTGGCTTGACTAACCTTGTGTGGGGAACTCCTCTTAGGATTTTGTACTGTTTGATATGTGAGCACCGTGTACGTGAGGTGACGAGTACGTACACGGGCTATTTTTTGTAAAACCCTGTCTTTCACTAAGTCATAACTTGTTTTCTCCTTATTTGAAACACACTAGCATATGTAACTATCCTGTTTAGACTAGAATAGCATGCCTACTTGTTTAACTGCCTATTTCAACTCTGTGCAGCATGTGTATTGAAATTTCTTGCTTTCCTTGACTTGAACTTAGTCTAAACTGTAGGATTTCTTGCTATAATTGTTATTTCGGTTGGTTGCACTGCATATTTACTTTGGGACTACAGAACAGTATTCCGAGAGATCCCCCTGTACTGCAAATTTACTTTGGGACTACGGAACGGTATTCCGGGAGATCCCCCAATTTTGCATATTTATTTTGGGACTACGGAATGGTATTCCGGAAGATACCCCTGCACATTTACGTTTGGGACTATGAGACGGTATCTCGGGAGATCCCCTGTTGTTATCACTGTGTTATAAGCTGTTGTGTTTCATTGATTCTATTCCTGTTAGATTTCCGTATTTATTTTACTGTGATATTTCATTCTGTCTTATTTCATTATATTTATACCAGTAGGGCCCTGGCCTGATCTCGTCACTACTCGACCGAGGTTAGACTTGGCACTTACTGGGTACAGTTGTGGTGTACTCACGCCCTTTCTTGCACATGTTTTTTGTATGCAGATCCAGGTTCATCTCATCAGCCTCATCACTAGTTGCAGTCGCTGCTGCTTATTGAAGACTTTAAGGTACATCTGCTCGCGCTCGCAGATCCTCAGAGTCCCCCTCTATTCCCCTATGTTCACTTTCCCTCTTTCTGTAGAAATAATGTATAGAACGGTTAAGACTTCTTAGTAGCTTGTGACTTACGGTATTCCAGGTTTTGGGAATTGTTTTGTACATTTTCAGAGGTGATAATTGTATATGTCGAGTGTCATTCAGTTGCTTATTAGATACTTGTTACTGTTAGTAGTTAATATTCGTGTTTTGTTTTATTTCCACAAAGTATTAGGCTTACCTAGTCGTAGAGACTAGGTGCCGTCACGACGGTTCACGGAGGGAGAAATTCGGTCGTGACGAGTTGGTATCAGAGCTCTAGGTTCATAGGAGTCATGAATCACAAGCCGATTTATTAGAGTCTCGTGGATCGGTACGGAGATGTCTATACTTATCTTTGGGAGGCTATGGAACTGTTAGGAACAAATATACTTCTTTGATTTCCTTGTCGTGCGAGTTATTGGCATCAAATTCTAAAAATTCTCTATTCTATTCTTTCTCACAGATGGTGAGGACCCGTATCAGAGGATTTGACGACCAAGCACCCACGCCCCCTGTTAGAGCCGCCAGAGGCTAGGGTCGGGGTAAAGTACGGCCACGCGGTGCAGCCAGAGAACCCGTGCGAGCTGCGATAGAGGATCCCTCAGCAGTTCCGGCTGGAGGGCAGGCACCGGAGGTTCCTATTGATGCACCAACCCTCCATGAGACTCTAGCCCAATTCATGAACATGTTCAGCACCTTAGCTCAGGCTGGATTGATTCCGTTAGCTCCCGCCACATCTCAGGCCGGGGGAGGGGCACAGACTCCCGCAGCCCACACTCTTGAGCAGAGGGTCCAGGTTGATCAAGCCCCATAGTTCATTCCTATACCGCCGGTAGCACCGGTTCAGCATGAGACTAGGACAGCCGCTTCTGAGGCGGAGTAGCTCAGACTTGAGAGGTACTAGAAGTACCCACCTACCTTCAGTAGATTGGCTACAGATGATGCTCAGGGTTTTCTGGAGGAGTGTCATCGTATTCTCCGTATTATGGGCATAGCGGAGACGAGTGGGGTTTCTTTTACCACTTTCCATCTTAGAGGAGCAGCCTATCAGTGGTGGCGTGCTTATGAGTTGAGTAGTCCGGGTGAGGCAGCTTCACTTACATAGACTCAGTTCTCGGACATGGTTTTGAGAGAGTATGTCCCACAGAGCCTCAGGGACTCATGGCGCGCGGAGTTTGAGTAGTTGCGCCAGGGTGCTATGACTGTGTCAGAGTATGTAGTCCGCTTCAGTGATTTGGCCCGACATGCACCGTCCTTGGTTGCCACCGTTCGAGAGAGGGTTCGGCGATTTATTGAGGGACTTCACCCCTAGTATCAGGATTAGTATGGTCAGGGAGCTGGAGATAGATATTCCTTACCAGCAGGTTGGGAGTATTGCTAGGATATTGGAGGGCATGCTTGCCCGGGACTGAGAGGAGAGAGAGTCCAAGAGGTCTCGAGAGACTGGTTCTTATTCTAGAGCTCGTTCCCCAACAACTTGCCATGGTAGGGGTTATGTGGGTTGCCCCGTTCATTCAGCTCTTCCAGCCGCCAGTGGTGTTCCAGCCCCTTCTAGGCCCTAGGAGCCTTATTATGCACCGCTAGTATCTATGTGCCTCCTGCTCGGGGTACTTTTAGCGGCCAGTCCAGCAGACCTGGCCCGAGTCAGTCACATCAGCCACACCCTCCGAGGGGTTGTTTTGAGTGTGGCGACACCCGCCATATGGTGAGGGATTGCCCCAGACTTAGGAGGGTTGAATCTCCACAGACTTCTCAGCCACCACGTGTTCCACCGGGTCCTCAGGCCATGATTCCAGCACCAGCTACCGCCCCACCTGCTCAACCAGCTCGAGGTGGAGGTCAGAGAGGTCGAGGTCGCCCTAGAGGGGGAGGCCATGTCAGGTATTATGCTCTTCCGGCTCGTACAGAGGCAGTTGCTTCCGACTCTATCATTACAATTATTGTTCCAGTCTGTCATAGAGATACGTCGGTATTATTTGACCCAAGCTCTACATATTCATATGTGTTCTCTTATTTTTCCCCATATTTGGGTGTATCTCGGGATTCTTTGAGTTCCCTTATTTATGTGTCTACTCCTGTGGGAGATTCTCTTGTTGTGTATCGCGTGTATCGGTCGTGTTTGATTGATCTTAGTGGTTTTAAGACCAGAGCCGACTTATTATTACTCAGCATGGTAGATTTTAATATTATTTTGGGCATGGACTGGTTGTCGCCCCATTATGATATTCTTGATTGTCACGCTAAGACCGTGATGCTAGCTATGCTAGGCTTACCGCGATTAGAGTGGAGAGGTACCTTAGAGTATACTCCTAGTCGAGTTATCTCATTTCTTAAAGCCCAACGAATGGTTGAGAAGGGGTGTGACGTGTATCTAGCTTATGTGAGAGATGTCAGTATCGATACCCCTACAGTTGAGTCAGCTCCAGTAGTGAGGGACTATCCAGATGTGTTCCCAGCTGATCTTTCGGGCATGCCACCCGACAGAGATATTGATTTCGGCATTGATTTGTTGCCGGGCACTTAGCCTATCTCTATTCCTCCATACCGTATGGCTCCTCCTAATTTGAAGGAGTTGAAGGAGCAATTGCAGAAGTTGCTTGATAAGGGCTTCATTCAGCCCAGTGTGTCACCTTGGGGTGCTCCTGCCTTGTTTGTGAACAAAAAGTATGGTCCTATGCGTATGTGTATTGATTATCGCCAGTTGAACAAAATCACAGTGAAGAACAGGTATCCTTGCCTTGTATTGATGACCTATTTGATCAGCTACAAAGTGCCAAAGTGTTTTCCAAGATTGACTTGCGATCAGGTTATCATCAGTTGAAGATTCAGGAGCCAGATATCCCGAAGACTGCTTTCAGGACTCAGTACGGCTACTACGAGTTCCTTGTGATGTCATTTGGGCTGACCAATGCCCCATCAGCCTTTATGCACTTGATGCACAATGTGTTTCGACCCTATATTGATTATTGCATCATCGTATTCATTAATGACATTCTAGTGTATTCCCGGACTCGGGAGGATCATGAGCAGCACCTGAGGACAGTGCTTCAGACTTTCAGAGAAAAGAAGTTGCATGCAAAGTTCTCAAAATGTGAGTTCTGGTTAGATTTTGTGGCATTCTTGGTTCATATTGTATCGAGTGAGGGGGTCAAGGTGGATCCGAAGAAGGTGGAAACGGTGCAGAGTTGGCCCAGACCGTCCTCAGCTACAAAGATCCGGAGTTTTCTTGGGTTGGCGGGGTATTACAGTCGGTTTGTTGAGGGATTTTCTTCTATTGTAGCTCTTATGACCAGGCTGACCCAGAAGGGTGCTCCATTTAGGTGGACAGAGGAGTGTGAGGAGAGCTTTGAGAAGCTCAAGACAGTTTTGACTACAACCCAGTATTGGTATTGCCTTCGGGTTCGGGGTCTTATAAAGTTTATTATGATGCGTCGCGAGTTGGCCTCGGCACGGTGTTGATGCAGGACCGTAGGGTGATTGCCTACGCGTCCAGACAGCTAAAGGTGCATGAAAAGAACTATGATGTCCACGACCTTGAGCTAGAAACTATTGTTCATGCCTTGAAGATTTGGAGGCACTATTTGTATGGCGTTCCTTGTGAGATCTACACTAATCACCGGAGTTTGCAGGATCTGTTCAAGCAGAAGGAGCTTAATTTGCATCAGAGGAGGTGGTTAGAGCTGCTTAAGGATTATGACATTACCATTTTGTACCATCCTGGGAAGGCCAATGTGGTGGACGATTCTTTGAGTTGTCGGGCAGAGAGTTTGGGGAGTTTAGCATATCTACCAGCAGCAGAGAGGCCCATGGCATTGGATGTTCAGGCCTTAGCCAGCCAGTTTGTGAGATTGGATATTTCTAATCCGAGTCGAGTATTGGCTTGTGTGGTCTTTCGGTCTTCTCTTTATGATCGTATCAGGGAGCATCAGTATGATGACCCCCATCTGCTTGTCCTTAAAGACACGGTCCAGCACGGTGATACTAAGGAGGTCACTATTAGGGAGGATGGTGCATTGAGGATGCAAGACATGTTATGTGTGCCCAATGTGGACGGGTTGCGTGAGTTGATTCTCCAGGAGGCTCACAGCTCGCGGTACTCCATTCATCCGGGTACCGCAAAGATGTATCAGGAACTGAGGCAGCATTATTGGTGGAGAAGGATGAAGAAGGACATAGTAGAGTATGTGGCTAGATGTGTAAATTTCCAGCAGGTGAAGTATGAGCATCAACGATCTGGTGGGTTGCTTTAGAAGATAGAGATTTCGGAGTGAAAATGGGAGCGGATCACTATTGACTTCGTTGTTGGACTCCCACGAACTCAGCAAAAGTTTGATGCAGTTTGGGTGATTGTGTACAGGCTGACCAAGTCAGCTCATTTCATTCCTGTGATGACTACCTATTCTTTCGAGCAGCTGGCTCGAATTTACAGTCGTGAGATTGTTAGACTTCATAGCATACCGGTATCTATCATCTCTGACTAGGGAACACAGTTTACATCGCGGTTCTGGAGATTCGTACAACAAGAGTTGGGTACTCGGGTGGAGTTGAGCATAACGTTTCACCCTCAGACGGATGGGCAGTCCGAGCGCACTATTCAGATTCTTGAGGATATGCTCCATGCGTGTGTGATGGAGTTTGGAGGTTCTTGGGATCAGGTTTTGCCACTTGCAGAGTTTGCCTACAACAATAGTTATTAGTCCATCATTCAGATGGCACCGTATGAGGATCTATATGGTAGGCTGTGTCGGTCCCCAGTGGGTTGGTTCGAGCCGGGCGATGCCAGATTATTGGGTACGGACTTGGTCCAGGATGCCTTGGTGAAGGTGAAGGTGATTCAGGACAGACTTCACACAGCCCAGCCCAGACAAAAGAGCTATGCGGACCGGAAGCTTCCCGATGTTGCATTTATGGTTGGAGAGCGGGTCCTACTTCGGGTTTCGCCTATGAAGGGCACTATGAGGTTCAGAAAGAGGGCAAGCTAAGCCCAAGGTTTATTGGCCCCTTTGAGGTATTGCGGCGAGTTGGGGAGGTTGCTTATGGGCTTGCCTTACCTCCCAACCTAGCAGGAGTTCATCCGGTATTTCATGTTTCGATGTTCCGGAGGTATCATGGTGATCCGTCTCATATGTTGGATTTCAACTCAGTCCACCTTATGAGCTTGCCTTACCTCCCAACCTAGGCTTGAAATGGTGAAAGTCGAATTTTTGAAGATTTTGACAGGTAGTGGACTCTTTGATATCGGGGTCGGATTCCGATTCTGGAAGTCGGAGTAGGTCCGTAAGGTTGAATATGACTTGTGTGCAAAATTTGGGATCAATCACACGTGGTTTAGTTGGTTTCGGCATCGGTTGTCGAATTTGGAAGTTTCAAGTTCTTTAATTTGAATCGGAGGATAATTGCGTTGTTTGATGTGATTTCTGGTGTTTGTGTTGCAGATAATCGTTCATCGCGTTCACGAGAAAGGTCTCGCGATTGGGTAGAGCATATTGGAAAGGCAGCTGAGGTTGTTCTTCATGTTCGCGAAGTCGTTCCCACGTTCGCGAAGGTATGGAACACTAAAGCTATGCGTTCGCGAAAAGGACCTCGCGTTCATGTAGAGTCAACGGTCAGATGGGTTCCAGGCATGATAGTATACACGTTCACGATGAGTGTCATGCATTCGCGTAAGATCAAGCTAGTTGAGCTTCGCGTTCGCGATGAGTATATTTTAGGTCTGAAGCATCTTGTGCTTTGCGAACATGAGGCTTTGACCGCGTTCGCGAAGAAGGGCATACCTGGGCAGAATTTAAAGTTCAAAAACGAGGGTTTTGAGTTTATATCACAAAATTGAATTGGGAGCTCGGTAAAAGATGAAGTTTCGAGATATTGTCAAAGGGAGTCATTGGGTAATGATTCCTTATTCCTTTATGGTTATAACCCACTAATCTATCATTAATGCTATCATTTAATTTCGAATTTGGGGTGAAAAATTGGGAAAATTTGAGAAAAGTTCTTAGACCAAATTTTGGGGTGTTGATAGAGATTTTGGTATCGGATTTGAGTGAATTTTGTATGGTTAGACTCGTGAGTGAATCTGTGTTCGTATTTTGTGACTTTTACCCGATTTCGAGACGTGGGTTCGGGGAGGCATTTTGGGCGTTTTTCTAATTTCTTGCCTTAGCTTTGATTTTGTTAGATAGATTAGATTCTTGTAGCTATATTTATGTTATGTAGTTGGTTTTGGCTAGATTTGAGCCATTCAGAGTCGGATATTCGTGAAAAGAGCATTGTGACGGATTGATTTGAGCTTGGTTCGAGGTAAGTGGCTTGCCTAACCTTGTATGGGAGAACTCCCCTTAGAATTTGGTACTGTTTGATATGTGAGCGCCGTGTACGTGAGGTGACGAGTACGTACACGGGATATTTATTGTAAAACTCCATTTTTCAATAAGTCATAACTTGTTTTCTCCTTATTTGAAACACACTAGCATATGTAACTCTCCTGTTTAGACTAGAATAGCATGCCTACTTGTTTAACTGCCCATTTGAACTCTGTGCAGCATGTTTAGTGAAATTTCCTGCTTTCCTTGACTTGAACTTAGTCTAAACTGTAGGATTTCTTGCTGTAATTGTTATTTTGATTGGTTGCGTTGCATATTTACTTTGGGACTACGGATTGATATTCCGGGAGATCCCCATATACTGGATATTTACATTGGGATTACGGAACGGTATTCTGGGAGATCCCCCTATTTTGCATATTTATTTTGGGACTACAAAACGGTATTCCGGGAGATCCCCCTGCATATTTACGTTTGGGACTATGAGACGGTATCTCGGGAGATCCCCTGTTGTTATCACTGTGTTCTGAGCTGTTGTCTTTCATTGATTCTATTCCTGTTATATTTCTGTATTTATTTTACTGCGATATTTTATTCTGTCTTATTTTATTATGTTTATACCAGTAGGGCCCTGACCTGATCTCGTCACTACTCGACTGAGGTTAGGCTTGGCACTTACTGGGTATCGTCGTGGTGTACTCACGCCCTTTTCTACACATGTTTTTCGTGTGTAGATCCAGGTTTATCTTACCAGCCTTATCACTAGTTGCAGTCGCTGCTGCTTATTAGAGACTTCAAGGTATATCTGCTCGCGCCCGCAGATCCTCGGAGTCCCCCTCTATCCCCCTATGTTCATTTTTCCCTCTTTCTGTAGAAATGATGTATATAACGGTTAAGACTTCTTTGTAGCTTGTGACTTACGGTATTTCGGGTTTTGAAAATTATTTTGTACATTTTCAGAGGTGATAATTGTATATGCCGAGTGGCATTCAGTTGCTTATTAGATACTTGTTACTGTTAGTAGTTAATGTTCGTGTTTTGTTTCATTTCCACAAAGTGTTAGGCTTACCTAGTCATAGAAACTAGGTGTCGTCACGGCGATTCACAGAGGGAGAAATTGGGTCGTGACAATCAGGTAGCACGCCGCCACGGGTATGTTGTTTGGATCGGGTTGCACGTCACAACAGTGGGATGTGGATTACAGTCCCCTATATCTATTTTCGTCTGTTTTGTTTTCCATTTTTCGGGAAAGGTTCATAACACCTTTTCGGTTGTCTAATTAGTTGTATGGGTTGAGTAGTCCCTTACAGAGATTCATTTTCCTTATGTATCACATTCGAGTTTGTAGCTTATTGGCACATTGCAACGTCATATGAGACTTTTGTTCGTGTCTGGGTGGCTTGTTGCCTTAGCAGCTTATACTGGGTGAGACGAGATTTTTGGATCTGGGATCAGTGCGATCGGATTATATGAAATATATTAAAGAGCAAATACCATTATTTGGTTCATAATGGGGCGATGATTCTAGTCAAAGGGAGAGATTCAATGATTTGTTGACTCTGTAGTTGGTTATGAATTTCTACACATCGCTTCCGTCGTGGCGGTATTGCAAGAGTTGGAACAAGACTTATATATGTCATGAGATGCATTGTGAGCATCAGATTCGTAGGATGTCGGCTATTGTTATCATAGGATGTTATTATGGTCATGTGAGTTATGCAGTGCATAGTGTGAATTCAGCAAAGGTATGCAATCATGTATAGGTGCATCGTATAGTGATTGATACGGTGTTTGTATGATGGGAACAGGTATGGCAGAGAATTCCGGATGTTGGAATTGGACTCTAAGGCTTATTTGGCTAAGTAAAAAGGGAGAATCTTCAGACTGGCTCGAGCTAGTGTACTCAACTAAGTTGTGGCAGCACGGGGTATTAAACAGTGATTTCGGACAACCCCCAGAGTAGTTTTTAGCACATTAGAGGACGAGCGTATGTTTAAGTGGGAAAGAATGTAACGACCCGACCGGTCATTTTGCGCTCTAGCGCCTTGTTTAGCAGTTTGAGGCTTCAGGTATTATGACTGATACGCATGGTCGGAATTGAAATTTCAGAAGTTCAGAGTTGATCTGAAAAGAAAATTCTTTTCGGAAGTTTTAAGTTGGAAGAATTGATTAAGGTTGGATTTTTGAGTGAACGATCTCAGAATCGGAATTTGAAGGTTCCAACAGGTTCGTATGATGAATTTGTACTTGGGCGTATGTCCGGATCGAGTTTTGGATGACCCGGGAGCGTTTCAGTGCCTATTGTGGAAGTTGACATTTTGGAAGAATTTCATAAATTTGAGTTGAAGTGCATTTCAATGTTATCAATGTCCATTTGGGATTCCGAGTTTGGGAATAGCTCCGTATGGTGATTCTGGTATTGGGAGCGCGTCCGGTGGATTCGGAGGTCCGTAGGTCATTTAGGAGTCATTTGGCTAAAGCTAGAATTTTGAAGGTTTTTGAGAAGTTTGACCGGAAGTAAACTTTTTGATATCGGGGTCGGAATCTAATTCCGGAAGTTGGAATAGGTCCGTAATGTCAATTATGACTTATGTGCAAATTTTGAGAACAATCGAACGTGATTTGATAGGTTTCGGCATTGAATGTAGATGTTTGAAATTCTAAAGTTCACTAAGCTTGGAGTGGGGTGCGATTCATGAATTCGGCATTGTTTGATGTGATTTAAAGGTTCGACTAAGTTCGTAACGTATTTTGGGACGTGTTGGTATAATTGGTTGAGGTCCCGAGGGCTTCGGGTGGATTTCGGATGGTTAACGGATCGTGTTTGGACTTAGCAGAAAAGATGAGGCAGCTGATATCTGGTGTGATCGCACCTGCACAAAAAGGGCCGCAGGTGCGAGGTCGCAGGTGCGAGCCAGTGGTTGCAGGTGCGGTTTGGGCGAAGCTAGACAGTGACCCCAGGTGCGAAGGGTTGTCCGCACCTGCGAGGTCGTAGATGCGGAGGTGCGTCGCAGGTGCGAAAGTGAGAGAAGAATCTGGGAGCGCAGGTCCGAGGGTATGTCCGCACCTGTGAAGGCGCAGATGCGACGAAGAGGCCGCAGGTGCGGAAGTCGGGGCTGGGTAGTGTCTCCTTTAGAGCGAGGGTTTGGCTCTATCTCATTTCAGTTTCGCCCATGGGAGCCGATTTTGGAGCACATTGGAGTGCCATCTTCATCAATCATAATGGGGTAAGTGCTTTCTTCACAATTTTGAGTTAAATACATGAGTTTATATTGATTTGAACATGGAAATTAGTATAAATTGTGGGTTTTTTGGTAGAAAACCTAGAATTTGGTATTTTGAATTTTTACCACGAATATGGGCATGGAATTGGGAATAAATCATACATTTGAGTTCATAAGGCTATGGGTAATGATTATCTTCAAAAATTTTCGAAATCCGGGCACGTGGGCCCGAGATTGATTTTATCAACTTTTCGAACGGAGTTGAAAATTGTTATAAAATGATTAATTATGAGTATTAGAGTATATTTTGATTTGGTTGTATCATATTTGACTAGTTTTGGAGCGACGGGCATCAGTTTGAATTGTCGGAGCGACCTTGGAGCCAGTTATGGAATTTCGGAGCAAGGTTAGTCTCCTTTCTAACCTTGTAAGAGGGTATTAACCCCATAGGTGAACTAAATTATTGTGTGCTTCTATTTGTGGGGGCTACATACGCATGAGGTGATGAGAATCCGTATGTAGCTACTAGCTATGCCTATGTCCGGGTAGTTTTAGGCTCGCATCATGCCTTGTTGATATTGTTATTGATTTATGTTTATTGTCTGCCTTGAGAGGGAGCGAGATCGAGTTTGCTTATTAAATGTTTTTGAAAGGAGTTGAAATTGAAGAAGGTAAGATTTAAAAGGGTTCGTTTGAACTTCGTAATTTCAAAAAGGGTTGAGTAATGCTAATGGCTTAAGAAATCTATGTGTAACCACGTCGCATGTATGTTTCGCGAGCGGGGTAATTTTCTTAAAAAAAGCTACAAGCTGAATTTTCCTTATTTTGAAAAAAATTAAGAAAGAGATATGATTTTAATGTTAAATTTATATTTAACCGCGTCGCACGTATGATTCGCGAGCGGGATATTTCCTTCTACTACTCTTATGGGATCGGGCCATTTGCCTCAGCAAGATTTATGTACCACACTCTCATGGGAGCGGGATGTTCGCCTCGGCAGGTTAATAGATTCATCTATGGTTCGCACCGTTTGACCATCGGCAGTGCACAGTTTACTTTTATATTGGATCGGGTCATACGCCTCGGCATTTCCTATATATATGACAACCTCTTTGATGAAATCCACTATATCTATACATATGCTCCGGTTACGGAGGGAACTTACTAGTTGAGAGCTTGAGTAAATTGTAAAGAGAAAAATTATACTACGTATTTTATACTTGTTTGTTTCATATATTTACTCCGTCTCACATTCATTCACTTCTTTACTATACCTGATATTATTGGACCACTAGTAAGTGTCGAAGTCGACCCCTCGTCACTACTTCTTCGGGGTTAGGCGGGATACTTACTGGGTACATGTTGATTTACGTACTTATGCTAAACTTGCTGCACATTTTTGTGCAAGTACACATATGTTTAGTGGCCTTGTGGACTCAGAGGCGCGATTATGGCGGGGATTTAGGTGAGCTGCATTCTATACGACGCACCGTAACCAGCAGAATCTCCTTCAGAGTATTGTATTTTCTTTCCTGTCCAAGTTGTATTCCGACAATTATTGTATTTTATTTTAAATTTCTAAAAAAGGCTCATGCACTTGTAACACCGGGTTCTGGGATGATTATGGGATGTTCACTATTGGAATTGGAAAATATTATTATTTATTCTGTAAATTCATCTTTTACTAGATAAATTAAAGTAAATTTACGATTTTAAAAATATTAAAATGAGGATTTAATTAACTGTTTAGTGTTGGCTTGCCTGATAGTGGAGTCTGGCGCCATCATGACCTTTATAGATTTTGGGTCGTGACAGACCCGCAAAACCATTTAACTCGATAATTATGATAGTCTTGTTATGTTATTTGTGTCTCATTATGTGCATGTGTATAAGGAGAGTGAGTACCACCCCTATTTGTCTTATTAAGAATAATAAGATGTTTGAATCTGAATATATTTATGGCTATTAAAGAATTGTATTTATATTTAAATACTAGATAATTCTTTTTTTTTTTGCTTTTTCAATATCTAATTATTTATAATTTATTTTGAGTTAAAAACTAAAAATTATAACATTTAAATTAAATAATAATAAATATTATATCCACAAAAAATTATGAAAAGATATAAATTATTCTTTGTTGACGGTGGTAGAGAACTGGTCATGGTTAGTGGAGGGAGGTTCGCAATGATAATCGTGATAGGATGATAGTTTAGAGATGACAAATATGCGATGGTAGCTGATGGTGATGATTATACGATAGAGACTCATGGTAAAGATAGTTGGTGGTGATAACTAGTGGTGGATATGAATAGTGGTGGTAATTGTGTAATGGAGGCTAGTTGTGTAAATGGTTGGTATTAGTAGCTTATGATGAAGGTGGTTGCTGATTAATGGTAGTGGAGGCTAATAGTAAATTGTTGGCAATGCTGAGACGTTGTGGAGGTGATTGGTAGTTGACATAGTCGGCGGTGGTATTAAATAGAATAGTAATTAATTATTCCATTTACACTAAATCCTTAAGTTAGTGTCTTAATAATTTGAAGAGTATGTACAAGTTCTAAATAATTTAAAACCTATTAAGAACTTTAGTGGTTGTGAAAGAAAACAAAAACAACTACACTTAATTAGTTGAACTGTGAATGATTCAGATTTAGACCATAATTAAGTGAAGTTAATTAAATTTTAATAATTCAACTTTAATTTTTTTACTTAAAATTATATACAACTATTTATGACAGTTCTTAGATCATAAATTTTAATTATTGTTTTCTCTTAAATTTTAATTATTTTAATTATTTATGACAAGGTGGGTTGCTCCGATGGTAAGCACCCTCCACTTCCAACCAAGAGGTTGTGAGTTCGAGTCACCCCAAGAGCAAGGTGGGGAGTTCTTGGAGGGAAGGATGCCGATGGTCATTTGGAAACAGCCTCTCTACCCCATACTGGGTTGTTGTTGTTGTTGTTGTTTTCTCTTAAACTCGATATCTAATCAAATAGCATTATATAAAATTAGTAATATTTATGTAGTTTTATTTTCAACAAAAATCATTAATTTCCCATTAGCAACCACACGTGTGAGTTACGCAGCTTTTCCGTGACCAAAACCGTGACTAGCAGCATGTTCGGACCGGCAGCTACAGCTCATCAATGACAATAAAGAGGCAATTTTTTTTATCATTGATGGGTCAGAGCCAGCGTGGCATCACCACTGTGAAAATTATAAAAACTTTAAAAAATCCGCCACCCAATGCGTCGTTCGTTTGTTGCCCATGCGTCCCCTTGTAAAACTCCCGCTCCAGTTGCAATTCAACCTTTTTTCTTCCATAAGCTATTCAAACCAAACATTTGCTACATCACTCAAGTACTCGTTGATTTATTTTTTTTATGTTTTTACGTCCAATGATGCAAGTATAAGATTGTTAGAGCATAAATGGACTGGGGAGATGAGCGTTGCAGTTGGCACTGCGTTAGTTGCAGCTATCAGAGGAGTTAGTTATAGTTAGTTACAAGTTAGTTAAAACAGTTAGTTAGGAAGCGCGCTATAGAATAATGAAATTAGCATTTGTTGCTCAATAATTGTGATATAAATATATCGATACATTGTAATTGGATTCATTCATCAAATAAGATCATTCTATTATCTCTTCTCTTCTCATATCTCTTTCAGCTATTTTTCTCGGTTTTACCCTAAACTAACTACCATCTTCTTCGAGATTAGCTCCAAGACTAACAAATTCCATTGCGATCTTCACTGATTGCATAAATTAGTAACAGAGTAATCGATTCTCGGAATAATCAACATGACTCGAAGCAAAAATCAAGACAAACCAGTCGACGAAATGGAGGATAAACTGTCATAGATTCAAGAATAGTTGCAAAATGTGATAGATGTCATGATAAGTATGGGTGAGAGGAATGCGCAAGCTCATAAGGAATTGCTGGGCCCTAAGGAAGCTATTGGAATCATTAATCAAAGGGAAAAAGAATAAATTTTAGCCGAGTCTCCGATTAACAGAGGGGAACCAATAGAGGTCAGAAACAAGGAATCACACGGTGGTTCTGCTCATCAAGGAAATGGGAACTTCTTTACTCGATTCTCAAAACTAGATTTTCCTCGATTTTCTGGTGTAGATTTGCGTACATAGCTGTATAAAGTCGATCAATACTTTTCTATGGATGATGTTCCGTTTGAACAAAGGGTGAAAGTGGCATCTATTCACATGGATGGTGATGCCATTGCTTGGCATAGATCTTATGTGAAATCTAGAACTTCCGCTATAGACTTATCATGGACTGAATATGTACTAGCTTTAAATGAAATATTTGGGGATAATTTTGAGGATCCTATGGAGTTTTTAAAGAATTTAAGTCAAACTGATGGGTTTAAGGAATATCAAGCAGAATTTGACACATTATTAATTGTTGTTAATTTGACAACTAAGAATGCTATTAGTTATTTTCTAGGGGGACTTAAACCAGAACTGAATAAAGTTGTTAAAACTCAAGCACCAAGAACTTTAATGCAAGCCTATAAGATTGTCAGATTATATGAAGAAGTTTTTGATGCCCAAGCCAAAACCTGGGGATTGAAACCTATTTCCAGATCTTTTCACTCCAACTCCAATCCTATTTTACTTACTCCAATTGCCTTCAGATCACATAATTACCAAAAAATCTTTGCACCAAATTTCACTCACCAAAGAAATATTGATAGCAACTCAAACAAACCAAACAGATTAGGAAAGAGGCTAGCTGCTATTGAAATGGATGAAAAAAGGCCAAAGGTTTGTGCTTCTTTTGTGATGAAAAATATGAGATGGGGCATAAATGCAAGTCTAAGAAGCAGTTGTTTATGGTGGAGGTGGTAGATGAAGAAACAACCGCATCAGTTGAGGTTGAGGAGGAGGTATTGACCCAAGAGGTTGTAGAACCTGGAAATGAATTTATGACTATATCCTTGCAAGCTTTTATTTGTGTCTGGTTATCAAACAATTAGAGTCACTGGCTATCATGAGAAGAGGCCCTTACAAGTTTTGATTGATACTAGGAGTACACACAACTTTATTGATCAGGAGTTGCTAAAAATCCGGGTGCCAATTTAGTTATATAGTAGAACAATTTATCAATGTATCTGATGGTAGGAAAGTACAGACTGTTGTTTTGTGCAAGAACCTACAATAGTTACTGCAAGGAACAACATTCTCATCACATTTTCTATTGTTACCATTAGGGAATATGGATATAGTACTAGGAGTGAAATAGCTTAGCACCTTAGAAAGAATCCTGTTTGATTTCAAGAACAGAACCATTGAATTTGTACACCAAGGAAAGAAGCATGTATTGAGGGGTGCTAACAACCAACTGAAATCAACTAAAGCTACTTCCTTGCCCAAACTAAACGACTCAGAGGCTCAGTTCTTCAGGATGTCATTGATGGACATGGATGCAATGGCATAACATACAAGCCACATAGGAAACTACACTTACACCAGCCGTATCTGCTCTCATCAAGCAATACTCAAGTATTTTTGAGGTGTCCACAACTTTACCCCCTCATAGAGGCGCTTTTGATCACAGAATTCCCTTAATAGTCTGCAAATCCTGTGAACAAAAGGCCATATAGATATCTTGGAATAAAGAAGGATATCATTGAGAATCTAGTTCAAGAAATGATGGACCAAGGGGTAATTCAACATAGTAACAGTCCTTATGCCTCTCCTGTTGTGTTAGTAGGGAAGAATGATGGTAGTTGGAGGTTGTGTATTGATTATAGGGAGTTGAACTATATGACAGTTAAGGACAAGTTTCCTATATCCATTATTGAGGATTTACTTGATGAATTGGGGGGTGCAGTTGTGTTCTCTAAAATAGATCTTAGAGCAGGATACCACCAACTAAGAATGGCAAGAGAAGACACCCACAAAACATCTTTCAAAACTTATGAAGGTCACTATGAGTTCTTAGTTATGCCTTTTGGGATTACTAATGCTCCTTCATCATTCCAAAGTCTTATGAATTCTATTTTTAAACCCTTGTTGAGGAAGTCAGTCCTAGTATTTTTTGATGACATTTTAATTTACAGTAGAAGCATATGTCTGCTCATGTTGAGCATGTGAAGGCTATCTTTGAACTGATGCATCACTATCAGTTGTATGTGAAGATGACTAAGTGTGCATTTAGTGTGTCTAAGGTGGAGTACTTGGGCAATTTCATCATTGCTGAATGGGCTTCAACTGATCCCCAGCAAATATTAGTTGTACAGAGTTGGCCTGTTCCTTGCAATATTAAACAACTAAGAGGATTTTTTGGTCTTGCTGGATACTACAAGAGGTTCATCAAAGGTTTTGGTGCTATATGTGTAACGATCCAACCGGTCGTTTTGACTGTTAGAATCTCGTTCCCCTAAATAAGACTCCCCGTATATGCTTTTACTAATTTATAACTTGTGAGGATGGTTGGTTCTGGATTGGAAGTGTTCGGGTTGAAATCGAAGCATTTGGTTCCTTAGTTGGCTTTAAAAAGGGCGAGTTTGACTTCGGTCAATATTTTTAGTAAACGATCTCGGAATCGGGATTTAACGGTTCGAATAGGCTCGTATGATGAATTTGGACTTGGGTGTATGATCGGATCGGGTTTTGGATGATCCGGGAGCATTTCAGCGCCTATTGTGAAAAGTTGACATTTTGGAAGAATTTCATAAATTTGGGTTGAAGTGCATTACAATGTTATCGATGTCCGTTTGGGATTCAGAGCATGGGAATAGCTCCGTATGGTAATTCTAATCTTAGTAGCGTGTCTGAATGTTAATTTGGAGGTCCGTAGGTAATTTCGGGGTCATTTGGCGAAAGTTAGAAATTTAAAGGTTTTTAAGAAGTTTGACCAGTAGTGGACTTTTTGATATTGGGATCGGATTCCGATTCCAGAAGTTGGAGTAGGTCCGTAATGTTAATTATGACTTGTGTGCAAAATTCCAGGTCAATAGGATTTGATTTGATAGGTTTCAGCGTTGAATGTAGAAGTTTGATGTTCTAAAGTTCATAAAGCTTGAATTGGGGTGCGATGCGTGGTTTTGATGTTGTTTGATGTGATTTGAGGCCTCGAGCAGGTTCGTGTTATGTATTGGGACTAGTTGGTACGATTGGACGGGGTCTCGGGGGCCTCAGGTGTGATTCGGGGTAGTTTCGGATCAAGTTTGGGTGTTTTGATGCTGCTGGTTGCTGGTTCTGGTGTTGTTCTTCGCATTTACGAGGAGCCTCTCGCCTTCGCGAAGAAGGATTTTGCTGATGGGACTTTGTTCTTCGCATTCGCGAAGAGGCTCTCGCGTTCGCGATGAAGGAATTTCTGTTGTCCATCGTCTAAATTCAGAAGCTTATATCTCTCAATCTATAACGAATCTAGAGATGATCCAAAAATAAAAGTTGTAGCCCTTGGTGTCTAATGTTCCGAAAGGTAAACCATTTATCATTTGGAGTTGTGTACAAAACGTTATAGTAGATACACTACAGACTGTCCGGGAAGAGTTTGGAAATCTCTATTGCACAGGGCTGACTTTGGAAACTTATATCTCGCAATATACAATGAATTGGGAGATGAACAACATATGAAAGTTATAGCCCTTGATGTCTAGTTTCCAGAAAGTCAAACCATATATGATTTGGAGTTTGGTACAAAAGGTTATGGCCATTATACTAGAGGCTGTCTGAGAAGAGTTTGAAAATGGCTTTTGAGAATTTTGTTCATTGTGAATGCGATGGGGGTCTCGCGAACGCGAAGAAGGGTTGCCTGGGCAGTGTATAAGTTTGCAAAAAACAGGATTTTGGCCATTTTCACTTCATTTCTGCCATGGGAGCCGATCTTGGAGCGATTTGGAAGCTCCATCTTAATCATCTAATGCAAGGTAAGTGATTCCCACATATTGCAAGTTAAGTACTTGGTTTATATATGGATTTAAACATGAAAATTTGTAGATATTTGGGATTTTGAAGAAAAACCTAGAAATTGGTATTTTTGGATTTTTACCAAGAAAATGGCTATGGAATTGGATGGAAATGGTATATTTAAGTTCTTGAGGTTATGGGTAACGATTTCCTCCGAAAATTTCAGGAATCCGGGCACGTGGGCCCGGGGTAAATTTTAGGAATTTTATCATTTTGGATAGGGTAATTTATTTACTAGTCTAATTTCGAATTATTGAGCATGTATTAATTATTTCCTATAACTTTTGGATAGTTTTGGATTTTTTTCGCACCGAATTGAGATTTTTCGCGACATTGTGATCGGGAAGTGGGCTTTGAGACAAGGTAAGTCTCTTGTCTAACCTTGTAAGAGGGAATTACTTAAATTAATAATTATTGCTAATTATGGGGGCGTGACGAGAGTCCGTGCATAGCTACTAATATTGCTAAAGTCCGGGTAGTTTAGTACTCAAATCATGAATTAATTGTGATAATTGCCTCTTTTAATTGCTTAAATTACTGGAATTATATTGTAAATTTTTTGAGGAAATAGTAAAAGATCAAAACTTCATATACTTGATTTTTTTGTAAATTATTGAATTGTTAATAAAGATTGAACATCCTACGTGTTAATATTATAATAACTTCTCATTCCGGATGTTCATAAGAAAATGTCCTCCTTTCTTGTGGAGCAGGCCGAACACCTCGGAAGTATAGATGCATCTATGGATCGCGCCACACGTTCCTCGACAGTGTACACGACACTCTAGATCGGGCCATACGACCATGGCAGAAATCGTGCCTAATAATAATAATTATACGATATCTTGATATTTTATTGCAGCTTGTGAAGCTAATTGATAAATTGAAAATTATTGAAATTGAAAGAATTAATCATTTCCGTTGGTTAAAGAAATTATTGTTATTCCTATAAATCATGTTGATTTAAATATTTCTATTTGAATATTATTGACCCTTAGTGAGTGTCAAGTCGACCTCTCATCACTACTTCTTCGAGGTTAGGCTCGATACTTACTGGGTACACGTTGTTTACGTACTCAGGCTACACTTGTTGCACATGTTTTTACAGGCACAGATATGTCTAGCGGCCTTGTGGGCGCAAAGGTGTGGTTAAATACGGGGACTTAGGTGAGTTACATTCTATATCACGTTCCGCAACCAACAGAGTCTCCTTCAAAGTTATTTATATTTTTTCTATCTAATTTGTATTCCGGACAGATGCTGTATTTTATCTTACTCCCTAGTTAATGCTCATGCACTTGTGACACCGGATTTTGGGAGTGGTTATGGGTTGTTTAGTAATTTAGTTGCTAAAGTATCTATCATTTACTATATGAATTCTATCTTTATTATTTAATTGAAGAAAATTTCGATTCACAAATACTAAAATGAGTAATTAAATTAATTAGTCAAGGCTGGCTTGCCTGACAACGGTGTTAGGCGTCATCACGACCTTTAATGGGTTTTGGGTCGTGACGACATGATATCAGAGCACTAGGTTCACTTAGGTCTCACGAGTCATGAGAAAGTCTAGTAGAGTCTTGCGGATCGGTACGGAGACGTCTGTACTTATCTTCGAGAGGCTACAGGACTGTTAGGAGCACTTCCTTTTCTTGAGTCCTCATCGTGCGATTTTGTCACGACCCAAAATCCCACCACAGGCGTCGTGATGGCACCTAGTCTCTAAGACTAGGTAAGCCGATTTAAATTATATTTTGAAGCCATTTTGTTTTGAATTAAATAAGTAATCAAAACTAACAGCGGAACAAATATGAATATACAACCTCCCAAGACTGGTAGTACTGAGTCACGAACTCTAACTGAATACATGAATTAATCTCAAGGATCGAATATTTAATATTGTTTGAATAATAATTAACAGTACAATATAGTGAAAAGACTCCAAGGTACTGCAACGACCAAGCAGCTGTACCTTGAATCTTTACGATCCCGCTTTAACTCTGCCCAAGTCGGATATCTTCAATATCTGGCTCTGCACAAAAATATGCAGAAGTGTAGTATGAGTACACCACGGTCGATACCCAGTAAGTATCAAGACTAACCTTAGTGGAGTAGAGACGAGGTACAGTCAAGACACTCACTAGTCTAAAAACCTGTGCAATATGATATACAAGAATAATAGAAAGCAAATAACAATAAGGGCAACACAAATCAACCAGTGATATGCATTACAGGGCAACAATGACACCATTAATATCGCTCAACAATTTATAAATATAAGTATACCCAATTAAATCATATTATTCAAATAAATATCTTTCACATATAATTCTTCCAAATAACTCTCTTTCAAATATAATTTTCTCAAATAATTATCTTTCAAATATAATTCTTTCAATAAATCTCTTCAAATATAATTTTCTCAAATAAATATCTTTCAAATACAATTCTTTCATATAATACTTTCTAAATAAGAATCCTTCCAAATAAATATTTTGAATATAATTCTTTCAATTAAAAAGTCACCATGTGACACCTCATTTCATAATCATAAAAATACGAGTCTCAACCCATTTTCATATTTTTCGTAAACACGAGTCTCAACCCATTTTTCATATTTTCACGGCACCTCGTGCCCATAATTAAATCATCATGTTTTTCCGGCACTACGTGCCCTCATTTCATATCACAACTGCACGGACAATTCACGTGCCAAATATCATTATCAATGCATATAAGATCCACACGATCAATTTATTTCCGAATAAGTAAGTTTAAATTTTTTAAATCAAGTAAGAAAATCAACAAAGAAATGAATTTATTTTAGAAATCATTTGGATGAAGAAAATAATATTTCAATTAAAATGAAGCACCCGATAGTTGCTGATTTGGATGTAAAACTTATAAGAACTAAAGCACACAATAATTTCTTTTATTCAAAACAACTTAACCTTGAAAACTAATAAAGACTAGAACCACAAATCCTCAGAGTCTCGTACAAGAGACAAAGCCAACACATTACAACAAGGGATACAAACACACAATAAAATCAAATGTTACATCACAGAAGAACACAACAATTTACCTATCACGGAAATACAAATTAACCGAAGGCAAGTGCAACCACAAAGAATGTCAACAAAGGCACTCCCGAGTTACCGTCTCGAAGTCTCAAAAGTAAATATGCAACAACAACAATGCCCCTAGGACATCACAAGTCATCACAATTCAATCCCCGACGTAGCTCACCTTGTCTCGCCACGTGAGCAATAAATAAGTAAATTGCCCGCCTTGTCTCGCCGCATGCACATAACAATATTTCCACCTTGTCTCGCCACATGCGCAAACCCAT
>AWOL01S0002098.1:3219-16472 GCA_000715115.1 Nicotiana otophora | reverse complement strand
TATATATATATATAGAGTCCGTCTTGTCACGCCGCATGTGCATAAATCAATAGTAATAATAGCACGGCAGAAACCTCGTGCAAACACCCGAACATAACTCCCACAATATAATGTGCCAATATCACATCTCATAAACTGCACCTCAAGTGCTCAAATATTGCAACATAGCACAGATTGCACATCAAATGCTCTAATATTACAACTTATCACAGATTGCACATCAAGTGCTCAAATATTTCAACATAGCACATATTGCATATCAAATGCTCAATTATTACAACTTGCCACTAAAATCAACAATACCTTATTTTTCACAATAAGGAACCCATGGCCCGACCATAATGTGCACAAAATTCTTAACAAAATATCCGGAAGTGAACAACTCAATAAAATAATATTTTACATAAAAATCAAGGTGGCAATCACACCAAATCATCATGTAAAAATAATTTCAACAAATAAGGATCTAGGCATGACAAATAAAGGATTTAATAATTGCCAAAAATTTCCAATTTAATACATAAGGGCGTCTAAGGATTTTTAATCAATGAAATTTGCACATATAAACCAAGTACGTACTCGTCACCTCACGTACATGATTTTCAATTACACAAATTGCACATAAGACTCAATGCCTAAGGAAAAATTCCCCCACTCGAGGTTAAGCAAGACACTTACCTTTTTGAAATTAGGCCGATATTCCAAATTAGCCTTCTTGCTTGAATTGACCTCCGGATAGCTCAAATCTATCCAAATTAATTGTATAACTTTATTAAAATTTATCGAAAACAATTTCGGATAATAATACGTCGACTTAAAAATTTATTCCAAAAAGTCAACAAAAGTCAACGCGGGGCTCGCCCCTCGGAACCCGACATAATTTTCATGAAATCTGAACACCCATTCCGATACGAGTTCAATCATACCAATTTTATCTAATTCCAATAACAACTCGACCTCCAAATCTTAAATTTTCGTTTTTGGAAGATTTTACAAAAATCTTGATTTTCCTCCATTTAAATCCGAATTAAATGATGGATTCAAAGGCATAATCATAGAAATTAATCAAAACTGGATAAGAATCACTTACCCTAAACACCCACGCAAGAATCTCTCCAAACATCGCCTTCTACTGAGCTCCCAATTTGATTTTTATGTTATGAACTCAAACTCCCATTTTTGGGACTTTTAATTCTGCCCAGATAGGCCTTCTTCGCGTTCGCGACCATTGCTTCGTGTTCGCGAAGCACAAACTTGACTGCCAGCATTTAACCCTTCGCGAATGCGACATTGGCTTCGCGAACGCGAAGCTTTACCAATCTCACCCTTCACGAACGCGACACTGGCTTCGCGAACACAAAGCTTTACCATCTCAGACCTTCGCGAACTCGACCACCACCTCGCGAACGTGTAGAACAAGGACCTAGGGTCCCCAACTGAATTCTCTTCTTCGTGAACGCGAGCCAATTTTCGCAAACGCAAATCTTTAACACCAGCTCCACTTCGCGAACGCGAAGGACAAATCTTGCCTGCCTTAAATTCCCCTTCGCGAATTTGAGGGCCCACTCGCGAACGCGAAGAAGGAAACCAGAAGAATGCAACAACAGATATCAGCAATCTCACCAAGGCCAAAAATGATCCGTTAACCCCCCTTCCCGGAACTCACCCGAGCCCCCCGAGACCTCAACCAAACATACCATCAAGTCCCATAACATCATACAAACTTAGTCTAACCCTCAAATTACCTCAAACAATGCTAAAACCACGAATCATACCCCAATTCAAGCCTAATGAACTTTGAAATTTTAAGTTTCCACAAACGACGCCGGGACCTATTAAATCAATCCGAAATGACATCATATTTTGCACACAAGTCATAAATAACATAACAAAACTATTCAAATTTCCAGAATCGGATTCCAACCCCGATGTCAAAAAGTTAACCCACCGGTCAAACTTTCCCAAAAATTCATCTTTCGTTATTTCAAGCCAAATTCCTCTACATACCTACGAATAATTTTCCGGACACACTCCTAAGTCCATAATCACCATACAGATCTATTGACATCATCAAAATTCTATTCCTGAGTCATTTGCTCAAAAGTCAACTCTCCGGTCAACTCTTTCCATTTAAGCTTCTAAATAAGGATTGTTCTTTTCATTAAATTTCGAATCTTCAGTAAATCAAACTCGACCACACCCGCGGGTCATAATATATATTGCAAAACTACTTGAGACCTTAAGTCACTGAACGAGGCATTAATTCTTAAAACGATCGACCGAGTCATTACAGATTTAATTCCTTTGAGGCTTATGCCTTCGTTTCCTTCCTATTCAATCTTATGCGACGTGAAGCGCTTGTCATAAATTAGGAATCGAGGAAGTTTAATGGTACTATAGATGTGGTGTAGGATGTTTCTCCCTGCGTATTTGATTGGGCTATTATTGTCGCCTTGCGGAAGGTTGCTCTGTCGTTACAGCTTAGTATCAGTATTACTTAAGGTTTTGAGATTAGGCATTGATTGTTATGGCGACTCGTGCATTGCTGTCGTATAGTATTGTATAATGGCAGGATGCTTGTCTATGCGTCGAGGCAGTGAATGACCTGAAAGGATGTTTTACTCAGTGCATGATTTAGAGAGTCAGTATTTTATTTCTGGCAGAGGAAAGGCAACGACGTCATCCTTGATGGAATGTGTTAAGTTCGTCGGTGTTGTGGTCTTCTTCAATTCACCTTTGGGATAGGGTATTGTTAAATGATATCGGGAAAGCGGTTGTTACAGATTGCAGTGTGCAGTGGTTCAAGATCGAAACGGTGTTTCTAGTATTGATGGCTCGAGAAAGAGGATCCTCGGAAAGGTTTAAAGTTGGTGGCGATCTATTGATTCAAGTGCTACAGAGATAGATATTAATTTAAGGCAACAACTAGGAAGCGAAGGATGAGGAAGGACATGTGGGAGGTGTCTCGCGGTGGCTAAACTTCTAGAAGGCCGAGTGTGAGAAACAAGAGTCGTGTAGTTGCTTAAATGAGGGTTTGACCAAAGTGGGAGAGTGGCATACGAGTTCTGTGGTAGGATAGACACACGCCTTTGGGAAAATTAGAGTGATTTGGGATTCATGGTGGACAGTGACTAGGACTATAAGCCTAATTTGGAATATTGGCTGCTATATTGAGGAAGACTGGGTGTCACAGGACGGAGTTGCTTAAAATAAAGCAGGATACAACATGACTTTGGATTGAAATATATTGTCGCACCTTTAGTTGATGTCCATGAGGAGTGAACGGACTTGTACAGCTGGTGACCGAGCATGGGCTCGGATGGTTTATTAGTTTCGTGGTAATTGTACTCGGTGCAGCATGGTTGGAGGATGTCAGCATGGAATTTTCACAGGTGGGATATCTCCTGTGAGCAGGCTAGCGATTGTGTGGTGTTGACGAAGCTTCTACGAAGAATTTTATTGGCTATCCGGTAAGAGGTCGAGCATGTAAATGTGGCTAGTGATTCAGAGTGTTCATGAAATGGTTAACAGGAAGATTTCGAGGAATTTGGCGGGTCGATTGTGCGAGGTCATGTCAATGAAGAAGAAGGAATCTTGGTAGGTTCCAGGGTTATGAAATTGTAGCTTCGAGCTAAGTGGGAGAGCCCCAGCGTCTACGATTGGATTGCATGGTGGTGTACTTGTGAGGTTTCTGGTTATCGGAATATTGATGGGTTATTACGACTAAGGAAAAAGAACATCACTGGTGATTTGAGCCAAGGATTTGAGGAACGTGTGCTACAATTGGCCTTATTGATTCATATTCAGGATTTGGGAAGACTCAGGATTTATGCTTCGTGTAGACGTGGTGTACAAGGAAGGTGATTCAGCCGGATGCTTCTTTGAGAGGGCGTTCACGTGCTAGCAGAGCCTTGGAGTTGATCATATTTGGGAACAAGTCAGAGGATTCAAAAAAAAATAATAAGTGCAGTGCTTAAAGATTTCGGGTTCGTGGTATGGTTAAGGATCGAGTTCTGCAGTGGATTGCGAACGGGACTTGGAGTGTTCTATGTCATTATCGGGTAAGCGGTGAAATATTGGAGGAAATGAAGAAATGGCTTCGGATTTTCGGGATGTTCTACATAATGTGTATACCAGTCGGAGATGCTATCATGTGCTGGAGAAAGGTATGAGGTGATTCATGGGTATTGAGATGATGTAGTCTCGCGATTGGAGTCACTTGGGATGAGTGCGGATTGAGTTCGATATGTTGTGAATGGATATAACGTTATTTCTAAGGCATATCTAGGGTAAATTTAAAGAAGTTGGGTCAGTTGTAATGACTGAATCAGCGTGATTGTGGCAATGGTTGGTTCATTTGGTGTGTGAAGATATAACATGTGATTTGTGGTTATACGTGCAAGCTTGACAACCACTAATAATTGATTGATTTGGGAGGTAGTTGATTCAAATGGCTTTGTTGGGTAAATGGATTCTGGAAGAGTTATGACGGTTTAGATCGTAGTTTGAGGTTGTGTTTTTCTACGATTTGGGAATTCAGTTGCATGTTGCGTTGGTCCTTCTGAAATGATGCTAAGTGGAAGGTTTCTAGCCAATGAAGTGTTTAATTCTACTAGTAGTTCAAGGGTTATGGTGAATACGTGTATTATCGCGTAGCGGCATGATAAGTGCGGTGAGTGGTATGGAAATTGGAAGTTGAAGATCAAGGTTGCGATTTGGTTTTGATAAGAATATCACAAGCTCGGAGGAGCGGGGGAGGATTTTAGATGTCCAGTGTATTGTGGCACTATTGACGGGCAGTCGGAGGATGGTATATGTTGTGTTAGTAGTGTTGGGGTATTGAAATGTTGATGCCTGGCTAGTTATGTAGAAATAGCATAGTTGATGGCCATTGATGTTCAGATTTGGCTGCCTGTTGTGGAAGGTTGTGGGAGTGTATTCCACGAGAAAATTTGTATAAGTGTGATAGTTGGTCACTTGAGTACTAAAGATTTAAAAACCAAGTATGGAGATTTTTGGGTATAATCGTTGATGTGAGAGTTTGTTCCGGATTGGGATAACTGCTCGTGTGTGCCATAAATAGGGCCATTATGAATCCTTGAAAGGTTATTAGCCCAGTATGGTATTATCATAATCGGTTTGAGGTCCGTTGGTGGGACCAATGTGAATGTGTGCTCTGTGTAAGGTCAGATATATTCATTCGTCATAATATTCCTTACTAAGGAGTCGTCGGGCATTGAATGTTATTTTCGCCTTCAGTTATTCCGTGTAGTCTCTATTGTGCCTTGTGGGTTATGAGGCGGTTTGATTATTCGCACTCGTATTGAGATCCCGTATAGTTTGTGGTGTTATATGAGCAGGATGGCTCTCAAGATGCAGGTCATTTATTGCACCTTAGTCGTGCTTGAGTTTTGTAGCGTATGTCACTATCTGATGGTATTGTGCACTTGGCGTGCTTGTGGTTGACATTCAGGTATTTCGTAGGTATAAGCGTTTTGGCTTAATGGGTACTTCCCTATTTATTGTCATGTGTGGATCGGGTGGTCCGTCGCCACGGGTATGTTATTTGGATCGGGTTGCATGCCGCAAACGTATGATGTTGAGTACAGTTCCCCATATCTAATTCTTACGTGTCTTATTTCTCATGTTCTGAGGAAGGTTCATAACACCTTTTCGGTTGTTTAAATTGCTACGTGGGTTGAGTAGTTCTTTCCAGAGTTTATTATTCCTTATGTATCACATTCGAGTTTGTGGTTATTTGGCACGTGGTAGCATCATATGAGACTTTTGGTAGTGATTATGGTGGCATATTACCGGAATGACTTGTACTGGGTGAGGCAAGATTTTTGGACTTGGGATCAGTACGATCAGATTTATACGAGGCATATTAAAGATCAAATATCATTATTTGGTTCATAATGAGGTAATGGTTCTTGTCAGGAGGAGGGACTAAATGATTTGTTGACTATACAGTTGGTTATGAATTTCTACACATCTTTTCCGTCGTGGCAGTATTGCAAGAGTTGGAACAGGACTTATATGTGTCATGAAGTGTGTTGTGGGCATTGAATTCATGGAATTTTGTCTATCGTTATCAGAGGATGTTATTATGGTCATGTGAATAATGCGGTGCATGGTGTGAATTCAGTGAGAGTATACAATCATGTATTGGTATGTCGTGTGGTGATTGAAATGGTGTTCGTATATTGGAAGCAGGCCTAATAGAAAATTTCGGATGTTGGAATTTGTCTCTAAGGCTTATTTGCCTAAATAAAAGGGAGGATCTTCAGATTTGCTCGGGCTAATGTGCTTAGCTGAGTTGTGGTAGCACAGATAGGTGCTCAAGGTGTTAAATAATAATTTAAGCAAACTCCGGAGAAGTTCTTAGCACGTTCGAGGACGAATGTATATTTAAGTAGAAGAGAATGTAACAACCCAACCAGTCGTTTTGACTGTTAGAACTTCATTCCCCTGTGTAATGACCCGGCCGGTCGTTTTGAGATTTAGAGCCCTGATCCCCTAATATCTACTTTCCCCATATCTGTTTCCACTTTTGGGACTTGCCGGAGTGATTGGTTATGAGATTCTAAGAGTTTTGGGATACTTAATCCCTAGTTGTGAGTTTAAGCCTTAGAGTTTGGACCGTAGTCAGAACTGTGTGAAGACGGATCAAAAATGGAATTCCGTCGACTCCGTTAGCTCCGTTGAGTGATTTTGGGGTTAGGAGCGCGTCTGAAATGTGTTTTGGAGGTCTGTAGTAGATTTAGGCTTGAATTGGCAAAAGTTAGTTTTTCGGCGATTTCGGTTGATAGAGGAAATTTTGATATCGAGTTCGAAACGGAATTCCGAAAGTGGCTGTAGGTTCTTAGTGTCATTTATGACCTGTGTGTAAAATTTGAGGTCATTCGGACTAGATTTGATATGGTTCGGCGTCGGTTGTAGAATTTGGAAGATTTTAAATTCTTAGGCTTGAATCCGCCCTTAATTCATGATTTTGGTGTTGTTCGATGTGGTTTGAAGGCTCGACTAAGTTCTTATAGTGTTTTAGGATTGGTTGGCATGTTTGGTTGAGGTACCGGGGGCCTCGGGTGTGTTTCGGATGCTTAACGGGTGAAAGCTTGGACTTAGAGAAATTTATGATTTTTGCTGGTTCTGGTGTTTTCGCACCTGTGGTGGGAAGTTTGCAGGTGCGGCCTCGCAGAAGCGAGGCTTGCAGGCGCAGATGCGAGAAAGTCGAGAGTTTTCCTGGGGTCGCAGGTGCGAGGAAGTTCCGCATCTGCGATGTCCGCAAATGCGCAAGGCTGTTCGCAAATGCGCAATATGCGCAGAAGCGGAAGGGATGTCCGCAGGCGCGAGCGCGCAGGTGTGGCCCTTTCGTCGCAGGTGGAAAGGCAGAGGGGGCAAGTGAGTTGCGTAGATGCGCGTTTTGCGCACAAGCGCACCCGCAAGTGCGAGCCCTGGTTCCGCAGGTGCGGAAATACCTGGGCAGTGATTAAAACCGAAGGGCTTCGCGATTTTTATCATTTGTGGCTTTGCAAACTCGGGTTAGGGCGATGTTTGAGAGAATTTTCGAGGTATTTCCTGAGGTAAGTTCTTTGTGCTTATATTTGGTCAATAATCTTGCCTTGCTATGTATTTTCCCACCTAGTTAATATGTATTTAAGGTGGAAATTTGGAAGTTGGAGGCTAGGGATTTGGAAGTTTGAATTGTGGATTGGAGGACCATTTGGTGTCGGATTTTAGTAAATTTGGTATGGTTAGACTCATGAGTGAATGAGCTTTCTAGTTTCTTGAATTTTGTTGGGTTTCGAGACGTGGGCACGGGGGCCGGGTTTGAGCCAATTTTGGGTTTTGGCCTAATTTTTGTAGTTTTTCTTGTGGGATTCATTCCTTTAGCGCGTATTGATGGTATTGTACTGTTTTGAATAGATTCGGGCCATTTGGAGTCAGATACTCGTGGCAAGAACGTGATATCGAGTTGATTTGAGCGGTTCGAGGTAAGTGGCTTGCCTAACCTTGTGTTGGGGACTTTCCCCTTAGGATATCTTGATATTATTTGGTGTGTGGGCGCCGTGTACACAGGCTGTTATTGCAAAATCATGTTTATCCTTTTTAAATCATAATTGTTTCTCTTATTAAATTGTACAAACACGTTTAATTGTTTAGTTTAGACTAGAAAAGCATGCTTACGTGTTTTAACTGCCTATTTGACATTCTATGCGCCATGCTTAGTTAAATCCCTATTTTCCTTATCTGTGTTCAGTATAAACTGTATAACTTGATGCCATACCTGCCATCTCATCTTGCATTGCATATATAAATTGGGACTACAGACGTATTTCGGGAGATCCCCCATGTCTTGTATATTTACTTTGGGACTACGGACGTATTCCGAGAGATCCCCCAGCACTGCATATTTACTTTGGGACTACGGACATATTCCGGGAGATCCCCCTGTACTGCATATTCATTCGGAACTACGGGACGGTATCCCAGGAGATTTCCCACTGTGTTTACCTTGTTTTGAGCCGAGGGCTCCCTTAACTGTTAAATATTTCGAGAATCTCTTTAACTATGTTACCATAAATTTTACTTATATCTTTTACTGTTTAATTTATTATATTTACTCCGGTAGGGCCTTGACCTGACCTCGTCACTACTCGACCGAGGTTAGGCTTGGCACTTACTGGGTACCATTGTGGTGTACTCATGCCCTTCCCTGCGCATGTTTTCGTGTGCAGATCCAGGTGCGAGCTATCAGCCTCGGGGTTAGTGCGTGATGCTGATTTTAGGATACTTCAAGGTACTACTGCTTGCGTCCGCAGATCTTCGGAGTCCCCTTCTACTCCCTCGCCTAGAGACTTTCTTTATTATCTTCAGACTTTTGTATAGAGCTACATAGATTATAGCAGCTTGTGACTTAGTGATATTCCGGGTCTTGGAAAACTATTTTGTATATGCCGAGTGGTGCTACTCTTGGCTATTTATAATATGCTGTTTATATTTAAAATGTTGTGTTTTCTTTATATTTTTTGCAATATTAGGCTTACCTAGTTGTAAAGACTAGGTGTCATCACGACACCTTACAGAGGGATAATTTGGGTCGTGACAAGTTGGTATCAGAGCACTAGGTTCGTAGGAGTCGCGAGTCACAAGCCGATTTATTAGAGTCTCGCGGATCGGTGCAGAGACGTCCGTACTTATCTTCGGGGGGCTATGTAACTGTTAAGAATAATCATATTTCCTTGATTTCCTTGTCGTGTGAGTTATTAACGCCAAATATTCTAAGATTCTATTCTATTCTTTCTCATAGATGGTGAGGACCCATACCGGGAGGACCGACGATCAGGCACCCGAGCCCCCTGTCAGAGCCGCCAGAGGCTGGGGTCGGGGTAGAGGACGACCACACGGTGCAACCCGAGCGTCTGCGAGAGCTGCTTCAGAGGAGCCCCCAGCAGCTCCAGCTGGAGGGCCAGCATCGGAGATCCCTATTACTACTCCAGCCCTCCAGGAGACGTTAGCTCAGTTCTTGAGCATGTTCAGCACTCTGGCTCAGGCTGGACTATTTTCGATAACTCCCGCTTCATATCAGGCCAGGGGAGGGGCACAGACTCCTGCAGCCCGCACTCCTGAGCAGAGGGTCCAGGTTGATCAGGCCCAAAGTATATTCCTATGCCTCTAGTGGCTCCAGTTCAGCATGAGACCAGGGTAGCTGCTTCTGAAGCAGAGCAGCTCAGACTTGAGAGGTACAAGAAGTACCACCACCTACTTTCAGCGGACTAGCTTCAAATGATGCTCTGGGTGTTTTTGAGGAGTGTCACCGTATTCTCTGCACTATGGGCATTGTAGAGACGAGTGGGGTTTCTTTCACCACTTTCCAGCTGAGGGGAGAAACATATCAGTGGTGGCGTGCCTGTGAGCTGAGTAGTCCAGACGAGGCAGAATCACTCACTTGGACTCAGTTTTCAGAGATGTTCTTGCATGAGTATGTTCCTCAGAGCCTCAGGGATGCTTGGCGCGCAGAGTTTGAATAGTTGCGTCGGGGTGCTATGACTGTGTCGGAGTATGCAGTCCGTTTCAGTGAGTTAGCTTGCCATGCATCGGCTCTGGTTGCTACAGTCAGAGAGAGGGTTCGTCACTTCATTGAGGGACTCCATCCCAATATTCGGACCAGTATGGCCAGGGAGTTGGAGATGGACATCACTTATCAGCAGGTAGTGAGCATTGCCAGGAGAGTGGAGGGCATGTTTGCCCGGGACAGAGATGAGAGAGAGGCCAAGAGGTCTCGAGATACTGGTCATTATTCAGGAGCTCGTGCACCAGCAGCACGCTATGGTAGGGGTTTTGTGAGTCGCCATGTTCATTCAGCTCTTCCAGCAGCCAGCGGTGTTCCAGCTCCTCCTAGACCTCAGGAGCCCTATTATGCACTGCCAGTATCCAGTATGCCTCCTACTCGAGGTGCTATTACCTGCTATTCCAGCAGGCCAGGTCCGAGTCAGTCTCAGCCGCTACGTCCTCCGAGGGGTTGTTTTGAGTATGGTGACACTCGTCACCTGGTTAGAGATTTCCCCAGATCCAGGAGGGGTGTACCTCCACAGACTTATCAGCCTCCATGTGCTCCACCGGGTCCTCCGGCCATTCTTCTAGAACCAGTTGCTACCCCACCTCCTCAGCCAGCCTGAGGTGGAAGTCGGGGAGGTCGAGGTCGCCCTAGAGAAGGAGGCCAGGCCAGGTACTATGCCTTTCCAGCCAGTTCAGAGTCCGTTGCTTCAGACTCAGTCATCACAGGTATCGTCCCTGTCTGTCATAGGGATGCATCAGTATTATTTGACCCAGGCTCTACGTATTCATATGTGTCTTCTTATTTTGCTCCATATTTGGGGATATCTCGGGATTCCTTAAGTTTACCTGTTTATGTATTTACTACCGTGGGAGATTCTCTCATTGTGGACCATGTATATCGGTTGTGTTTGATTGCTCTTAGTGGTTTTGAGACAAGAGCCGATTTGTTATTACTCAGTATGGTATATTTTGATGTTATCTTAGGCATGGACTGGTTGTCGCCTCATTATGCTATTCTTGATTGTCACGCTAAGATCGTGACGCAGGCTATGCTAGCCTTGCCGAGATTAGAGTGGGGAGGTACCTTAGAGTATACTCCCCGCGGGGTCATTTCATTTCTTAAGGCTCAGCGAATGGTTGAGAAGGGGTGTGATGCGTATTTGGCCTATGTGAGAGATGTCAGTATTGATACCCCTATAGTTGAGTTAGTTCCAGTAGTGAGGAAATTTCCAGATGTGTTTCCAGCTGATCTTCCTGGCATGCCGTCCGACAGAGATATTGATTTCGGCATTGATTTATTGCCGGGCACTCAGCCTATATCTATTCCTACTTACCGTATGGCTCCTCTTAAGTTGAAGGAGCAGTTGCAGGAATTTCTTGATAAGGGTTTCATCATGCCCAGTATATCGCCTTAGGGTTCTCTGGTCTTATTTGTGAAGAAGAAGGATGGTTTTATGTGTATGTGTATTGATTATCGGCAGTTAAACAAAGTTACGGTGAAGAACAAGTATCCTTTGCCTTACATCGATGATTTATTTGATCAGCTACAGGGTGCCAGGGTGTTTTCCAAGATTGAATTGCGTTCTGGCTATCATCAGTTGAAGATTCGGGAGCCGGACATCCCGAAGACTGCATTCAGGACCAGATATGGTCACTATGAGTTTCTTGTCATGTCATTTGGGCTGACCAATGCCCCAGCAGCCTTTATGCATTTGATGCACAGTGTGTTCCAGCCTTATCTTGATTCCTTCATCATCATGTTTATTGACGACATCCTAGTATATTCCCGGTCTTGGGAAGATCATGAGCAGCACCTGAGAACCGTGCTTCAGATTTTGAGGGAGAAGAAATTGTATGCAAAATTTTCTAAGTGTGAATTATGGCTTGATTCAGTGGCATTCTTGGGCCACATAGTGTCTTGTGATGGAATCAAGGTAGATCCGAAGAAGGTGGAGGCAGTGCAGAGTTGACCCAGACCGTCATCAGCTACGGAGATCCATAGTTTCCTTGGTTTGGCGGGGTATTACTGTCGCTTTGTGGGGGGATTTTCATCCATTGCAGCACCTCTGACTAGGCTAACCCAGAAGGGTGCTCCGTTCAGGTAGACCAAGGAGTGTGAGGAGAGCTTTCAGAAGCTCAAGATAGCTTTCACTACAGCCCCAGTATTAGTATTGCCTACAGGTTCGGGGTCCTACACCGTCTATTGTGATGCCTCGAGGATTGGCCTTAGAGCGGTATTGATGCAGGACGGTAGGGTAATTGATTACGCGTCTAGACAGTTGAAGGTGCATGAGAATAATTATCTGGTTCATGATCTTGGACAACACCGGTTCATGACAGACAGTTCCCTATGAGATTTACACTGACCACCGGAGTTTGCAGTACTTGTCCAGGCAGAAGGACCTTAATTTGCGTCAGCGAAGGTGGTTGGATTTACTTAAAGACTATGATATCACTATATTATACCACCCGGGGAAGGCCAATGTAGTGGCCGAAGTCTTGAGTCGCCGGGCAGAGAGTTTGGGGAGCTTGGCATATCTTCCGGCAGCTGAGAGGCCCTTAACCTTGGATGTTCAGTCCTTAGCCAGTCAGTTTATGAGATTGGATATTTCATAGCCTAGCCAGGTATTAGCTTGTGTGGTTGCTCGGTATTCTCTTTATGATCATATCAGAGAGCGCCAGTATAATGATCCTCATCTTCTAGTTCATCAGGACAAGGTTCGGCGAGGTGATGCCAGAGATGTGACTATTGGTGATGACGGTGTGATGAGAATGCAGGGCCGGATCTGTGTGCCCAATGTAGATGGGTTTCGGGAGTTGATTCTTGAGGAGGCCCATTGCTCGCGATACTCCATTCATCCGGGTGCCGCGAAGATGTACCAGGACTTGAGGCAACACTATTGGTGGAGAAGAATGAAAAAGGATATAGTTGGGTTTGTGTCCAAGTGTCTCAATTGTCAGCAGGTTAAATATGAGCATCAGAGACTGTCACGACCCCAAATTCCCTTCGTAGGATGTCGTGATAGCACCTAGTCTCTAAGACTAGGTAAGCCTATCAATGCGAAATAATAATAAATATCTAAAATAAATAAATTACAATTCAAACAATTTCAACTCCCAAAACCCGGTAGAAATAAGTCACAAGCTTCTAAGAATTTATTCTCAATGTCTCTATATGTCAAGGTCTAAAT
>AWOL01S0002095.1:201790-224204 GCA_000715115.1 Nicotiana otophora | reverse complement strand
CTCTGATGGTAAGCACCCTCCACTTCCAACCAAGAGGTTGTGAGTTCGAGTCACCCCAAGAGCAAGGTGGGGAGTTCTTGGAGGGAAGGATGCCGAGGGTCATTTGGAAACAGCCTCTCTACCCCAGGGTAGGGGTAAGGTCTGCGTACACACTACCCTCCCTAGACCCCACTAGTGGAATTATACTGGGTTGTTGTTGTTGTTGTTGTTGTTGATTTCATAAGTCCAATGATTTAGCCGCAAAACTTTAAAAATTAAATTTATCAAATTTAAATTCTAAATTCTACCTCCGTGCAAGTATATATTACTCCTGTTACTATGAAGAAAGAAATCAATCTCTCGTAAAAGAACAATTGAATATGTTTTTTCCCTTTGTTTTCTTTAAATGCCTAGTGATACTTGTCCAATTGTACGAAGTGTGAGGTTCTGAATTTGATGATGACTAAAACAAAAAGACTATACTAATGAATCTACAATGTGTACAAGACTACCAAGCAAAGGAAAAGAAGGAAAGTGCACCGGAGGCGAAAGAAACAATTGGAGTACAGTGGCTACCTCATTCAAATCTATCACATGCATACAAAAAGGAAAAGGGAATCGGCTAAACTAACGGAAGATTCTCAGGAAAGCAAAGAAGGTAAGGGAATCAATCAAAGGCGCAAAATCAGTGGAAGTTTCAAACTCAATGATCAAGAAGATTAAAAGAGACTCCGTCTATCAAGGATGAATCTGGCTATATTTCGCACTACAGATTCAAGAGGCTACGTTTGGGTCATACTCTTAGAAAACTCTACCTCAAAAGAAAAATCACATCATAAATGATTTTTCAGAATCTCGGAAGAAGAGTAAGCAACCTCATCAAGCACTATTAAAGAAGAAGAGGAAGAACGAGGAAGACTACACAGCTTTCATCCAAGTTTTCAATCTTTCTACTTCTTACTAAACATTGTATTCCTAGGCTTACTAGTTCATCAAAAGATAGAGAGAAAAAGAAAGTTATTGAAAGATTGTGTCAAGAAATCAGTTGTAACTCGTTAGTGGTAAACGTAAGAAAACCACTCTCATTGTAGTTGCCATTGAAGATCTAAGAGAACCCTTGTGACCCAAGGGAACTGGAAAACCTCTGTCTCTCTTGTTTATACTCATTACGTTCCTTCACTATTATTTGGTATACTAACCACTGTCTGCAGAATCATGATAGTCAACTATGAGCAAAGTTAGTCGACCAAAAAGATTTTTTACACTTCATCCCCTCCCCCCTCTTGTACTTTCAATTAGTATCAGAGCAAGTCTCTTACACACAGAAAAATATTTGCTTAACAGCAAAGTGAGTAAAGATCATGGGATATTGTTGGAGTACTATTTCAAGAAGAAACTTCACAAGTTAGACCACCTTACTTCAATGGACAATATTTCTTTCATTGAAAAGTGTGCATGGAAACATATTCAAAGTCATATGATATTAAAGTCTAGCGTGTAATAAAAAAAAGGGAGATCTTCCCATCCCACCATCAAAGAAGGACAAAACTACTGAAGGCCAGGTATCTTCTGAACCATTGAGCTAGATGATTATACTGACGAACAATCTGTTGTGGTGTAGGTGAATGCCAAAGCCAAGAACCTTCTATATAATGCAATAAGAGGTAACAAGCTAAATGAATCCGGCCAAGTGGTACGAAATAAAGCTGGGCTGGTCGCTCAAGGATACTCGCAACAAGAGGGAATTGACTATGAGGAAACTTTCGCTCCAGTTGCCAGGTTAGAATCAATTCGTTTACTATTAACCTATGTTGCTTACAAGTGCTTTAGGTTGTTTCAGATGGATGTGAAAAGTGCTTTCTTAAATGGATTCATCTCTGGGGAAGTGTACGTTAAGCAACCCCCAGGCGTTATAAATAAATCTCTTCCAAATTATGTCTACAATCTGTCCAAAGCTCTATATGGGCTTAAGCAAGCTCGTACAACAAGTTATGAAAGGCTAAGTTCATTTCTAGTCAAATATGGGTTTGATCGAAGTAATATTGACACTACTCTCTTCATTAAGCGCTCAGACATAGGTATTTTAATTGTACAAATTTACGTTGATGATATTATCTTTGGAAGCACTAACTCAAGAATTATGCAAGGAGTTTTCAAATATCATGAAAGGAGAATTTGATATGAGCATGATCGGAGAATTAACATTCTTCCTTGGTCTACAAATCAAGCAATCCCAGAAAGGAATATTTATTAAACTAAGTACACAAAAAAGCTCATAACGAAATTTGGCATGTCCAATGACAAAGCTACAGGGACTCCCATGAGTCCATCAACCATCCTTGATGAAGATAGAAACGGTAATAGTATTGATTAAATAATGTATCAAGGTATGATTGGATCTCTACTTTATCTTACTGCAAGTCGGCATGATATCATATTTAGTGTTTGTAAGTGTGCAAGGTATCAGTCAGCTCCCAAAGAATTCCATTTAACTACGGTTAAATAAATTATCATATATCTGATAGGGACAGTCAACTATGGACTATGGTATAAAAGCTTAAATATCTTTGATCTCAAAGGGTTTTCAGATGCAAATTTTGCAGGAGATAAAATTGACAGAGAAATCACAAGTGGAACATGTTAATTGCTTGAAAAATCTCTTATTTCTTGGCACAATAAGAAATAAAGTTGTGTTGCCTTGTCTACCACTGAAGCGGAATATCTGGTTGTAGGCAACTACTGCACACAAGTTATGTGGATTATGCACCAACCTTTAGACTATGATTTGCATCTCAATTCTATTCTAATTATGTGTGATAACATTGGTGCTATTTGTATTTCTAAAAATTTTGTGCATCATTCTAGAGCTAAACACATTGAAATCAAGTATCATTTTATCTGTGATCATATTGCAAAAGGTAATATTGTGTTAGAATTTGTTAATACTCAAAATCAGCTTGTAGATATTTTTACAAAACCTTTGCTTGAGGAAATATTTTGCTTCCTTCGTGATAAAATAGGCATTTGTTTAAATCTCATGCAACTTCTTTAGTTTCTTACTTATTTCAAAAGAATGCTTTAAAATGTTTTTGAAATTTCCTCCAAAAATATCCCTAATTAATATGATTACTCTGTGCATTAATTGTATGATTGACAAAACGTCTTTAAAAGAAAACTTTTTAGTTACCTTTCACACGTCTCTCCAGAACCGAGGCAACCATTCATCACTACTTTATCCCTATTTTTAACACCTCTTCTCGTTCATATCACTTTCTCACAACAAGAACCGTATTTTTCTCTCATGGCCAAAACCAAACCCTTTTCATCTTCCTCTATGCCTCAAAGAAGTCATCGTTTTAGAAAAACCCCCCAAGATGATGATCCGCAGACATTGAGTCATCGGAGGGCTCAAACCATCAACAATTTGAAGATGAGTCACATGAGGAAATCCGCATTACTCAAAAGAGGGATGGAAAACGTCCAATGGACCAAATCTCAAACAATCGTCACAGAAGAAGGGAAAAACTAAAAGTGTAAAATTTGGGCTTGAGGACAAAATGAATTTCTACGGTCCAAAGGAGAAATCCGAATTTGTTGCCTACAAAGAGGAGTCGATTGCTTATGGATGCTCTGTAAGTTTGAAATCTATGAAAAATTCTCACTGTGATGTTATCTCCGTATTTTAAAACTCAAAAACTTCTCTCTTTATTTACCATTGTTGATGACACTGTTTATGAAGAACCTGTGTGTATGTTTTATGCAAACCTGTTTGTGAATGACAAGGATGAGTTGAAATCTATGGTTCTGGGAACTCACATCATTCTTGACTCTTATCAGTTTGAAAAGATGTTTGCAACTAAGTTTATTGGGTCTAGTTTCTTTGTATAACATTTGTGGCCTGATGACTTTGATGTGCATTTTAAAAAAGCAAAAAGTGCTATGTCTGAAAACCCCCTGATATAGGTCCTAAAAAGCTGACGTTTAAGCATCGTGTGCTATCCCATATTATTGCTACTATCCTCTTACCTCATACTGGATCTCTCAGCATATTATCTATTAGAGATGTATTTATTCTATAATGTCTTGTGAATGAAAAAGCTATTAATTGATTTGCCTGGATACGCCAATACATACTTGAGAGTATTAGGGACGTATCCTCTTTGCTAATAATTTGCCCTATGGTCTACTAATCTCTCACATTTTGCAAGTTATGAAAGTGGGCTTATCCCCCTTTTCCCCTAAGATCATATCCAACACCTATGACAAAACTACATTTGCTATGATGGGATACACTATAGTGGAAGGAGCTTGGGTTAAGAAAGACAAAACCCCAGAGTATACACCTCATCAAAGCACTGGAGGAATTAAGTCTAAAGTCATCCATCCCTCCTCCTCGGAGCACCTGCTGCTTATGCATCAAAATATTGTAGGTATCAAGAACTTGCTAACCTCTATACATGAACGGGTGGATAAAATCAGGGATGTGACAAAGGAAACTGGAGCAGATGTGGCCAGATTAAGGATAAATCTTTAGACCAAAAAGAGGCAGGGAATCAGAGCTATGCATGATGTTACTGAGAAATTGAGCAAAGTCACAAGGAGATAGATGCTTCTTATGACAGCTTCTGCACCAAAGTGATCAACACTCTGAAATATTTCCTTAGGAGAAATTGATTGTCTGGGATGTCTAAATAATTATCTTTTTTTGCTGCTTTAAAAATTTATTTTGGTTGTGCTTGATCGGGCATATAGTTAACTATGCCCACTTTTGCTTAACTTTTACTGTTCAGTTGTATATAACTATGCACTGCCTACTAGTTTATCTTTTGGTTATTGCTTGTATATCTTTATCTGCTATTGCTTGTATATCTTTTCTTGCTTTTTTGGATTGATGTCAAAGGGGGAGAAGAAAAAGAGTACAAAAACAGGGGGAGCAAGGAATACAAAGACAAGGAGAGCAGGACTAGGACTACAACATTAAAAGGGAAGTGTCCCTAGATCCCTCGAACTCTTTTTGTTTATTGTCATCAACGAAAAAAAGGAGAGATTGTTAGGTTCTAGATTTTAATGATGGCTAAAACTAAAAGACTATGCTAAAGAATCTACAATATGCACAAGGCTAACAACCAAAGCAAAAGAAAGAAAGTGCATCAGAGGCAAAAGAAACAATTGGAGTCCAATGGGTACCTCATTCAAATCTATCACATGCATACAAACAGGAAAAGGGAATCGGCTAAACAAATGGAAGATTCTCAGGAAAGCAAAAAAGATAAAGGAATCAATCAAAAGCGCAAAATAAGTGGAAGTCTCTGTCACGACTCAATTTCACTAAAGGTCGTGATGACGCCCAACACTACAGCTAGGCAAGCCAAACTAATAAATTAAACATATATCAATCATTCTTTAATAATTTTCTAGATAATTTATTCTTTTTCCTAGCAATACTAATGAAAGTAGAAAAGGTACTGATTAATTTAAATCCAAGGAAAATGATACAAATCCAAATTCTACTAGTGTGTATGCCAAGACCTGGTGTCACAAGTGTATGAGCATCTAGTAAGTTATACAAAACTCCAAATATTGTCTGAAATAAAAAGACACAGTGCAAATACAAGAAGAGGCACTGGTAGCTGCAGAACAGCTCAGAAAGACAGCTCACCACTACACCTTTATATAACGTGGGTGTGCGATAATAGGTCCTCCACAAGTGCCTGTCTCAGATCCTGCACAAAAAGTGCAGCAAGTGTAGCATGAGTACGTAAGCAACGTATACCCACTAAGTATCAAGCCTAATCTCGAAGAGGTAGAGACGAGAGGTTGACTTTGACACTCACTAAGGGGTCAATAATAATAATTGAAATAAAAATAGAATATTTAAATCAACATGATTCATTGAATTTACGATAATTCTCATTTAACCAACAGAAATATTTAAATTCCCTCAAATGCAACAAATTCCAATATATTAATTAAATTCACAAGCTGTCATTAAAACATCAAGGTATCGTGTAATTATTATTTTTATTATTATTAGGCACGATTTCTCTCGAGGTCGTACGGCCTATTTCCAGAGTGTCATGTACACTGCCGAGGGACGTGCGACGCGATCCATAGATGTATCTATATTGCCGAGGCGTTCGGCCCGCTCCACAAGAAAGGAGTACATTTTTTTATGTACCTCCGGAATGAGAGTATAATTATTATAAGATTAATTCGAGAGGATGAACAATTCCTTTTAATAATTAATTAATTCAAACAGAAAATTAAGTATATTAAATTTCCTTCTTTTACTATCTTTCCCTAACAATTTATAATATATTTCAAATAATTTAGTTAAATAAAGAATATAATTTACACACATAATTCATGCTTTGAGTCTTAAACTGCCCAGACTTAGCATAGATAGTAGCTACGTATGGACTCTCGTCACCTCGTGCTTACGTAGCCCCCACAATTAGCATCAATTCTTAATTTAATCACCTATGGGGTAATTTTCCCCTCACAAGATTAGACAAGAGACTTACCTCGTCTTGCTCCAATTTAATCTACTAGTAAACCCTTTCCTCGATTATCTAACTCTGAATGGCTCGAATCTAACAAAACATAATTCGATACAGTCACCAAAAATTATAGAATCAATTTCATAAGAAAATACTATATTTTTAATAAAAATTCAAAATTAATTAAAAATTCTCTATGGGGCTCACATCTCGGAATCCGATGAAAGTTATAAAATCCGATAACCCATTCAATTACGAGTCCAAACATACCAGTTTCACTCAAACCCGACTCCGAATCGACACCGAAATCTCAAAAATTTATTTTTATGAGATTTCTAAAATTTCAATCTCAAAACATTAATTAAATGGTGAAAATAATGATATATTCGTGTGTTTTGATCAAATCCGAGTTAGAATCACTTACTCCAATGTCTTTCCTTGAAAATCTATCAAAACTCGCCTCAGCTCAAGCTCCAATTTGTCAAAAATGAAGAATGGAACGAAGTCCCCTCCTTCATAGTTCTGCCCAGGCAGCCCTCGGTCCAGCCTCGGTCATGGCCTCGATCATGGCCTCGATCGTGGCATCGATCATGGCCCTCGAGCCTGGGCCTTCGATCGTGACTCTCGAGCCCTGCCTTCGATCATGACCCTCGATCATGGGTCTTTGATCATGATCCTTGATCATGGGCCTTCGATCATGACCCTCGATCATGGCCTCGATCTTGGGTCTTGATCCTGGGCTCAACCATGACTTCGATTTCAGCCCCGAATTTCCAGCAGAAAAGAAAAATTGCAGTAGCTGTTTAAAATCCAATTTTTGATCCGTTAACCATCTGAAACTCACCCGAGGCCCTCAGGACCTCAACCAAATATACCAGCAAGTCCTAAAATATCATACGAACTTATTTGAAACCTCAAATCACATAAAACGACGCTAAAACCACGAATCATGCTCCAATTCAAGCTTAATGAAACTTAAATTTCCAACTTTTACATTCGATGTCGAAACCTATCAAATCAAGTCTGATTGACCTTAAATTTTGCACACAAGTCATAAATGACATAACGGAGCTATGAAAATTTTCAGAACTGGATTCCGAGTCCAATATTAAAAAGTTAACTCCCCGGTCAAACTTCCAAACTTAAATTCCTATTTTAGCCATTTCAAACTTAATTTAAATACGGACTTCCAAATAAAATTCCGAACACGTTTCTAAGTCCAAAATCACCATACGGAGTTGTTGGAATTATCAAAATTCTTTTCCGGGGTTATTTTCTAAAAATGTTGACCGAAGTCAAACTTAGCATTTTAAGGCCAACTTAAGGAACCAAGTGTTCCGATTTCAACCTGAACACTTCCAAATCCCGAACCCACCATCCCCACAAGTCATAAATTAATGAAAGCACATACAAAGAGTTTTATTTAGGAAAACGGGGTTCTAAAAGTCAAAATGACCGGTTGAGGTCATTACAATCTCAAGTTCAATAATGGGGAAGATTAAAAGAGACTCAGTCTATCGAGGATGAATCTTGCTATACTTCGCACTAAAGATTCGAGAGGCCACCTTTGGGTCATACTCTTAGAAAACTCTAGCTCAAAAGGAAAATCACATCATAAATGATTTTCCAGAAACTCGAAAGAAGAGTAAGCAACCTCATCAAGCACTATTAAAGAAGAAGAAGAAGAGGAAGAGGAAGAACGAGGAAGACTACGCAACATTCATCCAAGTTTCAGTCTTTATACTTCTTACTAAACACTATATTCCTAAGCTTACTAGTGTATCAAAAGATAGAGAGAAAAAGAAAGTTATTGAAAGATTGTGTCAAGAAATAAGTTGTAACTCGTTAGTGGTAAACGTAAGAAAACCACTCTCATTGTAGCTGTCGTTGAAGATCTAAGAGAACCCTTGTGACCCAAGGGAACTGGATATTGGTGCCACACCGATATACGGATCAATATAAAAGTCTCTGTCTCTTTTGACGTGCCTTTACTTTTATTTGGTATACTAACCACTGTCTACAGAATCACGATAGTCAACTACGAGCAAAGTTAGTCAACTAAAAAGATTTTTTACAGTTCACCCTCCTTGTACTTTCACTAAGGGCTCATTTAGTATAAGGGATAAGGGATAATTAATCTCAAAATTAAATTTGAGATGAGTTTATCCCACGTTTGATTGGGATAAAATCGCGGCATAACTTATCTTAGGATTAATTATCCAGGGGTTGTGGTGTATCATTTTTATCCATATGAGAGAGTGGGTTAACAACTCATCACGGGATAACTAATCCCGAAATAACTTATTTCACAACTAAACGACACCTAAGGCTGCTAAATAGGCAATGTGACATTATCATGCTATAATTTTAACTTGTTCCAGAAGAACTTGAAGATGTCGGAAGAAATCGCACCGCAATTCCTCGAACTTCAAAAAGTCAAGCGATAAGATTTTTATTTTTTTTTATAAGGAGACAAGATCAATATCTAAAGATTTGAGAAGAAATGAGGGGGAAAAGCGTAACAGAAAGGCTCAACATCATTTTCAATTTTTTATTTCCTTATTTTCCAAACTATTAAAAAATATACATTGTCAATTTCAATTAAATATTTTTAGTTTAATTTTAAAGTGTATATTAACATAATAACTAAATAATTTAATTGATCTAATATTGTTGAGCTACATGATGCATGGGTCAAGTAAATTTTACGTTTTCTATTTTTGGAAATATATTAAAAGTAACCATACCGAAAATAGAAAATGTAAGTTCCTTGCTAAGTTGTTATAATTATATATTCCAAACTGAAAATAGCTCTTACTAAGATATTTTCTGAAGTACCCCACGTCCCCGCCCATTGTTCCAGGGTTTTTGATGGGAGTTTGGGAGTATTTCATATTTATTCTAGACATCCCGTTATTGATTTAAAAGTTCAGATTTACAATAGAAACAATTTTAGGATAGGGTACTAATATGATAAGTCACCTTTAGGATATACCCCATGTAACTATAAAAATTAAAATTACTCCCTTCATCTCAATTTATGCGATACTTCTTGCTTATTGAGAGTCAATTTAACTAATCTTTAAAGCTAAATTGAATTAGATTAACTTAATTATTATTTTAAAAATAAAATTTAGATATTTAAAATCTGTATAGAAAATGCTTAACTTGCAATTTTGTTTATGTCAATTTGATAAAAAATATATCTTAAAATGATAGTCAAAGTTCACATAGTTTAAATCCTCGAAAGCGAAAAATATCATATAAGGGCATTTCCAACCCTCCCCATTTCTCCATAATGGGGCATTTTTTGCCATAATGGGACTCCAATGCTCCCCCATTTTGCCTCGAAAATAGGGGATGAATAGTGTCACCTCAAATATGGAGTGACACTATTCATATCCTTCATTACTATTCATCTTTATTTTATTATTATTTTTATTATTTAACACTTTTAATTTATCTCTTTATATATACATAATTATGTTTATGTAATATCTTTATAATATTAATTTTACATCTTAACTTTGGTGTATAATTTTGATAAATTAATTTTCGTGCATTTATTATTTTTATGTAAAATTATAAGTTAATTTTATTATAAGTTATAATTGTACAAAAAATATATAATCATCTCAAAAAATGAATGGTGCTAATATACAATATTAGATGTTGCTAAAATTGAAAAGTAAAAATTAAAAATACATTAAATGAAAATACATTACAATTGGAAATAGATGAAAATTAAAAATAACTACATGTATTATACTGCACAACATGATAATAGAGGATGAACGTGATCTTAATGCACTAATTCAAGATGATTGAAAATGTCCACCACCAACGGTAGAAATGGTAGTAGATGAAAATCACTAATTTGAGTAATATTTAGCTCGACACAAAAGAATTAAGGACAAAGATACTCATTTTGTACTTCGTAATGCATTAATAGATCATTTATGGGAGCATACTAGATGTAACGACCCGACCGGTCGTTTTGAGAATTTAAATCCAGTCCGGCGGTATGAGGCCCTCAGCAGCTTCGTATTATGTACCTTGACTTGCGTGCGTGGTTGAATTTAATTATCGGGTGATTCGAAGTGAATTGGGACACTTAGTCCCTAAATGAGAGCTTAAGTCTTAGAATTTAGATCGTAGTCGGCACTGTGTGAAGACGGATCCAGAATGGAATTTCGTCGACTCTGTTAGCTCCGCTGAGTGATTTTGAGCTTAGGAGCGCGTCCGGAATGTGTTTTGGAGGTCTGTAGTAGATTAAGGCTTGAATTGGCGTTTAGATTTTCGGCGATTTCGGCCGATAGTGGAAATTTTGATATCGAGCTCGGAATGGATTTCCAAAAGTGGCTGTAGGTTCGTAGTGTTATTTGTAACCTGCGTGCAAAATTTGAGGTCATTCGGACGTGGTTTGATAGGTTTCGGTATCGGTTGTAGGAATTTGAAGTTTCAAGTTCTTTAAGTTTGAATTGGAAGGTGATTCGTGATTTTAGCGTTAGTTGATTTGAGGGCTCGACTAAGTTTGTATGGTATTTTAGGATTGGTTGGTATGTTTGGTTGAGGTCCCGGGGGGCTCGGATGAGTTTCGAGTGCTTAACGGATCAAAAGTTGAATTTGTGTTGCTGCTGAAGTCTTCAGGCATCTGTCATTTTCGCACCTGCGGTGGAGAGAGCGCAGGTGCGTGATCGTATGTGCGGAGAGGCAAGCGCAAAAGCAGATTTGGGATGTGTGGTCAGGGGTCGCAGGTGCGAAGGAAAATGCCGCATCTGCGATGCCCGCAGATGCGCTAAAGGACACGCAGATGCGGAGGAGATCGCAGAAGCGGACAATAGTCGGCAGGAGCGCACTCGCAGGTGCGACCCTTTTTCCGCAGAAGCAGACCCATCCCTCTTAAGTCATTTCTGCACCTGCGAAGGAAATTCCGCAGGTACGACCCAAGGTCCGCAGGTGCGGAATAACTGGGCAGAAAAGGGGCAGATTCGAGGGTTTGAAGTTCACTTCACAAATTTGATTGAGAGCTTGGTAGAAGGCGAAATTTGGAGAGATTTTAGGAAGTGTTTTTGGGTAATAATTCTTAACTCTCTTATGGTTATAGTCCACTAATCTATGCTCGAATGCATCGTTTAAATTCGGATTTGGGGTGAAAATTGAGAAAAGGTTCTTAGGCCGAATTTTGGGGTTTTGATCGAGATTTTGGTGTCGGAATTTAGTAAATTTGATATGGTTAAACTCGTGAGTGAATGAGCTTTCGAATAGTATGACTTTGACGCGATTCCGAGAAGTGGGTCCCACGGGCGATTTTGAGTTAATTTCGAAATTTTTGTTAAAATGTTGATTTCGTTAATTAGATGAGTCTATTATTGTTGTAATTATGATATGTAATTTATTTTGGCTAGATTTGGGCCATTCAGAGCCGGATATTCGTGGAAAGGGAATTCTTACGGATTGATTGAGCTTGACTCGATGTAAGTATATTGCCTAACCTTGTGTCGGGGAACTACCCCTTAGGATTTGAGTAATTTATGTTGATTGTAGTCTGTGTACGCGAGGTGACGAGTGCGTGCTCGGACTTATTTGTGTAAAGTTGGCCTTTTAGGGTTCTTATGTCCTTATATTTACCGTGTATGATATTGTTTTTGATTCGTTTGAATTCCTATTTGCTAGCTTTACCTCTACACGCTTTGATTAGAGATAATTGCTTTAGGATTCACTCTTATTGTCTATTTAATCCTTATTCGACTTAACCAAAGATTTTACCTCTTCTTTCATCGTGCTATATTTTTCATAACTGTTTATCTTTAATTGAAATCATTATTTTCTCATCCTATAATTGTTTAGTCTTAATTGGAGTTATGATTATCTTCCGCTGCTTATCCTTACTTGAATTATTGAATATTCCTCGTAATTGCTCAACCTCAAAAGGAGTTTAGATAACCTATATCTTAGTTGACTTGCCATTATTTGGAACTATTTGACTCGTGTTGGCTTCTTATTGTTGACTTGAATATTGTGGAATCGTTGCTACATGTTTGTTTTGTTTTCCCTTGTTAAGTTGTTCTCCTTGTGCCTAGCATTCTTTACTGTGGTTATTCCTTGTGAATGAGTTCTACCGTTCTTATGATTTAAATTCTTGAGTTGATTTGCTCGTCGTACTTTGTATTTTTTTCATTGTTATTTCTGTACTCGTTATAGTGATGTACGAGGTTTCTGTCGTGTTATAGTTGTTATCTCTGTTGTTTGCTCTGCATATTTAAATTGGGACTACAGACGTATTTCGGGAGCTCTCTCAGCACTGCATATTTATTTTGTGACTACAAACTTATTATGTGAGATCCCCCCAACACTGCATATTTATTTCGGGACTACGGACATATTCCGGGAGATCCCCCAGCACTGCATATTTAAATTGGGACTACGGACGTATTCCGGGAGATCCTCATGTCTTGCATATTTACTTTGGGACTACGGACGTATTCCGGGAGATCCCCAGCACTGAATATTTATTTTGGGACTACGGACGTATTTCGGGAGATTCCCCCTCCCTCCCCCCCTCCCGTACTGCATAATTAATTCGGGACTACGGGACGGTATCCCAGTATATTTTCCCTGAGGTTATATCTGTGTTCGGAGCTGCTAATCTTCCATGCTTAGGTGTCACATGGTGACTTATGTTTGAAGGCTAAATATTTGAAAAGTTTATATTTGAAAGGTTTTAACTTGAAAGAACTATGTTTGAAAGATATTTATTTGAAGGAAGTATATTTCAAAAATAATTTCTTATTGGAAAGGATTATATTCTAAAGACCTTAATTTAAAAACTTACGGGTGAAAGTTTACACTTGAAGGATTTGACTAATTTATTGGGGTTGTTGGCTGAGACCTGATGTGAAAACTATTGTAGCTGCTGAGTTACTACTTGCCTTTACTGTATTGTGTTTTTTTTGGATTTGGGTTGTGTTTTCGTTCATTCTTCTATGTCTTATTCTAGTGTTCCGCTGTTACTTCCTGTTTTTCCTTCCTTATTGCAGTTGCTATGTCGTTAGCCATATCGCGGGGTCCTTAGATAGATGTCATGTTCTGTCATCCCCATATTCATGCTTGTTCAGTTTATTAGACCAGTGGGTGTCTTGACTAGTCCTTGTCACTACTTCACCGAGGTTAGTCTTGATACTTACTGGGCACCACTGTGGTGTGCTCATGCTACTCTTCTGCATAATTTTTGTTTTTATGCAGACCCAGGTATTTGTTCGTTAGCTAACTGTGTGGACTGTCGCTACGGAGACTCAAGGTAAACCTGCCCCTGCTTTTGCAGGTTTCGGAGTCACCTTCAAATTTTCGTTTTGCACTGTTTATTCTTATTTCTGGACAGTTGTATTTAGAAATTTTCTAGCAAATACTCTGTAGAGCTTATGACTTGTACTACCGGTTTTGGGAATTGTAAGAGATTTTTATTTATTTTGTTAGATGTTAATTAAATAATGTTATTTTAATTAATGTTAGGCTTACCTAGTTCCTAAGACTAGGTGACATCACGATTCCAAACGGAGGGAAAATTTGGGCTGTGACAAGTTGGTATCAGAGCCCTAGGTTCATAGGTGCTACGAGTCATAAGCGAGTTTAGTAGAGTCTTGCGGATCGCTACAGAGACGTCTGTACTTATCTTCGAGAGGATACAGAACTATTAGGACAATTTCACTTCCTTCATTCCTATCGTGCGAGTTCATTGATCTTGAAGTTTGAAATTTACCATTCCATTCTCTCACAAATAGTGAGGACACGAACTGCGATTCCTGATGATGTTACCCCCGGAGTAGATGCCGCTATGGTCATAGGCAGAGGCCGACGAGGAGCACGTGCCGCAGCTAGGGAACCTACCAGAGAAGCAGTTATGGAGCCGCCAGTAGTTCCAGTTAAGTGCAAGTACCGGAAGCACCTGCTATTACCCCCGGACTTCAGGAGACTTTAGCACAGTTCCCGGGCATGTTTGGTATATTGGCTCATGCGGGGATATTCCGGTGGCACCAGTTACTTCACAGACCGGGGGAGGAGCCCAGACTCTCGCCACCCACACTCCAGAGCAGCGAGTTCACGTTGGTCAGGTTCCAGGTGTTATAGTAATACATGTCGTGGTTCCAGTTTAGCTTATGGTCAGAGCAGCAACATCCGAGGAAGGGCAGCTTAGATTTGCAAGGTTCAAGGGATATAACCCTCCTACATTCAGAAGTTTGGCTTTAGAGAGTGCACATGGCTTTCTGGAGGAGTGCTATAACATCCTTCGCACTATGGATATTGTGGAGACGAGCGAGGTTGCTTTTACTACGTTCCAGCTTAGGGGAGCTGCTTATCAGTGGTGGCGGGCATATGAGTTGAGTAGCCCAGCCGAGTTAGCTTCACTTACATGGGTTCAGTTTTCAAAGATGTTCCTGAGAGAGTTTGTACCTCAATCCCTTCGAGATGCATGGCGCGCGGAGTTTGAGCAGCTATGCCAGGGCACTATGTCAGTGTCAGAGTATGCCGTGAGATTCAGTGATTTGGCCAGGCATGCACCTGCTTTGGTCGCCACAGTTAGAGAGTGTGTCCGTAGATTCACTAAGGGACTCAGGCATGATATTCGGTTCAGTATGGCTCAGGAGTTAGAGTCAGATGTTTCATTTTAACAGGTAGTAGGGATCACTCACCGTGTAAAGGATATGCGGGGCCATGAGAGAGAGTACATGCGAGATCAGGAGAGAGAGGACAGGGAGGTGAGGAGGCCTCGTAGACCGGAGAGATCTACCGGTCCTTATTTTGGAGGCAGGGTACGACATGGTAGAGGTTTTGTGGGTCATCCAGTTCGATTTGCACTTCAGGCTTCGCACAGTAAATCAGGTGCTCATGGGTCTCAGAGTACCCGTACCGCACAGTTCCCACAGCCACGTCAGTAGAGAGGTTGCTTCGAGTGTGGAGATACCAGCCACAGGGTGAGAGATTGTCCTAGACTCCGGACAGGTGTGTCATATCGGAGTATTCAAGCGAGTAAAGAGCGCCCAAGAGGGGAAGGCCCGGCCCATTGATGTGTTTCATATAATAGGCTTGAGACCACTGCACCAGATGATGTCATACAAGTATGCTTTTGATTTGTTATAGAGGGGCACCATTCGTATTTTGATTTGGTTCTGCTTATCGGGGCGAGTTCCCCTATTTGTTATCCCATATATGGGTGAGTTCATGACTTAGTATTATGTTTAGGTGTTTACCCCTATTGGGAGACTCTATGAGTGGTAGCCCGTGTCTATCGTTTGTTTCTATTCATTATCGAAAGTTTTNGGTAACTCGTGTTTATCATTTGTTTCTATTCATTATCGAAAGTTTCGAGACTAGAAGTGAATTCATGTTGTCCATTATGGCAGGTTTGATGTGATTCCTGAGTAAATTGGTTACGATTTGTGATTTGATACTCTACTGGGGTGAGGATTTAGTAAGTGTTGTGATTTTATTGACAGAATTGAATTAGTGGAAGATTTCTATTGGTATGATGTGTATTCGACTTGTGATTCAGAATTGAGGGCAAGACCCTCGCGATTCCATGTGATTTTATATGTTTGAACCGGGCTGAGTACCGCGGTGGAAGTTATATCAGGATGGGACCCTTGTGATTGTTCATATGCTTTAATTCTTTCCTTGTTATATTGTTTTGTAGGTTAGTATTGATAGAGAGTTGTGCCTGTTGGGCTTGTCTGGTAGTTTCCTTATGTGTTTCTCTTTTCATATTCAGTCAATTTCGTTCGGTGCTTCTTGAGTTTTAGCTTGCGAGGTGTGTGCCCGGTGGTGTTAGTTGTGACTTGTTGATTCGGGTGTATAGTTAAGAGGTCTTCGTGTTTCTTGCATTGTTGTCAGTGTTGTGGAGGTTTGAACAGGGTTCTAACGGATATGAGGCTAATTGCCAGTGATGGTTTTGATTACGAGCAATTATTATAATCAAAAGTATTATTATGGGCCTATGTGTGGTGTGTCTTATTGTGTGGTCGTACCTTGTGGGTGTAGGCATGAATTGTTACAGCTGGTTGAGACTGATATCGGTTATGGATTTAGAATCGGGTCTTTTGAAGAAAAATGGAAAGTGAAAATTTTGACTCTAAGGCTTATCGGTGTTGATAGAAAGGAAAAATTACAGTTTGGATGGTGTCGTTAGGCTTATATGGATTGGGATGACGTGGGGTCCCCCACGGGTGTATGTTGAATATATGCTTTCAGTGATTGAAGACTTCGAGGCAATTCTTAGCACGTTCGAGGATGAACGTTTGTTTAATAGGGAAAGGATGTAACGACCCGGCCGGTCGTTTTCAGAATTTAAATCCCGTCCGGCGGCATAAGGCCCTGAGCAGCTTCGTATTATGTGCCTTGACTTGCATGGTTGAATTTAATTATCGGGTGATTCGAAGTGAAATGGGACACTTAGTCCCTAAATGAGAGCTTAAGTCTTAGAATTTGGATCATAGTCGGAATTGTGTGAAGACGGATCCGGAATGGAATTCTGTCGACTCCGTTAGCTCCGTTGAGTGATTTTGAGCTTAGGAGCGCGTCCGAAATGTGTTTTGGAGGTCTGTAGTAGATTTAGGCTTAAATTGGTGGAATTTAGATTTTCGGCGATTTCGACCGATAGTGGAAATTTTGATATCGAGCTCGGAATGGATTTTCGAAAGTGGCTATAGGTTTGTAGTGTCATTTGTGACCTGTGTGCAAAATTTGAGGTCATTCGGATGTGGTTTGATAGGTTTCGGCATCGGTTGTAGGAATTTGAAGTTTCAAGTTCTTTAAGTTTGAATTGGAAGGTGATTCGTGATTTTAGCGTTAGTTGATGTGATTTGAGGGCTCGACTAAGTTTGTATGGCATTTTAGGATTGGTTGGTATGTTTGGTTGAGGTCCCGGGGGGCTCGGGTGAGTTTCGAGTGCTTAACGGATCAAAAGTTGGATTTGTATTGCTGTTGCAGTCTTCAGGCATCTGTCATTTTCGCACCTGCGGTGGAGAGACCGCAGGTGTGTGATCGCACGTGCGGAGAGGCAAGTGCAGAAGCGGATTTGGGATGTGTGGTCAGGAGTCGTAGGTGCGAAGGGAAATGCCGCATCTACGATGCCCGCAGATGCGCTAAAGGACACGCAGGCGCGGAGGCGATCGCAGAAGCGGACAATAGTCCGCAGGCATGCACTCGCAGGTGCAGCCCTTTTTTCGCAGAAGTGGACCCAGCCCTCTTTAGTCATTTCCGCACCTACGAAGGATATTCCGCAGGTCCGACCCAAGGTCCGTAGATGCGGAATAACTGGGCAGAAAAGGGGTAGATTCGAGGGTTTGAAGTTCACTTCACAAATTTGATTGAGAGCTCGGTAGAAGGCGGAATTTGGAGAGATGTTCGGAGGAAGTTTTTGGGTAATGATTCTTAACTCCCTTATGGCTATATTCCACTAATCTATGTTCGAATTCATTATTTAAATTCGGATTTGGGGTGAAAAACTGAGAAAAAGTTCTTAGGCCGAATTTTGGGGTTTTGATTGACATTTTGGTGTCGGATTTTAGTAAATTTGATATGGTTAGACTCGTAAGTGAATGAGCTTTCGTATTTTATGACTTTGACCCGATTCCGAGAAGTGGGCCCCACATGCAATTTTTGAGTTATTTTTGGAATTTTCGTTAAAATATTAATTTTGTTAATTAGATGAGTTTATTATTGTTGTAATTAGGATATGTAATTGCTTTTGGCTAGATTTGGGTCATTCAGAGCTGGATATTCGTGGAAAGGGCATTCTTACGGATTGATTGAGCTTGACTCGAGGTAAGTATCTTGCCTAACCTTGTGTGGGGGAACTACCCCGTAGGATTTGAGTCATTTATATTGATTGTAGTCTGTGTACGCGAGGTGAAGACTGCGTGCTCGGACTTATTTGTATAAAGTTGGCCTTTTAGGATTCTTATGTCCTTATATTCACCGTGTATGATGTTGTTTTTGATACGTTTGAATTCCTATTTGCTAGTTTCACCTCTACATGCTTTGATTAGAGATAATTGCTTTAGGATTCACTCTTATTGTCTATTTGACCCTTATTCGACTTAACCAAAGATTTTACCTCTTCTATCGTCGTGCTATATTTTTCATAACTGCTTATCTTTAATTGAAATTATTATTTTCTCATCCTATAATTGTTTAGTCTTAATTGGAGTTATGATTATCTTCCGCTGCTTATCCTTACTTGAATTGTTGAATATTCCTCGTAATTGCTCAACCTCAAAAGGAGTTTAGATAACCTATATCTTAGTTGACTTGCCATTATTTGAAACTATTTGACTCGTGTTGGCTTCTTATTGTTGACTTGAATATTGTGGAATCGTTGCTATATTTTTGTTTTGTTTTCCCTTGTTAAGTTGTTCTCCTTGTGCCTAGCATTCTTTACTGTGGTTATTCCTTGTGAATGAGTTCAATTGTTCTTGTGATTTAAATTCTTGAGTTGATTTGCTCGTCGTACTTTGCATTTCTGTCATTGTTGTTTCTGTACTCGTTATAGTAATGTACGAGGTTTCTGTCGTGTTATAATTGTTATCTCTGTTGTTTGCGCTGCATATTTAAATTGGGACTACGGACGTATTCCGGGAGATCCCCCAGTACTACATATTTATTTTGGGACCGGGAGATCCCCCAACACTGTATATTTATTTTAGGACTACGGATGTATTCCGAGAGATCCCCCAGCACTGCATATTTAAATTGAGACTACAGACGTATTCCGGGAGATCCCCTTGTCTTGCATATTTACTTTGGGACTACGGACGTATTTCGGAAGATCCCCCAGTACTGCATATTTATTTTGGAACTACGGGCGTATTATGGGAGATTCCCCCCTCTGTACTGCATAATTAATTTGGGACTACGGGTCGGTATCTCGGTAGATTTTTCCTGTGGTTATATCTATGTTTGGAGCTGCTAATCTTCCATGCTTAGGTGTCACAGGGTGACTTATGTTTGAAGGCTAATTATTTGAAAAGTTTATATTTGAAAGGTTTTATCTTGAAAGAACTATGTTTGAAAGATATTTATTTGAAGGAAGTATATTTCAAAAATAATTTCTTATTGGAAAGGATTATATTCTAAAGACCTCAATTTAAAAACTTACTGGTGAAAGTTTACACTTGAAGTATTTGACTAATTTATTAGGGTTGTTGGCTGAGACCTGATGTGAAAACTATTGCAGCTGCTGAGTTACTACTTGTTTTTACTGTATTGTATTTGTCTTTTTTGGATTTGGATTGTGTTTTCGTTCATTCTTCTATGTCTTATTCTAGTGTTCCGCTGTTACTTCCTGTTTTTCCTTCCTTATTGCAGTTGCTATGTCGTTTGCCATATCGCGGGGTCCTTAGATAGATGTCATGTTCTGTCATCCCTATATTCATGCTTGTTCAGTTTATTAGACCAGTGAGTGTCTTGACTAGTCCTCATCACTACTTCATCGAGGTTAGTCTTGATACTTACTGGGTACCGCTGTGGTGTGCTCATGCTACTCTTCTGTACAATTTTTGTTTTTGTGCAGACCCAGGTATTTGTTCGTTAGCTAGCTGTGTGGACTGTCGCTGCGGAGACTCAAGGCAAACCTGTCGTTGCGTTCGCAGGTTTCAGAGTCACCTTCAAGTTTTTGTTTTGCACTATTTATTCTTATTTTTGGACAGTTGTGTTTAGAAGTTTTCTAGCAAATACTCTGTAGAGCTTATGACTTGTACTACCGATTTTGGAAATTGTAAGAGATTTCTATTTATTTTGTTAGATGTTAATTAAATAATGTTATTTCAGTTAATGTTAGGCTTACATAGTCCCTAAGACTAGGTGCCATCACGATACCAAACAGAGGGAAAAATTGGGTCGTGACACTAGAGATGGAAGTTGAATATTTATGTAATATTTAATATGAATTTTACCATAATGTAATATGTATTTAATTATCTTGTATCTCAATGATTTTACTTTTATTTGAATTATCCGTTAATATATATAATCTATAATATTTGCTTATAAATTATATTATTTAAAAATTTATGATATAAAATAATTTTATATTAAATTATATGTGATGAATATGTAAAAAAGAAAAAAAGATAGAATTTCTTTAATAGAAATAAGAAAATAAAATTTAAATAAAAAAATAATATAATATTGAAGAGAGAGAAGAATATAAAATGGAATATTTGTTTTTGGAGTAAACAATGGAGTAATAGTTGGAGTAACTTTACTCCATTTTGGAGGAGAAAATGGAGGCAAGGGTCGGAGATGGCCTAAATAGGGACAAAAGGAGTAGTATATTCCATTACTGAGTTTATTTTACACGGATGATCTCTTTTTAAAAATTATTTTCTTAACTAATAGTATTTATTGTTTATTCCAAAAATAGCAGATTTTATTGCAAATATGGCATTATAAAAAATCTATGTAACTGCAATCCCCTAAATGACGCACCGAATATTTAAGAAAATTATTTCCATTTTTAAAGCTTAAATAAATGTCGCACCCAATATGTTTCCATTTTAAAAGCCAAAATACCAGCACCCAATATTTAGGAAAATCATTTCCATTCTCACTAACATCTTGTAAAAAGATTTTCCCTCTCTTTTCATAAACTAAAGATTATCAAAAATCTCAAAAAACAAATTCCTCTATTTCGCTTATTTAATTTATGCCATCTTCTTCTAAAAGGATATTTATTCTTCAAACACACACTAAAGAGAAACTAAAATGATAAAACATAACATTAATATACTTAAAATAGCACTGTGATTTATAAAAAAAATACCATCATTATATTGGGTATATTAACATACTAGAATTTGTTTTTATAATTTATACGCTATTAAATGTCATCATTATATCGTGTATATACACACTTATATATAATTATTTACCATTATAATACTATGTATATATGTATTCTACATATATATTTATTATCCGCTATTATTAATATTAATACATAATCAATATATACAATGGCTAAAGAATTTATGATAAAATATAATATTAATATATGCGTGATGTTTACTTGGTATATTATCTGGTGTAACTTATACGTCATTTACATCGTGTATAAATTATCTATTGTAATTTATACATAGTTTATTACAAATTATACATAATTTATTCAACTTATATTATCGCAATTATGAGGTTATATTCCAGCCTGCTATATGTATATTATTTATTATACATGTTATATTTCAGATTTTTTAATTTCAATTTTTTTATTTTTGTTTTGTAAATGAGAGCAAATAATTATGTAATGTGAGCAATAATTAAGTACAGGAAATAATGCTTTGATACATGATTATGGGTTCAGACTGCTAGGGAATAAAATTAATTAGTTGTCATGCATGTAAAATAGTTATTCCTGCTAGGTTTCTGAAATTTTTTCTTAGATTTTACCTATTTATGTTTTCCCCCCTATATTACATGCGTACTATGCATCTGTAACATTTCAAAACAAGAATAATTCATTTATTGAAAGTTTATCAAAAGGAACGTGCTTAACACGGGTCAGATTTGAAAATTTTGATCAATATAGCAAAAGCAGGCCGGCTTTTGGGTAAAGCCAATGAGCACACGCTTTAGGGTGTGTTCGGTAGGAATTCCAATTTTCTAATATTTTATTGGTTTAAATATTTTAAAAAATATTTTTTTTCAATTGAAAAAAATATTTTCCTTATCAAAAGAAAAAGAAAAACAAATTCTGCACCAAATTTGTTTTTTAATATAATTTTAAAGTTTTGTTTTTTTTCGTTTTTCTGCACCTCCATCCTCACTCCTACCCCTACCCCTTCCCCTCCCCCGCACAAAAAAAAGTTTTTTTTTACTTTTATTTTTTTTATAGTTTCAAATTTCTGTTTTCGTTTTTCTGTACACTCCCTTCCCGCCCT
>AWOL01S0002095.1:157827-189462 GCA_000715115.1 Nicotiana otophora | reverse complement strand
ATCATCATCAAATATATCTATTTGTAAATTGATTCATCGACTTATAACTTACTTGGATGCATCGATGAATATTAAAAACAAAACGTTTCCACCTATATCGATGAATATTAAAAATAAAACATCTCGACCTATTTCGATTAATCTATGTCATGCATTATTAGTGATGAATTAATGAAATATAGAAGAATTAATATTAAACATCTTTGACATGCATATATATATATATATATATGGATTATAAATTAAAGAAACGAAAGAAGTTATTAGCATTAAGTAAACGAGTTAATAGGTCAAATTAACGACTAAACATATTTAAAATAGAATAATATTGGTTTATCAATTGATAAATTTTTTGTGCACAGTAATGTATGCGATTGATCATCAATTACAATATAGTGTGTGTGTGTGTGCGTGTGTGTATATGTATGTGAAATTACTCATATACTTAATTATAATTTAGAAAATTTACTTAGATAGTTGCTATTATAATTTATTAAAAGTAATTAGTTAATATAATTATTTATAAAGATTATGCTTATATTTTATAATTATTTATAATAATTGTATATGAGAATAAAATAAATGCTTAAAGTTTATAATAATTGTTTTTATAGTTTATAATATTTTAAGAAATAAAAACACAAAAACAATTAGTTTTTTTTTAAAAAATAACCGACCAAAGTTAGTCAGTTAATAGTCAAACGGTCAACACTTAATGTACCGACCAAAATTACCGACCAACTTTGGTCGGTAATCCTAATATTAGATCTGAAATACGGGATTCCCCCTCATTTCTCTTACCTCTCTTCTCCAAATTTTCATACTCATCACTCAATACCCTTCCCCTCTCCTTCTCTATTTCCCTCACATAAATTTCATTCCCCACCCAATATAGCCATTGCCCCGCGTCGCCACTCCCCCGCTGTCGTCGTTGCCGCTGCTAGCCACTACCCAGCTGCCGCCCCTCCTTCTCCACCTCCTAAAAATTCTAGATTTGAATTACAACTTATTTATTTTGTGTATAAATTTAATGTTTTGTTAATTAGTTATGAATTAGTTAATTAGTGTTTCAATTTATTGTTTAACTTTGCATTTTATTGAAATCTAGGGTTTAGGTCTTGTTTTAATTAAATTTATTACATATGATGTAAATTGAATGTTTAAATTTGTATTGTTTTAAATAGTTTAGTTAGAATTAAATTATTAACTTTGAATTGAATTTAGTTTTTAGGATTTGTTCTTGTGAATTGAACTTTTAGGGTATGGGTTGAACTTTTAGGATATGAATTGAACTTTTAGGATATAAATTGAACTTTTAGTTTATGTTTAAACTCTTAGGATATGAATTGAATTGAGTTTTTAGTATTTGATCTTGTGAATTAAACTTTTAGGGTAATGGTTGAACTTTTAGGATATGAATTGAACTTTTTGGGTATAAATTGAACCTTTTGGATATGAATTGAACTTTTAGGATATAAATTGAACTTTTAGTTTATGTTTAAACTCTTAGGATATGAATTGAACTTATAGTTTATAATTAATTATATTTACTATAATTTAATTTTGGTGTAATTAGAAAAAATTAATTATCTTAATTAACTAAAAAAGATTTAATTAATTTATAATTATAGAATAAACTAATTTGTTCTTGTTTTATTTGTATAGATGGAACATCGTACTTGGATGTACAATAAGAATTATCCTAATCAGCGGGGATTGCGGGAGTATTTTGTAGAAGGGGTTGATGACTTTATTAGACATGCAATGCCACTTTCACCATACCAAATTGAAGGAGTAATTAGGTGCCCTTGTGTCACGTGCGATTGTGTGAAGTTTAAAAAATCGGAGGAAGTTAAGCTTCATCTTTATAGGAAAGGGTTTATAGAGAATTATTTTGTGTGGACTAATCATGGAGAGATCGATGGTAACTATGGAATATTTCATAATATGGTTGTTGGTGAAAGTAGTAGGTCGGTGGAGAATACAAATCATGATTCTAGAATTCAGGATATGGTTGCGGATACTTTTGGGATGCACTTCGGGGGTGAGTCCAATGAAAATGTTGAACAAACTCTTAATGATGATGCAAAACGTTTTTATGAAAAGTTAGAGGAAGTTAGTCGTCCACTACGTGAAGGAAGTCCGCACTCTGAGTTGTCTATTGCAGTTAGATTACTAAGTACAAATCTGATTGGAATATTTCTCAAACAGCCATGGACCCTTTTATTGACCTTATGAGTGAACTAGTTGACCCAAATATCAACTTACCTGGTGATTTCTATAAGGCAAAGGACATTGGTTTCTAAGTTAGGACTTTTGTCAATGAGAATTGATTATTGTGAAGATGGTTACATGTTATATTATAAAGATGATGCAAATTTAGAAAGTTGTAAATTTTGCTAGTGAACCAAGGAACATTCAGTTAGGTTTGTGTGCGGATGGCTTTACGCCTTTTTCTATATCTACGACACCATATTCATGCTGGCCTGTCTTTCTTACACCTTATAATCTATCATCTGAGTTGTATATGACTAGTCCATATATATTATTAAATTGTTTTATCCCCGGTCCACGTAATCCAAAAAGTTTGATTGATGTATATTTGCAACCTTTGATTGATGAACTAAAACAGTTGTTGTATGATTGTGTTGAAACATATGACATATTAACCAAGTAGAATTTCAATTTGCATGCTAATGTAATATGGACTATTAACGATTTTCCTGCGTATGGAATGTTGTTTGGGTGGATGACTGTTGGGAAGCTAGCTTGTCCTTACTGCATGGAAAATGATAAAGCGTTCACTTTGAAAAATGGCCGAAAGCAATCATGGTTTGATTGTCACCGTCAGTTCTTGCCTGATGATCATGAGTTTAGAAGGATGAAAAATGCATTCAAAAAGAATAAAGTGGAGTATGATTTGGGACCTCCGATACTTTCAGGTGAGAAAATTTGGGAGAGGGTCCAGAACTTCAGTAAAGTTACTGAGGCTCCACCTTATAGATTCCCCAGATATGGTGTTACCCATAATTGAACGAAACAGAGTATATTTTGGGAGTTGTCTTATTAGAAGGATAATCTTCTCCGACACAACCTTGATGTCATGCATATTGAGAAGAATTATTTTGACAATTTGTTCAACACAATGATGGATGTTAAAGGTAAGACAAAAGATAACCCGAAGGCTAGAATAGACTTACAAGAATATTGCAGGCGACCTGAATTATTCTTGCAGACAGTAAACAATGGTAAGGTGTTCAAGCCCAAAGTAAGTTACACATTCACTTTGGAGGAAAGATGACAAATTTGTGATTGGGTTACGAAATTGAAGATGCTTGAGGGTTATGCGTCGAATCTAGGAAAAAAGGTTGATATGGAGGTAGGGAAGTTGAGCCATTTGAAAAGTCATGACTGTCATATTTTCATGGAGACCTTAGTGCCTATTGCATTTTGTGGTTTTCCTGAAAGAATCTGGTGTGGTCAAAGAAATATTACAACTAGAATATACAGGTTGGCCATATAAGAAATTGATACTCTTTAGATGCAAGTGGTTTGACCCAAATCCAACAAGAGGTACAAGAGTACACCACCAATATAACATAATTGAGGTTAATTATACGAGGGAGTATGATCGCTATGATCCTTTCATTATTGCACATAACGTTAGGCAAGTGTATTATGCTCCTTATCCATTGCGACGGAATAAGTCTGATTGGTGGGTTGTTATAAAAACTAAGCCTGTAGGAAGGGTGGAAGTCGAGAATGTGTTAGATGTTGCATATCAAAACGATATCTCCTGTTTTCACCAAATAGTAGACGATCAGTTAGAAAATGATTTGGAACATCCTGAACGCATATTGGAAGAAGTTGATATAAATGAAGTAACAATTATAGAAAATAAGGACGAAGAATCAACTGATGAAAATTCAAACAAGTGAGGATGAGGAATTCTCGGACGAGGAACAATACGTCGACGAGGATTAAAAAGTTGGTTTTTAAAGCACTCTCATTTTATAACTAGTCTCTTATATGTTTCAATCTAAATATGTATTATATTATGCAGATGGCAGGCAATGGTAAAGGTAACAATGACCCTAACAGTACTCGGGGTCAAGAAAAGTCTAGGAAGGGAAAGAGGAGGGTAGATAATAATACTCCCTCTTTTCCACCCTCTTCAGAGATGCCTATGTCTTATCCTCCACCGCACGGCTATACTGAGCTGCCACAGCATCACGAGACTTACACCTTCATCCAGACACCAGATCTTCCATCACAGGGCCATAGGACTATACATCCGACATACAGTTCAATTGCCTTATAGCCACGTGGATCGCTGCCATCTGCATCACAGCCATGTGGATCGCAGCCATCTGCATCACATCCACGTGGATCGCATCCCTACATATCACAATCACATGGATCACATCCATCCATGACACGGCCACTCGGGTCACAGCCATCAGTATCACAGCCACATGGATCGCATCCATCTATATCACTGCCACTCGGGTCACAATCATCAGTATCATAACCACATGGGTCGCAGTCATAGGGATCGCAACCATCTTCATCATCGACTCCATCTATTTCAGGCCTTCGCCTGTGAGACAGTAGCTCTGAGCCTCCTACACCGTCTACACATGCTTCTGATACACATGTTGAGGATGATGATCCAGAGGTAGTGTATTATGATCGCTATGGCAGGATTATCATAGTCCCTGAGGGTGACGGGTAAAAGTTATTTGTTATTTTTGCGCCTATTGTTTTATAATATTTTTACTAAAATATTCATGTATTTTTATTGTTAAATTGCAGGTTCAGGCCGGGTAAGCAGGCTACGAAGATAATCATCAATGCAATCAAAAAGCTTTATGATGGCCCTTATGCGACTTGGACTGATTTCCCATTCTCGTTGAAGGAGTAAATTTTCAATCAGTTTAAGGTATAAATGTTATTTTAAGTAGTTTAATAATTTATATTTATGATGTTTCCATCTAATATTTAACTTTTGAAATGCAGAGCAAGTGCGCATGAGAAGACCGCTATAACGTGGAAGTGACTGCAAATTTTCATTATAAAGCTCACAAGAGATTGGCGGATCATTTCTCGGATGCTAGAAAGAAGAACAAGAGACCTAACTAGTGTTTGAGCATTTATGGAATGATTTGTTAAGGCAATGGCTTACCGCAGATTTCTTAGATAGGAGCGAAAAAGGAAAGAAAGCTCGCTCATCCGAGAAGGGAGGCTCCTTGCACACTGGGGGTACCATCAGCCTGGGGACAATAAAAAGAAGATTGGTAATTGCTTAATTAAATTATTTTACTTTTCTAAGTATATCAATTCTATTTATTAACTAAATTAATTTATTTTCAGGAAAAGAAGTATGGGCGTCCAATGAGCCATGATGAGCTATTCAAGGAGACACATATTGTAAAGAAGAAGAAAGAGGGGGATGGAGATAGGTGGATCGAGGACCGGGCCTCGACTGCATATGTAAGCTTTCAATTTTCTTTAAGTGTTATAATTTACTTTTATAAGAATTTTTAAATACTAATTTAATTTAAAATAATGTAGGATCGCTACCAAAGTAATGTGGAGGACTTCATTCGTAGTCAGCCAGCTGGTGAATCGGGCGAGCCAACCCAACCTTCGGACGAGGATGCTGAAAGAATATGGTTGGAGGCTATTGGCGGTCCAAAATGGGGGAAGGTATACGGGCTTCCTACTAAACAATTCCATCGCTATAGGTGTGAAATGCAAGGAATAGGGACTTCCTCGCAAGGCGAGGAACTTAATACGGAGAGCCTCTCGACTATGCGGGAGACAGTGACAAAGCTCACATCCGAGCTAGAAGCGGCCAAGGAAAGAGAAAGGCTTAGAGATGCTCAATTCCTTGGCATGCAAGCTCAGATCAGAACTCTCATATCTACTAGAGCGTTTCCGTTGCCCCGGTCTCATGAGTCATCGCCAGAGGCTCGACCTCCACGTGATCGTTCCTCCCGTCCTCCTCATGATCGTTCCTCCCGTCCTTCCCGTGATCGTTCTTCCCGTCCTCTACAATACCGTGCTCTATACCGTCTTGTAAATAAAAATTTATCACACGGTGATGATGATGTTGTAGAAAATACCCCTTAACAATTACTTTGATATACTTTGAACTAGACTAATAGAACCAATTTTGGATTAGATTGAACAATTTTGAACTTGTTGTAATTAGTATTTGCTTGGTTTTGGATTGTGATGTTCGATTGAACATTAATTTGTTAGTTTTAAAGTATTAATTGGAAGTTTGGTTGTTATTGTTGTTGTTGTTGGGTTTTTGGTTAAATTTGTGGTGATTTGGTGGTTATTAGATTTGAATTAGGGGTATTGGTATGCTATTTCTATTTGGCAGGTGGTGTAGCTACCAAAACAGGCATATTCTGCCAAAATTAAAACCAGAAAACCGACCAACCTTAGTCGGTTACTAATAAAAAAAATTAAATTGCACATTACTGACCAATGTTAGTCGGTTAATGTACAATGAATTCCTAGAATTCAACATTACCGACCATCTTTGGTCGGTTTTCTGCCTGCCCAGTCCAGTTTACCAACCAATTTTGGTCGGTAGTTTTACATTTTAATTGTTTAAAATAAAATATATTTTATAGTACCGACCAAAGTTGGTAGATTTTTTAAAATATTAATAATTTATACAAAAAATATATTTTCCAATATCGACCAAAGTTGGTCGGTACGAAAAATTAATAACTTAATACACCGACCAGGTTTGGTCGGTAAAATTAAATTAATAAAATAATATTCCGACCAGTTTTGGTCGGTAAGCCAAATACATTATCAGATGGTCGTGTAGAGCATATCAAGTCGGTAATTGCCGACCACCTTTGGTCGGTATGCCTTTCTGACCTTCAAAATACCGTCCACACGAAAATGGTAGTATTTTGGACGGTTATTGGACATTACCGATCAACTTTGGTCGGTTTTTTTGGACGGATTTTCCCGAATTTTTAGTAGTGACTATATATTAATTGTGTGTCAAAAGAAGAACGAAGTGTTATTTTTTCAACAATTTTGATCATAAATTATGACGTAAGCTCAACCACTTCCACCTTATGCGGGCACCCATCCAAAGTGCAATGGAGGTCACCAACTTGGACCATGGGCTTTAACCATTTGAAGAAGAAGATTTGAAAAGGGTTTTGGATGGGGAGGGTGGGATTGATTAAAATGGATAAGGTTTTAAAATTAATCTAAGGCAGTGTCCTTATTTTTTTAAGGTGGGGCGAGTCATTTAACGTGTGAGGGGAAAATATAACAAAGTACATGATATTTGGTTAATTTGTGTGGTGTCCAATTTTTACGTGCATCGATTATAGAAGGACCTGGTTCTTCTATGTGTTCCTTATACTACTGTTGCGGAAAGAGTAAATGCGGAAAGTAAAGAACACAAGTATTTTTATACGGAAAACACCCGGCTCAAAAGGTGAAAAAACCACGACCTACTACTAAGTAAGATTTTCCCCAACACTTCACTATATCACTGAGCCAAAATAGTATTTACAAAACTCTTTGTAAACCTAAGAATTACCTCTACTCCCGTTATGGAAACTAGCCTCTAACTGTTGTGACAAATTCAAGTTAACTTTAACTTGAATACTCAGAGTACCTAATAAAATTGCCTCTAGATAAAGCTGAAAGGTACAATTTGAAAAGCCCCACCACAATTGAACTAGAATAAAAGACAGACTCTTGGAACTGGTTCTTCTATCTGGTTCATGTAGCTTCAGATTCGCACATTTGAATCACACAAGAATTGCTTGCAAAATGCCTTGCTAGTTTTCTCTTAACTCAAGTTTAACTTCAACTTTTGTGCATACCTGTAGAATGAGAACATCCCGCAATATATAGAGATAGTAGAATAGGAAATAACTAAAGTTCTAATGCTATACTCTTCCATGGTGAAAGAGTTCTAGTTATCTTCAACTTCTAACTCCTCCCTTATCTAGGATAGAGTTCTCTCGAGTAAGGAGTCCTTCTCCTTATCATTTATGCAACCTTTTCATTCAGGAGATATCAGATATAACCACTTAAGCTTATCTCTTTCACGTGTTTTGCCTTGTGCTTGAATTTGCATGTGTCTATGTACACTCTGTATGGACCTAGTTCATGCTTGAGTTCCTTTGTCAATCATCAAAACAAACTTTACTTGGGCCAAAAAATTCTCCTTTTTTGATGATGACAAACTCTGTGCTTTTCATAAGCATAGTCCCTGTGTCAACTCAGCTCAACATCAACACTATGTTAGATGACTTTCCATTTTAAAGTCATGAATCATCAAGGACCAGGTTCATTAGGTTATAAACATCAAAGTCCATAGTAAAAAGCACAACCTATCTGTTCCCTTTTGGCATCATCGAAAAGTTGCATAATTATATTAGATAATCAGATTTTAATAGAAATTACACATGGCCACTGGGGCTACTTCAAATACAATCATGGAGTCAAGCATCATTTATCAATCTAATGCTACTAGTCAACTAAGAAGCATCAACAAACAGTTAGAGCACAAAAATAGTTAACTATCATTAATACTAGTCATCCACAAAGCATAAAGAGAAATAAAAACACTGATCATGAGCAAAAAGAACAAAAAGAAATCCCATCCGGGTCACTGGTTTGTCTAACTAGACTAGGAAGGTTTTAAGGCTGGGAAAGACCAGGTTCTTAGTTCTTTGCTTGAAGTAGTTTCAGCATATCATGAAGAATGCCATCATTCTTCTCCTTTTCCTTTTCAAGCGCAGCTCTGAGAGCATCTCTCTCAGTTTCTACTGCTGCTAACTTCTTCTTCAGCCTTTCAATTTCAGCATCCTTAGCCCACTTTCTTGCACCAAGGCTCACACTTTGTTGTTCACAGGTACATTCTTTGATGAATCGGGTTCTTTGGGAGTGGTGTGGACTTCATAGTCACAAGTAGTCAAAGTGTTTGCCCCAAAGTGATCCTTGCTTGTACCAACTTCCCATTTCTTGATGCGTACCTTAAAGTGTGTGAGTACAGCCGCGAGAATGAAACCATAGGGTATGACATGAGTTTTTGTGCCAGTTAGAACCCTATCGAGAAGCTGGATAATAAGTCTAGGCCAATTGATTTGCCTTCCACTGTCTAGATATTCCATAAGGACCAGGTCCATGAATGTGACAATGTGTCTCCTTTCCTGCCTAGGCAGCATAACTTTGTTAACAAATTCAAGCAGCACTTTGTGGGGTGGCTTCATCTCACTTTTGTATATAGCCTTGGGCTGAAGCTCTTCTTCATTGTCACCAAACTTCCTTGTAATAGAAAAGGAGGTAGGGATATTCTCTAAACTTGGCCATTTGAGTTTCTTGTAATCATTGTACCCTTCAGCAGGTATACCTAAGATCTCTCCCAATTCCTTGCATCAAAACTCATTGTTACCCCCTTCACCATACTGATGACTCTGGCATTTCTGATCTCACAGTTTGCCATGAACTTCACAATTTCAGTTATGGAAAGCTTTCCATCAATATGAAAGACCATGTCCTTCCAACCCCGCAGTTGTAACTTTTCCAGCAACATCATCATGCCTTCCTCCTCCAAGTTCCTGAGGAGTATACCTTTCAATATGGTTCGTTTCCCAAACTTAACCATCTTGTCCTTCTCTGTATCAGATTCTTCTTCTTTTTCTTCTTCTTCACCCCCTTCTTATTCTTCCACTACTTTAACTTTTCTGGACTTCAAGGCAGACCTGGTTCTTTTAGCCAAGGTAGAGGGCCCTGCAAACTGTCTTTGAAACAGACTTCTTTGTGGATGTGTTGATCTTCTTTGCCTTTGGAGTCAAAACCTCCATTTCTTCTGCATCCTCTTCATCACGAAAAATCAGGTCCATCTCCTCAATTTCAAGTGCCTCAATAGGCTCAACCACCTTCTTCTTTCCCTTTACAACAACTTTTCTCTTACTTTCTTCTAGGGCCTTTACCAGTTCAGCCTCACTTTACTTCTTCTGACTCCTTGTAGCTCTTCCTCTTGTACGAGGAGTCACTACAGGGATAGAAGAGGCAGCCTTTATTTTCTTGTTTGCCCTCGTAGTGCCAGGAATTTTAACTCCTGAACTCTTTTTCCTTTTAGGATTGTAGCTGTCAGACACTCTTCTCAATAGGTCTTCGAGGGGTTCCTGCACAGATGGAACAGGTTCTTCGAACCTCTTCCTCAACCTAACCAACCCCTCAGCAGCTTCGCCAGACCCACTTCCCCCCTTTTCTCTCACACTTTCTTCTTCTCCAGCAGATTCCTCACTCCATACTACCATAGCTCCAATTTCTTCAGTCAAACCAGCAAGAGTGAGTGAAGATTTAGCCACTCCCTTTCCCATTCCCCTCATATCGCCTTGAGCACCATTACTCTCCTTTTCTTTTCTCCTTTAATTTTTACCACCAATTTTCCCAGACTCAGTGGTCTCTATGCCAGCCATAGTTCCTACCAGAATGAATCTATTTACCAGATTTACAGTAACCTCAAAGATTACTTCAGATGTAATTTTTGGGCCAGATGTTACCTGCTCTGTTTCAGAAGAAACAATTTCTTCCCCCTCAGTTACAGACTTGAAAGAATCTTCAGATTTTTGGGCTTCATCTGCCTGACCTGCCTTTAGTTGCTCATTGATTTTCTTGATTTGTTCTCCTCCAGCGACTACTTTGCGAGCAAGCATCTTGAATCTTCCTCTCTTAGAGATAGGTGTGGTTGAGGGTGTGGTTGAAGGAGTGTGTATGGATTCTTTGGGTGTTGATGAGGGATTTGCAAAATTGTTAGCCATTGATGATTAGAGAATGAGAGAAGATGATTATATGTTTTTGGAAGATGAGAGAAGATTAGAGAGAATTGTTTGGCAGTTGTGAAATAGAAGTGAAGAAATGACTTAAGCCAAATCAATTTAAAGAGAGATTCTTTGATTGGGTAACAACATCTTTTGCAGAAGTTCAGGAGTGTAATCAAACTGGGAGTCAGTTTGAAGGGACATTTATGACTCTCCCTAGAATCTAGGCACTTATTGCGTTTTTGGGACTCTTTTTGGATGAAACTGGTTCATTTCATAACGGATAAGCTCAATGAGGTTAATACTAAATGAGACTCTCCTTTTGATCCTAATACAAATATAATTATTTCACAATATACGGAGTGAAGAGTATGTACCATGTAATCTGGATGAACCAGGTTCTTCATTGAGAAATCTCTTATGTAAGTCTGAATTTTTCAAGAAAATAAAGATAATATAATTAGAGATTAATGAGATATTTTATCACATGGCACAAGAGTATAATTATGAAAGTATGAGACTGAGAAAAATCTAATCTAATTATGTATAAAAATTCACAGATTTTCTAACCAATTATTTTTGAGTTAAAACTGGTTCCTTTTAGGTGATCTTAATCATCCCTAATTCTAACCTGTTCCTTTCAAAGTGGTCTCTACTTAGAGATTTTGTGAAGATGTCAGCTATTTTCTTGTCAGTAGCACAAAATTCCACAGTGATCAAACATTTTTCATAGTTGTCCCTCAAAAAGCGATGTCTAACATCTATGTGTTTAGTTCTTTTGTGATGAACCAGGTTCTTGGTCATACTAATTGCACTGATGTTATTACAAAAGATGGGGATACAACCTACATCAATTCCAAAGTCCATTAATTGATGTTTGATCCACAACAATTGAGCACAACATGTGGCAGCATCAATATACTCAGCTTCAACAGTAGATAAGGCCATATAATTTTGCTTTTTGGTGGCCCAAGACACAATACATGAGCCAAGAAAGTGTGCCATACCTGAGGTGCTCTTTCTATCCATAAGAAAACCTGCATAATCAGCATCAACATATCCCACTAAGTTGAAATTACTACCTTTTGGATACCATAGACAAAGGTCAGTGGTGCCTTTTAGGTTTCTCAAGATCCTCTTGACAGCAGTCAAGTGAGACTCTTTCGGATTTGCCTGAAAATCTAGCACAAAGACCTACACTGAAAACAATGTCAGGTCTGCTATCAGTGAGATATAACAAAGAGCCAATCATTCCCCTATACAACTTCTGATCAACAGATGAACCAGGTTTATCTATATCCAATTTTGTGGTTGTTGCTATAGGAGTGTCAATTTCTTTAGAATCATCAATGTTAAACCTTTTAAACAACTCTTTCACATACTTCTACTGATGGATCATAATTCCATTTGAATTTTATTTAATTTGTAAGCATAAAAAAATTAAGCTAACCCATCATACTTATTTCAAACTCACTCCCCATTAGTTTAGGATATTCTTTACTTAACTTATCAGTAGTTGCTCTAAAGATTATATCATCAACATATATCTGAACTACCAAGAGACCTTTACCTTTTTCTTTCAGGAATAAAGTATTGTCAATTTTACCTCTCTTGTAGCCATGCTCAAGCAAGAATATTGATAATCTTTCATACCATGCTCTTGGAGCCTGCTTGAGCCCATAAAGTACCTTATCAAGCTTGTACACATGATCATGACATTCCTTGCTTTCAATGCCCTGAAGGTTTCTTGACAAACACTTCTTCCTTTAGATAGCCATTGAGGAAGGCACTCTTGACATCCATCTGATGGAGAGTGAATTCCATATAAGCAGCAAAGGCTATAAGGAGTCTAATTGCCTCCAATCTTGCAACTGGAGTAAAAGTCTCATCATAGTCTATACCCTCCTCTTGAGTATATCCTTGAACCACGAATCTTGCCTTGTTCCTTGTAACTGTTCCATATTCGTCAAGTTTGTTTCTTAAGACCCACTTCTTGCCAATTACTAATCTGTCATTGGGTCTTGGTACTATATTCCAAACTTGATTTCTCCCAAATTGGTTGAGTTCATTTTGCATTGCATTTACCCAGTCTACATCCTGCAAAGCCTCAACAACATTGTTAGGTTCAATAAGAGATAAAAAGCATCAAAAGCACAAAGATTCTTCAAAGAAGATCTGGTTTTGATTCCAAAGGTTGGATAAGTAATTATGTTATCAATGGGATGGGAACTTTGATACTTGTAAGGTTTCACAACCAGCTGGTTTCCCTTAGATGTTCCTTCAATGTTTTGTTGCTGAGGAATAGGTTCATGGACAGGTTCCCTTGAGGTTTGAGGATCAGTTCCTCTTTGTTCAGTTCCTCATGACAAGTTTCCCTTGGTGGAAGGACTTGTTCCATTACCTGTTCCTTCCTCTGGTACAGATTCAGTCTGGGCTGTGGTTTTATTTGAGTTTCTTACCATCCCAATTGCTTCATCATCATGTTCCTGCCTCTCAGAAAGAATTTCAATTTAATCAAAAACCACATGCACACTTTTTTCTACACACATATTTCTTTTGTTATAAATCTTATAAGCTTTACTATGTGTAGAATATCCCCAGAATACTCCCTCATCACTTCTGGGATCAAACTTACCTAGGGAGTCTTTACCATTATTGTGCACAAAGCACTTGCATCCAAATGCCCTAATATGGGATATGTTTGGATTTCTCCCTTTAAGTAACTCATATGGGGGTCTTCTCAACAAGAGGTCTAGTCATGCACCTATTTATGATGTAACATGTAGTGTTCACAACTTATGCCCATCAGCTATTGGGCAATTTACTAGCAAGTAGCATAGTCCTAGCCATTTTATCCAATGTACTATTCTTTCTTTCAACTACTCCATTTTGTTGTGGAGTCCTAGGAACAGAAAAATTATGATCTATGACATGCTCATCACAAAATTCAGCAAATTTAACATTTTCAAATTCATTATCATGATCAGTCCTAATTGATGCAAGTTGATTACCAAGTTGTTTCTATGTTTTTCTAACAAAAAAAATGAACATGTCAAATGCTTCATCTTTAGATGTTAAAAATAATGTCCAAGTAAACCTAGAGTAATCATCAACAAGCACCATCACATATCTCTTACCACCTATGCTTAATGTTCTCATTGGTCCACAAAGATCCATATGGACCAGTTCCATCGTTCTGGTGGTGTTTACCAATTTATTGCTTTCGAAAGAGAATCTTACATGCTTCTCCCTTGCACAAGCCTCACAAACTTTATCTTCCTTGAACTTAATTTAGGCAACCCTATCACCAAGTCCTTGGAGACTAGTTTTTTGAGTTTACTTAGACTGGCATGTCCAAGTCTCTTGTGCCAAAGTAGGGGATCATTATCCAACACACTTAAGCAAATGTGTTCATTATCTGAAAGTGTAGACAGATCTACAACATATATGTTGTTCACTCTTTCTCCCTGCAAAACTATCTTATCAGTGATAGGATTAATCACAAATCATTTTATATAGGTGAATGCTACCATGTTACCTCTATCACATAATTTTGATACACTTATTTCCAACCCCAATGATCTCACATTTCTTCCCATTTTCAAAGGAGACATTACCTCCTTTAAGGTCCTCAAGTGAAAGGAACTGGTTCTTGTTTCCTGTCATGTGCTTTGAGCAACCACTATCCATGTACCATAATTGGATGCTCCCCTTCACTTGGACTTGCAAAAGGAAATCAAGGGTTAGTCGTAGGAACCCAAACCAGTATGGGTCCCTTTCTATAGGCAAAAGGATGAATCACATTCCTTTTATCCCAAATTGGTATCCAATTCTTCCCTTGAACAAATTCTTTGTTCTTTTGACTTGCCTTTTCTTTTGCAGTGCATTCAGTTTTATAGTGACCTGTTTTACCACAGTGTGTACAAATCTTGTTCTCAGGAAGTGTGAAGTACTTGCTTTTGGAATCCCACTTAGGTGCCAGTTTCCCAAAGCCAAGTCCTCTTTTGTTGATACTATGGTGTTCTTGTAGCCATGGAAGTGCATCGGAGGACCTGTTCCATTTACAAGTTCTGTCTAGCTCATGCTTGACCTTGCTTAGATCCTCCTTTAGGATTCTTACTTGCTCATCCCTTTTATACAACTCATCTTTTATTTTTCCTATATTTTCTTCGAGAGCAAGTTATGTGTGATCAACTGTATTTTTATCTGTTCCTAATTTCAGTTTTAGATTTTCAGATCTAAGCTCTATGATAGTTGAGTCAAGTGCATGAACCTGGTTCTTCAACACAATATTTTTTCACTTACAGTTTCACTAACCCTAAGTTTCAGGTTTTTGTACTTAGCCTTCAAAATCACACATTCTTTAGACAACTATTCCTTTTCATTGTTTACATTCTCAGGTTCATCAATTAGTTCTAGAAGCAACTCAGATAACCTTTCTTTAGACAATAATTTAATCTTGTCTTTAAGATGAATTACACTTACCTCAGTTGCTTCATTAGATTCTCCAATGGCCATAAGTGTTTGTTCATCTTCATCATCATCATCTGAGCTTTCTCCCCAAGAAGCGACCATAGCCTTGGTTGATCCTTTGTTGTTGCTTTTCTTAGGTTGAACTTGTTCCTTCTTCCTGTTCCTTCGTTCAGCTCTTTCCTTCTTCCATTCGATTTACCATAAAGGATAGTTCTTGATGTGGTGATCAGTCTTTCCACGCTTGTAGAAGCCATCATTGGTTTGCTTTTCAAGAGCTTTTGACTTGCTATAGCTTCCACTTCTTGAAGAACCTTTTCATCTTCACAGGTACTTCTAGAAGTCCTTGGTGATCATAGACATTTCATCATCTTCTAGATCAGAACCTTCAGTGATTCTGAGTGCCAAGCTCTTTTCCTTCTTAGGTACATCCATTTTCATGGTTTGTCTCCTAAGTTCATAGGCAGGGAAATTTTCAATTAATTCATCCAGTGGGAGAGGCAATATTCTTTGATTCCTGAATGGCAGTGATTTTGCTCTCCCAAGTGATAAGCAAAACCATATTCAGTATATTCTCGACTCTATCTTCTTCAGGAATAATCCTTCCAAGAGACTTTTGGCTAATTTGTCAGTTTAGTGAACCTTATGTACATCTCTTGAATGGTTTCTCCTTCCTTCATAGCAAAGTTATCATATTGAGAATACAGTAGAGTTCCTTTGGATCTCTTCACCTGAGGTGTTTCTTCATAAGCCAATTGCAATGTGTCTCAAATTTGCTAAGCAGTGGTATAACTTTGGATTCTGCTGTACTCATATAGACCAAGTCCACAAACAAGCCATTTCTTGGCTTTAGCATTCTTCTCCCATTTCTTCAAGTCCTCGGCAGTGCAATCCGCTCTTGTCTTTGGCACATCTACTCCTTCAACATTTGTCTTCATGGTAGCCAGTGGACCATCAGTGACAATGTCCCATAGCTCATAAACCTCTCCTATAATGTGATATCTCATTCTGGTTTTCCACTAAGAGTAGTATTGTCCGTTAAAGAATGATAGACTAGCAGTGGATTGCATTTCCTAGTTTCTAGGTGGTGCACTCATGTTGATTGTAACGACCCGATCGGGCGTTTTGAGCTCCAGCACGTCGTTCGTCAGTTTGAGGCCTTGAGTAACTTCACTTCATGTATTATGACTTGTACGTGTGGTTAGCATTGAATTTCGGGAAGTTCGGAGTTGATTTGGAAAGAGAATTCTAATTTCGGAAGCCTTAAGTTGGAGGAATTGACTAAAGTGTGATTTTCGAGTAAACGACCTCGTAATTGGGATTTGAAGGTTCCAACAGGTTCGTATGATGATATTGGACTTGGGCGTCTGTCTGGATCGGGTTTTGGATGACCCGGGAGCATTTCGACGCTTATTGTGAAAAGTTGGCATTTTGGAAGGATTTCATAAATTTGGGTTGAATGCGTTTCAATGTTATCGATATCCGATTGGGATTCTGAGTCTTGGAGCAGCTCCGTATGGTGATTCTGGACTTAAGGGCGCGTCCGGAAGTGGATTTGGATGTCTGTAGGTCGTTTCGGGGTCATTTGGCGAAAAATGAAAATTTGAAGATTTTTGGAAAGTTTGACCGGGAGTGGACATTTTGATATCGGGGTTCGAATCCGATTCCAGGAGTTGGAATAGGTCAATAATGTCAAATCTGACTTGTGTGCAAAATTTGAGGTCAATCGGACGTGATTTGATGGTTTTCAGCATCGAATGTAGAAGTTTAAAATTCTAAAGTTCATTAAGTTTGAATTGGGGTGCGATGCATGATTTTGATATTGTTTGATGTGATTTGAGACGTCGAGCAAGTCCGTGTTATGTTATGGGACTGGTTTGTGCGACTTGGACGGGGTCCTGGGGGCCTCGGGTGTGTTTCGGGGTGGTTTCAGATAAATTCGGATTGTTTTGGTTGTTGTTACTGGTTCTCATGTTGTCCTTCGTGAACGCGAAGGGAGGATTTTTGGACCCCTGATGGTTGTTCATCGCGAACACGGCACGGGGCCCGCGAACGTGGAAGACGGTCTGGAACAGCCTACGCGAATGCGGGAGAGCTGCCGCGAACGCGTAGAAGGAAGAGGGAGTGGGGCCTGGAGTAGTTGGCCTTTGCGAACACGACTGGTGGAACGCGAACGCGAAGGGTGGTGGTTTCAAATGTTCGCGAACGCGACCAGGATGACGCGAACGCAAAGAGGAAATTGGAGGCAGTGTTTCTTTGGCCTTCACGATCGCGATGGTCTTTCCACGATCGCGAAGGACGGACCTGAGCAATGAAGTTTTAAAAACGGTAATTGGCCATTTTCCTCCATTTTTCATTTGATTGGGCGATTTTAAGAGCTCTTGGAAGGGAGATTTTCGTCATCTATGTCATGGTAAGTGATTCCCACCTATTGCATGTTAAATACTTGAATTTATTTTTTAGCAAATAGATCACTAGGCATGCTGCCTAGAGGTTTTTTATATTAATAATAAAAAGAAAAACAAACCACAAAGGAAGAGTACAAATAAGGGGGACAAAAGCAACAGTTGTCTTGACGCTATGCCTTTACTATATAATCATCCATCTGCGCCTCCAATGCCTTTTAACGCAGCCTCAATAGGCTGCTAGCGTAGTCTCGTGAGGGCGAATGATCTCATAGCTGTATGGATTTATTCCAAAGGCGCAGGCGATAATCAAGCACATACTGCGCTAAACCTTACCTCACAATTCCTAATGAGGCATTAATAACCTCACCTACTAAGCAGAATGTAAAAAATATGAAAGTAGCACGAACTAGATATTCTATGATCATCATAGAGTTTATAACATACTCTATGATGATATTATATATAGTAATGCTAATAAAATGGTAGAATAAAATAAGGAAAACATTTGAGTCTTGCCCCATTTTCTTCAAAATTGTGAATTCTTCAATCTGTTGGTCCTTTTCTTCTTCTTCTTCCACTATCTTCAAATATTGTTCAAACTTTATCATTTTTTCCTTGATCTATTGGACCTTGTGGAGGTGGTTGGGACAACCGCCTTTTGTTTTGCACTTCGCATTGGAAGTTTCCTGATGACAACCTCATGTGTTACCTTGTCGTCCCAACTATGTTGCCGTTCAGGTGTATTCTTCTTGTTTTTGTTGGATCCACTTCTCATATGCCTAGGTGAAATGTCTCCCGCCCTAGCTACATTGTTGAAGCAAGCATCCATTTGTTCTTCCTCTTCCCCTTCTTCATACCAATCCCGATCTATATCCACCCCAAATAAGTTGATAGGATTGCATCCCAGCAGTAGAGGTCCTATCTCGTTCTTCAGAATGTTAAGAGCATTTAGCATATCCATGTCATGAGTCACAAGTGCTCAGAGGATGTTTGTTGGAGTCAAATTATATTGTGCAGCAACACCACTTGTACTAGCTACCTATCCAACTGAATTTTGGATCAAATTATGCTTCCAAATCGTACCAGACTGTTGCTATCCAGTAGGAACGAAAACAGTTGCATTAGGACATAATTTTGTCTTACTTTCCACACCTGGATATGGATTAGTATCCTTCTCAAACACAGCTACTGTCCCTTGGTCATACTCTTCTACTTGTTCAGCCCATGACATTCGAATAGAGCTTACTGCCTCATTTTGATCAATTAAATTCTGGAAAGGTTCGTCAATTAAGTCGTCATAAATATATTCCTGTTAGCATGTTCATCTGTTGTGTTGTCAGCCCTTTCTTTTGGTTGTTTTGTTGCCGATGACATCATGGATAGCGTTTGTTGGTTATCTGAAACTTGTAACATGTTGCCAGATTGACCAAACAAATTATTATTTGGTATCTCAAAGACTGAAGTATTGAGCGTGACCAGAGGTGCATTAATCTTTGTAGTTGTGTTCCGTATCATTGCTGCCCGGGCATCGTTTACTATTTTAGCAAGTTCCTGATTGGAAAGTTGCATTGTAGGAGTAACTGCAGCAGGTTCGTGACGTGCCTCACAAGTTTGATCGTTAAAAGTTACGATCTCAAGTCGCGAACCTATCCCCTTTGCAACTTTCTGCTTATTTTCACTTGATGAAGAGCCTTCTGTTTCAGTGTTTTGGTGTGTGTCATCATCAATCAGTTGCTCCTCATTGTCAGTATGAAGCAAATGCCCTGCACTTTTTGCCAAAGAATGAACATGCGTAGGAGTATGTTGATTCATACTTGTTTTCAAAGAACCAGTATGTTACAATTCCCCATGTGTCGCCTGCTCAATTCCATCTGAAACTTGTTGTTATTTAACCCATACATTCCCCAACGTAGAGCCTGCTGAAGCTGGAAACCTCGATGCCTCAACACCCAAATTTACAGTAGGATTAACATCCCCAGTGATTGCACGCGCACCTACTGTTTTCAGTGAGACAGTAGTCTCCAGTTTTGGAAGCAAAGCCTCAGTAATCACCTCCTTAGTACCTTTTGAAACTGCATACTCCCATTCCATAACATCCACATGATCAGCAGTGCTTTCATGTCTGAGAAGAGCTTGACATTCAGGCTGCACAGCAGGAACATGGAATTGTAAAGCTGATTTAACATGTCCAAGTGCATTGAATTTTGCACCTGATTCTGAAGAAGCTTCACCAGATTTGCCTTTGTTTTGAATTCCATGCGCAGGTATTTTCTCCTCCCCGTCAGTTGATATTTGAACAGTAGCTTGATTACCATGCCCATGATCATTGGCAGCAATTAAATCGTGAGAATTAGAGAGTGCTGCTTGATGCACATTAGCAGAAAATTGGGCATTCTGTACATTCATCTCGGCATCTCCCAGCATAGAATCATTCAGAAATACATCAAAGGAGTTAGAGACAATAACATTCTTTGATGCAGTAGACTGAGTTTTATTAATTGGAGCATTCTTTTCAGGAGTATTCTGCCTGTTTGGTGATCTATTCACCACTGCCCAGTCCCTACCATTTGATTTTTGAAATGTTTGGAACTCTGACTTTTGAGCAGTTGTTGTGCACACTGTAATATATTTGCCCTCAACAATCTGTTCCTGCGTAGTAGTAATGTGGCAATCAACTCCTGCGACCTTAGCTTTAGTAGCATCAACACCAGTGCCTTTAGCACTCTGATTTTCCCCTGCCAAATCCTGAGAATCATCCTTCAAAGCTGCGTATTTTGAGCCTGCTTCTTTTTGTTCACACGCAGATGCTTTTCTATTATGTATAAGCTCCACCATTTGATTAGTAATCGTCTTAACCCCAGCATCATTCCGTGCCATATTATTAATTTGCAAACCAACAGTAGAAGCCGGAATGTCACGAGGGAATTTAGAAACAGGTTTCTGTTGATCCCTTCTCAGTAGTTCACTTGCTACAACATCAACATTACCATCCCTACTGATTTGTGCAGTTTGCTGAGTATAAAACTTTCCATTTCCACATATGTGATCAAACAGGGCAATCTGTTGTTGCTTATTCCCTGAAGCAGCTCCATTCACAACCTCATCACAATCAAAGGAACCAGTTGCACGATCTAATGCATTAACTCCATCAGCTGGAGGAGAATTAAGTGCACCAATTGTCTCAACTCCAGCTAACTTTTTACCTTTTGTCATACCTCTCCTTTCGTTCAGCAGCTGCCTCAAATCACCCTTGTATTTATCATCAACACCTTCATCAACTTGATCATTCTCATTAGTTTTGGCGACGAGTTGTCGACATGAACTCTCATCATGGCATTGGTGCTTACAATGAGAACAATATAACGGAAAATTATCATACACCACCTCCTGCAGTACATCAATAATTTTTCCCGTCTTTTTGTCGATACTTTGGATTTTAATTTTGTTCGAAAGCTTTTCCAACAAGTCCACAATCACCCTAACTCTAGCAGTACTTGGTCTCGACCTCACCTGCGTCGCCTTATCCACTGCAATTGGCCTCCCAACAGTAGCAGCTATGGACAGTAAGGAACGACGAGCAAACAAATCTGGAGATAGGCTTGGTAAGGAAATCCAAACGGCAACAATTGAAGTTTCCTCGTTCGTAAATGGCCTGAAATGTAACGACCTATGAGAGAAGGGTTTTTAGAAAAGAAAGCGTACCAATCCGGTAAACAAAGCAAAAACAACGGCTCCTACATAAATACAATAGAATTGAATCTGTCGTTGTGACCACAATATCGCATTACCATGCTTCTTGCTCTTTGGCTTTATTAGCGTCAGCTGAGGCCTTAGGATTGAAACCAATAGTCCATGGAAAAATCCTAACTTGGTGTTCCTTGCCATTGTATGAGAAATAATTCACACTACATGCTAGTACAACGACAAAATCTTCATATTGATCGAGACGCAAAAGAAGCTATCTTTGTGCAAGTAGACCGAGTAAGCTGTTACCTTTCACGCCAAAATACTTTGGCAGAAACGTTCTCAAGAATTCCAGATTTGGTGCGCCATTTGACAGCTTGATAACAATAGCTTGATGTAGCCCTTCTTCCTTAGCAAATTCTTCCCTTTCTTCCATTGTAAACTGCAGAGTTGGGACGCCATGAACCACTTCAGTTTTCTTGAGAATTGTCTTCGTTAAATTTGTTGCGTATTGTGTTTGATTCAAATGGCCAGCATATGATTCTGGTTTGGTAGTGTTTTGTGTATTGGTATGAGCGTGTAACTCAGAAACGATCTGGGGAATTTCAGAACTGCGCAAGTCACTATTTGCTACAGTGAACGCGATGCCATTTTTGATATTTGGAGCAGCTCGTTTTGAATCTTGGACTGATTTTTGTCGGAGAGATAGCTCTTCATGTGGAGAACAAACCCCATAGGCTTCGAATTACAAATTCTGAACAAGAATCGTGCTGGAAAATTCCAGCAGTTTCATTGCGATTTCGAGCTACAGTAATCGCGTCACCAAAGAGGAGATTTGAAGCATCTGGGTTTGAAATTAATGGAGCGCCCAGCTGGGCTTTGTACGCCTTTGGATTGGGGTTATTTTGGGACTGGTCCAGTGGCTTTTCAACACCGGACGACGGCACAGTGGCCATTACTGTGCTGTCCAGTTACTGTTCATCTCCATCGCAGGAGAGAGAAGAGAGCATTTTTGGGGTTGTTTTTGGCTGTGGCACAGGGTTTTAATACTTGGATTATATATGGATTTAAATTTTGAACGTTTAAAGAAAAACCTAGAAATTGATATTTTTGTATTTTGACCATGAAATTGGACATGTAATTTGGAATAAATTATATATTTGAATTCATGGTGTTATGGGTAAAGTTTATCTTCAAATATTTTCGAAATCCGGGCACGTGGGTCCGAGGGTAATTTTTATCGACATTTCAAGTGGAGTTAGGAATTTTTATAAACTGAATTATATGGAGTATTAGAGTATATATTTATGGATTCGCACATTTATTGACTATTTTTGGAGCGTTGGGCATCGATTGGAGTTGTTGGAAAGACGTTAGAGTCGGTTATGAGACTTTGGAGTGTGGTAAGTTTCCTTTCTAATCTTGTAAGAGGGAACTAACCTCATAGGTGAATCAAATTATTATGTGCTTCTATTTGTGGGGCCTACTTACGCACGAGGTGACGAGAGTCCGTGTGTAGCTACTATTATGCTTATGTACGGGTAGTCTAGGACCCATATCATGTTGTACTTGCGATGTTTGCGCCCTACTTGTTAATTTAATTGTTTAAAACATTAGAAACTCGATAAAGGAATTGTAAAAAAGTTAAACTTCATTTACTTGACCGTTAAATGAGAATTTGAAATTCTTGGAATATTGGCCTCTTAATAAATCTGGAATTGGTTGTTTAATATGTTTTCTCTTTTGTGGAGCGGGTCGAACGCCTCGGTAGTAGATATATGCATTTATGGTTCGCGACGTTCGACCCTCGGCAGTGCAGAGTTTAAATATTTATATTGGATCGGGTCGTACGACCTCGACATGATTTGCGCATGATATATCTTTGGAATTGATAATAATTGATATTGCTTTCATTGGCCCGAGATACAAAAATGTTAAATGACGAAAATAAATTTGAAAAGTTTTTATTAATAAAAGAATTGTTTACTTACTTCATGTTGTTGAGTTTACATCCGTTCTATATAATCCACACTTAATTATAATATTAGTATTTTATTGTTAGCCCTTAGTAAGTGTCGGAGTCGGCCCCTCGTCACTACTTTACTTGCTTTACATACTGAGTACGCGTTGATTTACCCTTAGTAAGCGTCGGATACATACTGGGTACACGTTGATTTACGTACTCATACTACACTTGCTTTATATTTTTGTGCAGGTACATATATGTCTAGTGGCCTTGTGGGCGCAGAGGCGCTATTATTGCGGGGACTTAGGTGAGATGCGTTCTATACTACGATCCGCAGCCAGCAGAGTCCCCTTTAGAGTTTTTATATTTCACCTGTCAAAATTTATATTCCGGACAGATGTTGTATTTTATTTTACATTCCTAGTTGAGGCTCATCCACTTGTGACACCGGGTTTTGGGGTGATTATGGGTTGTCCTGTATTGAAATTATTATTATTTACTCTGTAAATTCCATCTTTTACTATTTAATTGAAGGAAATATGATTTCAAAATTATTAAAATGAGAGCCAAATTAAGTATTTATTTTTGGCTTGCGTGACAGCGGTGTCCGGCGCCATCACGACCTTTAATGGATTTTGGATCGTGACAACATGGTATCAGAGCACTAGGTTCATTTAGGTCTCACGAGTCATGAGCGAGTCTAGTAGAGGCTCGCGGATCGGTACGTAAACGTCTGTACTTATCTTCGAGAGGCTACCGAACTATTAGGAGCACATCCCTTCTTGATTCCTCATCGTGCGATTTGATTCCTTTGAGGTTTATGCCTTTCTTCCTATTCAATCTTGTGAGACGTGAAGCGCTTGTTATAAATTGATAATCGAGGAATTTTAATGATACTGCAGATGTGGTGCGGGATGTTTCTCCCTACGTTTTTGATTGGGCTATTGTCGTCACCTTGCGGAAGGTCGTTCTGCCATTTCAGCTCAGTATCAGCATTGCCTATGGTTTGAGATTTGGCACTGATTATTATGATGATTCGTATGTTGCTATCACATAGTGTTGGTGTAATGGTAGGGTGCTTATCTATATATCGCGGTAGTAAATGACTTGATAGAAGGGCTTCTCATTTCACGGCTTAAAGATTCAACATTTAGTTTCGGCGGAGGAGAGGCAATCAGACTACGAACGTTCAGGTTTGTGTTGATGGAGTAACGAGCCTAGGTATTTCGAGCACGGTAGAATTTTCATCTGTGATGTGGTGTCATCGTCCTGGATTGGATGCTTTAAGTTCGCCGGTGTTGTGGTCTTCTTCAATTAGCCTTCGAAGCGGGATATTGTGAAATGGTGCCAGAGAAGCGGTTGTCAGAAATAACGGGGTGTAGCCATTTCGGAATTGAATCGGTGTTTCTAGTGTTGATGGCTCAAGAAAGATGATCTTCGTAAAGGTTTAAAGTTGGTAGCGATCTATTAGTTCAAGTGCTACAGAGATAGATTTGACTTAAGGCAATAACTGGGCCGCGAAGGATGAGGAAGGATATGAGGGAGGTGTCTGGCAGTGGATAAACTTCTAGAAGGCCAAGTATGAGAAACAGGAGTCGAGTAGTTGCTTAAAGAAGTGAGTTTGACCAAAGTGGGAGAGTGGCAGAGCAGTATATGGGTTTTGTGGTAGGATGACTACACGCTTTGAGAAAGTTTAGAGTGATTTGGGATTCATGGTGGACAGTGACTAGGACTACGGACTAATTTGAAATATTGGCTACTACTGAGGAAGGTTGGATACGAGAGGAGGGAGTTGCTTAATATAAAGAGGGAGGCAACATGACTTTGGATTGGAATGTATTATCGCACATTTAGTTGATGTCCATGAGGAGTGAACGAACTTGTATAGCTGGTGAATGAGCACGGGCTCAGGATGGTTTATTGGTTTCGTGGTAATTGTACTCAGTGTAACGTTGTTGGAAGATGTCAGCATGGAATTTACACATGTGGGATATCTCCTGTGAGCAAGTTAGCGGTTGCGTGGCGTTGACGAAGCTCCTACGAAGAATTTCTACTGACTATTCAGGAAGAGGTCGAATATGTGCATGTGGCTAGTGATTCAGAGTGGCCATGAAGAGTTTAACAGAAAGGTTTCGAGAAATTTGGTGGGTTGATTGTGCAAGATCATGTCAGTGAAGAATAAGGAATCTTGGTAGGTTCTAGGACCATGTAATGATAGCTTCAAGCTAAGTGGGAGAGCTCCACCGCCTATGATTGGATTGCATAGCTATCTGCTTGTGAGGTTTCTGGTTAGAAGCATATTGATAGATTATTATGCCTAAGGAAAGAAAACATCAGTGGCAATTTGAGCAAAGGATTTGAGGAATGTACGCTATAATTGGCCTTATCGATTCATGTTCAGGCTTTGGGAAGACTCGGGATTTATGCTTCATGTAGAGGTGAGTTACAAGGAACGTGATTCAGCCGGGTGCTTCTTTGAGAGGGTGTTCATATGATACCAGGGCTTTGGAGTTTGATTATATTAGGGTCCAAGTCAGAGTGGGTGACTCTCATCAACGGTCCTAGCGGATTCAAAAGTTAAAGTGCGGTGCCTAAGGATTTCGAGTTCGTAGTATGGTTAAGTATCGAGCTTTAGCAGCGGATTAGGAAAGTGGCTTGGAGTATTCTACGTTATCTTCGGTTTGCGGTGTGGCATTGGAGGAATGGGAGAAAATAACTTCAGATTCATAGAGGGATTTTCAAGATGGGTGTACTAGTTGAAGATGCGAAAATGCGCATAAGGAGGGTATGAGATGGTTCGTGGGTTTTGGAGACAGCGTGGTCTCGTGAAATAAGGTCACTCAGGATGAGTACGGATTTGGGTTCATGATGTTTTTAATGGAGCTATTATTATTTCTAAGGCAAATTCGGAGTAAATTAGAAGAAGTGGCTCGGTTGGTAATGGTCGAATCAACACAGTTATGGCGGTTTAAATCACGACATGAGGTTGTACTTTCTGCGGTTTGGGAATTTAGTTGCGTGTTGCATTGGTTCTTCTGAAATGAGCTAAGTAAAAGGTTTCTATATGATGAAGTGTTAATTCTATTAGTGGATCAGGGGTTATTATGGAATTCCGGTACTCTCATGTATTGGCATGATAGATGCAGTGAGTGGCATGGGAAATTGGAAGCTAAGGATCAAGGTTGCGGTTTGGTGTTAACAAGAATGTCACGAGCTCGGATGATCAGGGAAGAATTCAGATGTTTAGAGTAAGATAGTATTGTCGTTAGCGTCACCAGAGATCAGTGTCCTATGTAAGAGGCTTTGTGTACTGATTTGCGGCTTCTTGATTTGCTTTACAACATTAGTATGGCCGGTGGTATGGATGTGCAGACTTGTTACCTGGTGCGGAAGGTCGTGGGAGCGTATCCCACGGGAAGATTGTATAGGTATGACATGTAGTCACTTGATTGATTAAAGATTGAAACCAAGTATGTATATTTGGTACTATCGCTAATGTGAGAGTTTAGGCCTGAAATGCGCCCTATTCAGTTGGTTGTGAATTGTGGAAGTTTATTCCGGATTCGATGACTGTTCTTGTGTGTCATGGGAAAAAGGTCATTGTGGATCCTTGAGAGGGTATTTTCCCAAGCATGGTATGATCAAAATCGGTTTGGGGTCTGTTGATGGGTCCAAAGGTGGATGTGTACTCTACACCAGTCTGGGTGTGTTCATTCAGCATAGCATCATTTATGGAGGAGTATTCGGGTGTTGGATGTTAATTTCGTCGTCAGCTACTTCATGTAATACTCTATTGTGCCGTGTGGGTTGTGAGATGGCTTGATTATTTGTACAATGTGTTGAGGTCCCACGTAGCGGTGGTGTTATGTGAGCAAGAGGGCTCTCTAGATGTAGATCATATACCGCACCTTAGTTTTGCTTGAGTTTGATATTCGGGCATTTCGTAGGTATAAACATTTTTGGCTTGATGGGTATTTTCCTATTTATTACTATGTGTGGATCGGGTGGCACGCCGCCACGAAGATGTTATTTGGATCTAGTTGCACGCCGCAACGACTATCATGGTTGGATAGGGTTGCACGCCGCAATGGTATCATGTGTGGATCGGGTTGCACGCCGCAATGGTATCATGTGTGGATCGGGTTGCACGCCGCAACAGTGTGATGTTGAGCAAAGTTCCCTATATCTATTCTTGTGTGTTTTGTCCCACATTTTCTGAGAAAGATTCATGACACCTTTTTGATTGTTTAATTAATTACGCGGGTTGAGTAGTTCTTTCCAGAGTTCGTTTTCCTTATGTACCACATTCGAGTTTGTGGATTGTTGGCACATGGTGGCATCATATTAGACCTTTTGTAGTATTTGTGGTGGCTTATTGCCGAAATGACTTGTACTGGGTGAGACGAGATTTTTGGACCTGAGATCAGTGCGATCGAAATTATATGAGGCATATTAAAGAGTAAATATCGATATTCAGTCCAGAATGAGGTAATGGTTCTTGTCGGGAGGAGAGACTTCATGAGTTGTGATTCGGCAGGTGGTTATGAGTTTCTACACATCTCTTCTATCGTGGCAGTATTGCTAGAGTTGAAACGGGACTTATATGCTTCATGAGGTGTGTTGTGGGCATCAGATTCAAGGGATTTCGGCTATTGTTGTCAGGGGATGTCATTATGGGTATGTGAATAATGTGGTTCATGGTGTGAATTCAGTAAGAGTATAAAATCATGTATTGGTACATCGTGTAGTGATGGATACGGTGTTCGTATGTTGGAAACAGACCTGGTAGAGAATTTCAGATGTTGGAATATGGCTCTACGGCTTATTTGACTAGATAAAAGGGAGGATTTTCAGGTGTGCTCGAGCTAATGTGCTCAACTGGGTTGTGGTAGCACGGGTAGGTGCACGAGGTGTTAAACAATGATTTCGGACAAAGTGTGATGGCCTAGCAGTGGATTGCATTTCCTAGTTTCCAGATGGTGCATTCATGTTGATTGTAATGACCCGACCATTCGTTTTGAGCTCCAGCGCGTCGTTCGGCGGTTTGAGGCCTTGTGTAGCTTGACTTCATGTATTATGACTTGTACGTGTGGTCGAAATTGAATTTTGGGAAGTTCAGAGTTGATTTGGAAAGAGAATTCTAATTTCGGAAGCCTTAAATTTGAGGAATTGACTAAAGTGTGATTTTTGATTAAACGACCTTGGAACTGGGATTTGAAGATTCCAATAGGTTCGTATGATGATATTGGACTTAGGTATATGTACGGATCGGGCTTTGGATGAACCGGGAGCGTTTCAGTGCCTATTGTAGAAAGTTGACATTTTGGAAGGATTTCATAAATTTGGGTTGAGGTGCATTTCAATGTTATCGATGTCCGATTGGTATTTCGAGCCTCGAAACAGTTCTGTATGGTGATTTGGTCTTAGGGGTGCGTCCGAAAGTGGATGTGGAGGTCTGTAGATCGTTTCGGGGTCATTTGGCGAAAAATGGAAATTTGAAGGTTTTTGAAAAGTTTGACCGGGAGTGGACTTTTTGCTATCGAGGTCGGAATCCGATTTCGGGAGTTGGAGTAGGTCCATAATGTCTAATGTGACTTGTGTGCAAAATGTGAGATCAATCGGACGTGGTTTGATGGGTTTCAGCATCGAATGTAGAAGTTTGAAGTTCTAAAGTTCATTAAGTTTGAATTGGGGTGTAATTCATGATTTTAATATTGTTTGATGTGATTTGAGGTCTCGACCAGGTCCGTGTTATGTTATGGGACTGGTTTGTGCGACTTGGACAGGGTCCCGGGGGCCTCGGGTGTGTTTCCGGGTGGTTTCGGATCAATTCGGGTTGTTTTGGCTGTTACTGGTTCTGATGTTGTCCTTCGCGAACGCGAAGGGAGTCCTGCGATGGCGAAGGGAGGATTTTTGTGCTGCTGGTGGTTGTTCATCACGAACGCGGCACGGGGGTCATGAACACAGAAGAGGGTCTGGAACAGCCTATGCGAACGCGGGAGAGTTGTCGCGAACGCGTAGAAGGAAGAGGGAGCGGGGCCTGGCGCAGTTGGCCTTCGCGAACGCGGCTGGTGGAATGCGAACGTGAAAGGTGGTGGTCTCAAATGTTCGTGAACGTGACCAGGATGACGCGAACGCGAAAAGGAAATTAGAGGCAACGTATCTTTGGCCTTCATGATCGCGATGGTCTTTCCGCGATCGTGAAGAAGGGAAGACGTGGGCAGTGAAGTTTTAAAGACGGGATTTGGCCATTTTACTCCATTTTTCATTTGGTTGGGCAATTTTTGGAGCTCTTGGAAGGGAGATTTTCGTCATCTATGTCATGGTAAGTGATTCCCACCTATTGCATGTTAAATACTTGGATATTGTTTTTTAGCAAATAGATCACCAGGCATGCTGCCTAGTAGTTTTTTATATTAATAATAAAAAGAAAAACAAACCACAAAGGAAGAGTACAAATAAGGGGGACAAAAGCAACAGTTGTCTTGACGCTATGCCTTTACTATATAATCATCCATTTGCGCCTCCAATGCCCTTTGACGCAGCCTCAATAGGCTTCTAGCGTAGTCTCATGAGGGCGAATGATCTCATAGCTATCTATGTCAAGGTAAGTGATTCCCACCTATTGCAAGTTAAATACTTGGATTATATATGAATTTAGACTTGAAAATTTGTGAAAATTTGGGATTTTTAAAGAAAAACCTAGAAATTGGTATTTTTGGATTTTGACCACGAAATTTGACATGAAATTTGGAATAAATTATATATTTGAGTTCGTGGTGTTGTGAGTAAAGTTTATCTTCAAACATTTTCGGAATCCGGACACGTGAGCCCAAGGGTGATTTTTATTGACTTTTCAAGCGGAGTTAGGAATTTTAATAAACTGAATTATAAGGAGTATTAGAGTATATATTTATGGATTCGCACATTTATTGACTAGTTTTGGAGCGTTGGGCATCCATTGAAGTTGTTGGAAAGACGTTGGAGCCGGTTATGAGACTTCAGAGTGTGGTAAGTCTCCTTTCTAACCTTGTAAGAGGGAACTAACCCCGTAGGTGAATCTAATTATTATGTGCTTCTATTTGTGGGGCCTACATACGCACAAGGTGACGAGAGTCCGTACGTAGCTACTATTATGCTTATGTTCGGGTAGTCTAGGACCCATATTATGTTGTACTTGCGATGTTTGCGCCCTACTTGTTAATTTAATTGTTTAAAACATTAAAAACTCGATAAAGGAATTGTAAAAAGGTTAAACTTCATTTACTTGACCGTTAAATGAGAATTTGATATTCTTGGAATATTGGCCTCTTAATAAATCTTGAATTGGTTGTTTAATATGTTTTCTCTTTTGTGGAGCGGGCTGAACGCTTCGGTAGCAGATAGATGCATCTATAGTTCGCGCCGTTCGATCCTCGGCGGTGCAGAGTTTAAATATTTATGTTGGATTGGGTTGTACGATGTCGACATGATTTGCACATGATATATTTTTGGAATTGATAATAATTGATATTGCTTTTGTTGGTCCGAGATACAAAAATGTTAAATGACGAAAATAAATTTGAAAAGTTCCTATTAACCAAAGAATTGTTTACTTACTTTATTTTATTGAGTTTACATCCGTTCTATACAATCCATGCTTAATTATAATATCAGTATTTTATTGTTAGCCCTTCGTAAGTGTCGGAGTCGACCCCCCGTCACTACTTCTTCGAGGTTAGGCGGGATACTTACTGGGTACGCGTTGATTTACGTACTCATACTACACTTGCTGCATATTTTTGTGCAGGTACATATATATCTAGTGGCCTTGTGGGTTATTGCGGGGACTTAGGTGAGCTGCATTCTATACTACGATCCGCAACCAACAGAGTCTCCTTCAGAGTATTTATATTTCTCCTGTCCAAATTTGTATTTCGGACACATGTTGTATTTTATTTTACATTCCTAGTTGAGGCTCATACACTTGTGACACCGGTTTTTGGGATGATTATGGGTTGTCCTGTATTGAAATTGTTGAAAATATTATTATTTACTCTGTAAATTCCATATTTTACTTTTTAATTGAAGGAAATATGATTTCAAAAATATTAAAATGAGAACCAAATTAAGTATTTATTTTTTGCTTGCCTCACAGCGGTATCCGGCGCCATCGCGACCTTTAATGAATTTTGGGTCGTGACATTGATCTTCTCCTAAGGTGTAAGCCTCTTCAAGGAGAACCCGCTCTAATACTAATTGATGTTTTATACTTCAATTCCACATAAGAGCGGGGGGG
>AWOL01S0002095.1:13319-156134 GCA_000715115.1 Nicotiana otophora | reverse complement strand
GGGGAGAGGGGGGTGTGATTTGTGTGGTGTCCAATTTTCGTATGCAATGATTATAGAAGGACCTAATTCTTCTATGTGTTCCTTATACTACTGTTGCTAAAATAATAAATGCGGAAAGTGAAGAACACAAGTATTGTTACGTGAAAAATACCCAGCTCAAAAGGTGAAAAAACCACGACCTACTACTCAGTAGGATTTTTTCCAATACTTTACTAAATCACTGAGCCAAAATAATTTTTACAAAACTCTTTGTAAACCTAAGAATTACCTCTAATCCCGTTGTGGCAATCAATCTCTAACTGTTACGACAACTTTAAGTTAACTCTAACTCGAATACTCAGAGTACCTGATACAATTGCCTCTAGATAAAGCTGAAAGGTACAATTTAAAAAGCCCTACTACAATTAAACTAGAATAAAAGGCGGACACTTGGAACTGGTTCTTCTATCTAGTTCATGTAGCTTCAGATTCGCACACTTGAATCACACAAGAATTGCTTGCTAAATGCCTTGCTATTTTACTCTCAACTCAAGTTTAACTTCAGCTTTTGTGTGTACCTGTAGAATGAGAATATCATGCAATATGTAGAGTTAATAGAATAGGAAATAACTAGAGTTATAATGCTATACTCTTCCGTGTTGGAAGAGTTCTAGTTATCTTCAACTTCTAACTCCTCCCTTATCTAGGATAGAGTTCTCTCGAGTAAGGAGTCTTTCTCCTTATCATTTATGCAACCTTTTCGTTCAGGAGATATCAGATATAACCACTTAAGCTTATCTCCTTCACTTGTATGCCTTGTGCTTGAATCTGCCCGTGTCTGTGTACACTGTGTATGGACCTGGTTCATGTTTGTGTTCCTTTGTCAATCATCAAAACAAAATTCATTTGGGCCAACAGTACAACCGTATGAATTTAATTGTTCAAAAAATAAAACAAAGGGTAAATATATATGATCTTTTTAAAATAATACAGGAATAAACAACATTGGTTTTTTTTGTGATCTAGTTTATTATTTCATATTACTAAGTTGCCTGGCTTGTATCTGCCATTGTCCCCGGTCTTACATGTAATACCAAATAATGAAACACTCTTTGTCCACGGCTGGTATAATATGATTAAATAATTGTAAAGCATATATAACTCTGTCTCTTGTATATATATCCAAGGTACCAATTGGCTGGTTATTGATAGGTTATTGATCAACAAGAGTACATTTTATAGATTATATATTTTAGATTTTACAATAACAACAATGTTAAGTTAGGTTGATATGTAGTAATAATTTATAATAAATATACTTAAGTCTCTGGCATTTACTTTTCAAGACTTAAGAAATTCATTTGTTGAAAGTTTAGCAGTAGGAACGTGCTTTAGTGGAGGATAACACTGTGCATACAACGAATGTTAATTTTACACCTAACGGTTCTTATTAAGTCATCATTTAAAATAGCAAAAAAGTTGACGTAAATTCAATCTCAGTTCCTAATAAACAATCCAAATTGCCTATTTATAGACTATAGTATCCAAGAGAACAAGAAAAAATCGTCCACAAAAAGAATTTCTTCCTAAAAAAAGTAAGACTCCATTTTTTCCATAGTTTCATGATAAGACATGTGAGTTTGGCCCTGAGCCTTTTGGCTCTTTTGCTTTTTGGAATCTCTGTTTTTCCCCCTAAAGCAAAATTTGTTCAAGATTTTGAAAAGATTATTACGGAGCAATTAAAGCAGTGGCGGTGGCAAAATGATTAAAAAAAGCAAGTAAGCTCAGCAATCGTGCATCTTTTCGACTGTTTGAACAGTTGTGACAGAGAATATTGGGCCAAATAGGCGAGCGGGGATGCTTCTCGTTCGCCTCTTCTTCCACGATTGCTTTGTCGATGTGAGTTTTCATCCTTTTTCTTGTTGAATAATGATTTTAAAGCTTAATCTATTAAAAGAGCGCATTTTTATGTTTGAGTAGTTATATCTAAAAGTTTAAGCTATCGATCAATAAAACACAATTTATTACTTAATTGTGTCTTCCACATTTCTTAGTAATCATTTTCACTGAACTTCTAGGTCTAACATTTGTACATATGTCGTGTGATAATAATTGGGATCTTTACATAAATAGTCGAATATATTCATTGTTTACTTTACCTAGATGATATACATTGATTATTACTAACTATATCAATTATGCATATATTATACATAGATTATACTTATATTATACTTCCGACGTCTATTTTTAGTTTAAACGGTTGAGTTGACGATTATCTAGGTTAATTTTCCATAAGTTTATTTTAGGGATGTGATGGGGGCATTCTTCTAGATGATATTCCTGGAAATTTTTAAGGAGAAAAAATTTCGCCACCAAATAATAATTCAGTAAGAGGTTTTCAAGAAATAGCTCAAGCTAAACAAAGGATCAAAGATCAATGTCCTGGCGCAACTGTCTCTTGTGCAGATATTCTAGCCATTGCTGCTCGCGATTCTGTTATCCTAGTAAGTTAATGTTTTGGTAGTAGATACTTCAGTCTCAATTTACGTGATGTTGTTCAGATATTGAGAGTCAAAACTTTAATTTTTATCATAAATTCAGACATAAATGTTACATCTTTTACCCCAAAAAAATATGTTTATGGATTATTGTGGGTTAAAGAATATTTTTAATTAAAGTGACAAATTTGAGTAGGGAATATTTTATTTACTAGTCGCCACTTGGAATGACTTTCGGTGTTCCAAGTCACCTTTTATTTGAAACCCTAATCAAAGGAAGGTTTAACTCTATTTGTATTGGTCCGCAAAAATAGAAGATCGGATAAGAAATTCTGTTGACCGGGGAGAAGGTGTGAGGCACTCCCCAAATCTCGTGGTTCTAGCACGGTCGCTTTATTGACTACTACTTGGCATGAATTAATTTTGAATAAACTATATTTTTTTTATTTTCATGTTTTGCCTATATCCGCTTTTATTACTTGATAATTAGAATTATTAAAGAATGTTTTGAATAATATTACGTTGTCGTAACCACGCTAGGCAAGCGAATACGTGGTCAAAACAAAATTTACTAATTTATTATAATCGCGTCTCGCAAGCGAATCCGAAATCATGACAATCAAATAATTTTGAAATTTATTAAAAGTCACTAATGCGCTACGCAAGCGAATCCACAGTTATATTAAGAATTAATTAAAGTTATTGGATATGGTATGAGATTATTGAGTTAATTTATTGAATGTTAAACATCACGTCATGCAAGCGAGTCCGTTAATAAAAAAGTCGAAGTGCGCTTACTAGTTGCGTTGAGTTTAAATTAATGAGTAAGGTGATTAAGTTGTTAAGTTATTACTAAAAAGATCTGATTTTTATTGAAATTATTTGACGAAATAAAAAATAAAAATAGAAGAATTGGGCCAACTTATCAATTTTAAAGAATGGTTGACTTTGGAGATTTGGCTATTGCAAGGCATTGGGGTTAGTTTACTGATTTATTAAAGAATGGGCTAGCTTGAATCGGACGGGCTATTTGTGTAACAATTCCTTACTAAAGAAGAATTAACCCAAATAGCCGCCTATTTAATCTCTTAAACTATAAATAGCTGACGGATGTATAATATATATACAATTCATGTACAATATATGCATAACTATGTATAATTAATGTATAATTTATGTATATCGGCTAGAAAAAGTAAATATTGAATCTGACGGGCTATTTGTGTAATACTTTCTTACTAAAGAAGAATTAACCCAAATAGCCGCCTATCTAATCTCTTAAACTATAAATAGCCAGCGGATGTATAATATATATACATTTCATGTATAATATATGCATAACTATGTATAATTTATGTATATCGGCTAGAAAAAAATATTGAATCTGATGGGCTATTTGTGTAATAATTCCTTTATTTTGATGGGATTAATCCGGAAAAACAAAGAAGAAGAAAAGAAAAGCTGAACTTTGTAGGCCCATAATGATACTTCAGCTAGCTCATATCTTTTAGTAATGTGAATTGTTACACAAATAGCCCGTCAGATTCAATATTTATTTTTTTAGCCAGCATACATAAATTATACATTAATTATACATATTTATGCATATATTGTACATGAATTATATATATATATATATTACAGGCAAAAAGGCCTCGTAGCCACTTGAACTTGTACCTGCTTTTCATCCCGGTAAATAAACTTAGGAAAGTCCTATTTTAACACCTCAACTCGATAGAACGAGTATTAATAAACACTTTCTCAATGCGTGTTGCTCAATTGTGCTGATGTGTTATACAAATCAACGTCCACATCAGATAAATATCATTTAATTTTATTTTATATATAAAAGAACTCCAAATTCAACCTCCTCCTCCTCCCTTCCCCTCCACCCCAAACTAAAAAATAATTGCGGGCTTCCATCACCCCTTTCGTAGCTCTCTATGAAGTTGTCATTGCTGCTACAAATTGGAGCTATTATTTCAACTTCTATAGTTTGTGAATTTCTGGACAGAATTGAGACTCTCCATAAAACATCCACAACCATTTTTCTTTTGCCTAAATAATATCAAGATTTTTCTTTGAACACCTTCCAAAAGTCCGATTACTTTTGCCCGAAATCCAACAAACATAACACCTAAAATATTTTCTCAGACTAAACCCCTCTAAATAGGGAACCAAAATGAATTCTGCAAGGTTCTCGAATTGATTTCTATGAAATTCGAGACAAGACAATCAATAAAAGAAGAATGAGCAAAGTGAGAGAGAGGAGGTCACGAAAAAGTTGTGCCGGAAAATAGTGTGAAAGAAAAGGGAGAGGGGGAGAAAGTGTGGAGTGGAGGGGAATCTGGGAATAATGTGAAAGAAACGAGGCAGTGGGGAAGAAGAAGGAGGGGGGCGGGGAGGGGGGCGGGGATTGGAATATGGAGGGGAACCTGAAAAAATAAAGAATGAAATTAAAGCTTATTTTTAATTTATTCTGTTTAATTTTTTCCTTTTAATTAAAAGCTTAAAATTTTTGTTTTATTTAGTAAGTATTTTTTAAATCATAACCATTAGATACACGCGCTTTTTGACGGTGATAGACACGCACTTTTGTAAGTCAGTTATACCACTATCACATAAGTTTGGTCAATGGTCAATAGTGTTTATTAATGCTCGTTCTATTGAGTTGAGGTGTTAAAATGAGACTTTCCTAAGTTTATTTACTGGGATGAAAAACCAGCGCAAGTTCAAGTGGCTACGACACCTTTTTGCCTATATTATACATCCGCCGACTATTTATAATTTAAGAGATTAGATAGACGACTATTTGGGTTAATTAAATAAACACCTTGGACCTTAAAAAGTTTCAACTAAATTAAACCCCACCCCACAACCACTACATTCGAAAATAAGGAACCAAATAAATAACTAACACCTACAACTAAACTGAAGAACTTCAAATTTTTGAACAAAATTGTAGTAACATAGAATCAATAACAAAATAAAAAAAAGAATAACTTCATACCCAAACAAATAAATAAAAGGCACGTGAGTATACTTTCTTTTAACCACTACCACCCCCAAATTAAATTCCTCAGTTCAATAAATGTTATAGTAATGAATAATCATCTACACATAAAACCCCCACTTGATACTAAACAAAGGAGCAATTTTTTATCACCTCAATCTCTGCTAACATTTAATATTGCATCCTAAAGCCTTACATCTCGTCTACACGCATATCTAATCTCCTTAGTTCATATTTTACTTACTCACCAACGCTTAAATGTTACCCTACAATATTCAGCACCTAAACTCCCTCTTTTTTGTGTTGATACTTTAAACAAAAGAGTCAAGCTTACAAAAATTCCACTAAAATATGGTAAGGAGAAACAAGGATGAACTCAAACCTTAACCAGAACTTAAAGCAGAGAATGAAGACATTACGAGACGCATAAGAACGCAACACCTAACAAACTGAGCCTTTTGAAAACAACTAAAAGTAGGGCATGCTTGCAAACTCAACCTTTTCCTTAAAATTTAGACCAAGAAATCAACCTGATCACTCTAATGATATCCACTCTTTATAATGACTAAGCAAGAGTGCCGTTTTAACTAAAAAGTGAGGAAAAGTAGCAACTTCAACTAGTTATTCTGTGTTCACCAACTTAACTACGTTAAAACACTTAAACAGGTAGCAAAAAACAAAATCAACTCTATTCCAGCAGTCCAAACAGGTTCAAATCTTGGTTTATTGCTATGAAAATCTGCATTGTAAAGGTTCAAAAGTTACCTGAAGATCAAAAATACGATAGAACAGTGAAAAAAGAGCAGAAACAGAAACAGAAACAAACAAGGAAACGTGAGTGAACACTACTAAAAATCCGGTAAAAACCGACCAAAACAACCGACCAACGTTGGTCGGTAATGACCAAAAACCGACCAAAACGCGACCATTTACGTGTGGACGGTATTTTTGTGGTCGGAAAGGCATACCGACCAAAGTTGGTCGGAAATTACCGACCAACTTTGGCCGGTCAATTATATTAAAAAGAAAAAAAATATTGCAAAACAAAACTGACCAAATTTGGTTGGTTTTTTCCGACCAAAGTTGTTTGGTATTTTAATTATGTAATAAAAAGATTCATCATCTGGAAATTGAATCGGGGTCTGTACTGTGGCAGGATACTATTCTACCACTAGACCATTGATACATTTTGTTTTAAAACTGTCTTTTATTTGATTTATACTCTTTAATTATATTTTCGCACGAAAATAACCGACCAAAGTTGGTCGGTTTTATTAAAAAGTAAAATTACCGACCAAAGTTGGTCGGTTTTTTTAAATGACCGGCCGAATTAACCGACCAATTTTGGTCGGTTTTTTTAATATTAATTTATATTTATTTTAATTGAAAAACTGACCAAAGTTGGTCGGTTTCTTGAAACATAAATTTCGCGGGACACAAAAATAGTTTCCCGCATTTTTGCGCCAAAGAAAACCGACCAAAGTTGGTCGGTTTCTTGAAACATAAATTTCGCGGGACACAAAAATAGTTTCCCGCATTTTTGCGCCAAAGAAAACCGACCAAAGTTGGTCGGTTTCTTGAAACATAAATTTCGCGGGACACAAAAATAGTTTCCCGCATTTTTGCGCCAAAGAAAACCGACCAAAGTTGGTCGGTTTCTTGAAACATAAATTTCGCGGGACACAAAAATAGTTTCCCGCATTTTTGCGCCAAAGAAAACCGACCAAAGTTGGTCGGTTTCGTAAAACAATTTTTTTATTTTTTGAAAAACCGACCAACTTTGGTCGGTTTTTTGGTCGGTTTTTTGACCGACTGACCTTGATCGATTTTTGTCGAATTTCTAGTAGTGGAAGCAGCAGTGAGATGAAATCAAAACAAACCAGCTTAAAACTCAAGAACTTCTAGTGAAAGAAGAACCAGAAACTAGTTTCAAGGATCTTTATATTTTTAAAGTGTTCTTTTCCTTCAGAAAACTCACTCCCAAAACTTTTAAGTTCCAGCTCACTGTTTGTCACGACTCAAAGCCCAACCTGTCGTGATGGCACCTATCATGGTATTAGGCAAGCCGACTACTCAAACACTTCCAACGCTTTTAAATGAATAATGAACTAAGACAATTTTAAATAATTAAAGCTCCCATAAACCGGATAGAATATCAAAACTCAATATGAAAATTTCCAAAACCAGGGTGTCACTGAGTACATGAGCGTCTATACAATACAAGTCTGAAATACTATCTATGAAAAAGAACCTGAAACTAAATACATAAAGCTGAAAGATAGGGGAGGAGAGTCAAGGTCTACGGACGCCGGGCAACTACCTCGCAATCTCCGAATGACTAAGCTGCTCAGATAATCAGCATCCACCGTGTCCGAAAATACCTGGATCTGCACACAAAGTGCAGGGTGTAGCGTGAGTACAACCAACTCAGTAAGTAACAAATCTAACATTTGGACCGAAAGAAGTGACGAGTTTGAGTAATACAGTCCACATGCAGTATTAACAGCACGAAACTTACAACAAATATGACGGTGATATCTCAGAAATTTATAATCTACAAGTAAATGTACAAGAGTTTAGACATGCTTTCACGTTTTGCTATAAAATTCAACACATAACAGGGCAGATCAAGCCCAAATGCAAATAAACCAGGGCAGATCTAGCCCAAATGTAAATAAATGCTAGCATTGTGCCCACTGTGGATGTGCAGACTCCGGAGGGGCCGATCCAGCCCAAGCGCTATAATAAGCTAAATCCTGACATGATTCAATAAAACCTGTTATGGCGTGCAACCCGATCCCATGAATATCACTCACAATAGACCCTCAGACTCGCTCAGTCATTAATCTCTCCAGTCTCTCGGGCTCACCAAAATCATCATAATCAGCCCAAACCATGATGATATGACGTATCAAATAAAGGACAACAGAGACTGAGACATATTGTGCAAATAATAGTTATGACTGAGTATAAAATGGAAAGTTAAGCAAATAGTTCAACATGTAACACGACCTCTGTGGGTTCCAACAATACTAAAACGTAGCCTAAGCATGATTTCTAATATGACTGGCAGCTCAATTATTCTAACACATGGTGTTCATACGGGTAACAATAAGATTATTCAACTATACAGTTCCATGGAATTGACCAAGTCACAATTCTTATGGTGCACATCTACACGCCCATTACCTAGTATGTGCGTCACCTCAATACCAACCACATAACACGTAATTCAGGGTTTCATACCCTCAGAACCAAGTTTAGAAGTGTTACTTAGCTCAAACCGTACAAATCTCTATTCCAACATGCCTTACCTCGCGAAAAGGCATCCGAATGCCTCGAATCTAGCCACAAACAATTTGATACAATCAGTACGAGCTAAAAGGAATCAATTCCATATGAAATTACTAAGTTCCTAATAAAAAGTCAAAAAGTCAACTCAAAAGTTGGTCCCCGGGCCCACGTATCGGAATCCAATAAAAGTTATAAAATACGAAAGCTCATTCAACCACGAGTCCAACCATACCAAATTTATCAAAATCCAACACCAAATTGTCACTCAAATCCCCAAATTAGGCTCTCCAAATCCCTAGTCTCAAACTCCCAAAATTACACCTCACAAATACACAAACTAGCTGAAAACTACAATGGGAAAACATAATTATTGAATAAAATAACTACAAGTGACTTACCTCAAGAATCCTTTCGAAATTCCTCTCAAATATTGCCTAAGCCCGAGCTTGAAATGTCCAAAATGATGAAAATCACAAAACCCTTTGGATTTAAACACTACTCAGAGATCCCGATTTTGCGGTCCAAAAATCCGCTTCTGGATACTGCTTTTGCGGTCAAAAATATGAATATCTGGAGGTCACTTAAGGGCCTACCAAACATTTCTGTGGTCCCAATTCCCGCTCCTACGGGTGCGCATCTGCGCCAGCCCATCCGCTTCTGTGGACCAGCGGCTCCAAGCCCCTCTCAGCTTTCGCGATCATCCACGTGCAGCTGTGAGTCCGCATCTGCGCTCCAAGGCTTCCTCCTCTGAGCCCGCTTCTGCCATCCCACACTACACATCTGTAACAACGCAGGTGCGGAAAAACCCCTCTCACCTGCAACCACTGCACATTCCACTCGAGGTCGCATCTGCGCTCCCCTTCTCGCACCTGCGATTGCACCAGAACTGGTGAGCTTCAGTAGTCTTCCAAATTCCAAACTTGATCCGTTAACCATCCGAGGCCCCCGAGATCTCAACCAAATATACCAACAAGTCCTAAAACACGATACAAACTTAGTCGAACCTTTAATTCACATCAAACAACGCTAAAATCACGAATCGCGCATCGATTCAAGCCTAATGAACTTTTGAATTTCTAACTTCTACATTAGATGCCGAAACCTATCAAATCACGTCTGACTGGACCCAAATTTTGTACACAAGTCACAAATGATACAACAGACCTACTCCAACTCCCGAAATCCCAATCTGATCCCTGTAACCACAAAGTCAACTCTCGGTCAAACTTCTAAATTTCCAAAGCGTCAAATTTTCTAATTTTCGCCATTTCAAGCCTATTTAAACAACGGACCTCCAAATCACTATCTGGACACACTCCTAAGTCCAAAATCACCCAACGGAGCTAACAAAACCATCACAACTCCATTCCGAAGCCGTTTACACACAAGCCAATATCCGGTCAACCATTTCAACTTAAGCTTCCAACCTTGAGACTAAGTGTCTCATCTCATTCTGAAACCTTTATAGACTCGAACTAACTACCCCGACAAGTCAATTAACAATAATTTAGCATAAAATGAGCAGTAAATGGGGGAACGGGGCTACAACTCTCAAAATGACCGGTCGAGTCGTTACATCCTCCCCCTCTTAAATAAACGTTCATCCTCGAACAAGTCTAGAAACGTACCTGGAGTCTCAAATAAGCGTGGATATTTGCTCTGCATCCCACGCCCAGTCTCCCAAGTAGCCTTCTCAACTGGCTGACCTCTCCAGTACACCTTCACTTAAGCTATGTCCTTTGACCTCAACTTTCGAACCTGTTGATCCAAAATGGCCACCGGCTCCACATCATAAGTCAAATCACCATCCAACTGAACCGTGCTAAAATCCAAAACATATGACAGATCGACGACATACTTCCGGAGCATAGATAAATGAAACACTAGATGAACACTCGACAGATTAGGTGGCAAGGCAAGCTTGTAAGCCACCTTTCCAATCCTCTAAAGCACCTCAAACGGCTCAATATACTGAGGGCTCAACTTGCCCTTCTTCCCGAACCTCATAATACCCTTCATAGGTGAAATATTAAGCAGTACCTTCTCCCCAACCATGTAAGAAATATCACAAACCTTCCGATCAGTGTAACTCTTCTGTCTAGACTGCACTGTGCGAAGCCGATCCTGAATCAATTTAACCTTGTCCAAAGTATCCTGAACCAATCAGTACCCAATAGCCTAGCCTCACCCGGCTCAAATCAACCTACCTGAGACCGACACTATCTCCCATACAAAGCCTCATACGGAGCCATCTGAATTCTCGATTGGTATCTGTTATTGTAGGCAAACTCTGTGAGCAGCAGAAACTGATCCCATGAACCCTCGAAATCTATGACATAAGCGCCTAGCAAGTCCTCTAATATCTGAATAGTGCGCTCGGACTGTCCGTCCGTCTAAGGGTGAAATGCTGTACTCAACTCAACCTATGTGCCCAACTCTTGCTGCACGGCTCTCCAAAACTACGATGTAAATTGCATGCCCCAATCTGAAATGATGGACACTGGCACACCGCAAAGGCGGACAATCTCGCGTATATAAATCTCAACCAACCGCTCCGAATAATAAGTAGTCCCAACTGGAATGAAGTGCGCAGACTTGGTCAACCGATCCACAATCACCCAAATAGCATCAAACTTCCTCGAAGTCAGTGGGAGTCTGATGGTAGGCTATAATATCGTGTTTTAGTCGCTTATTGCACTCTAATTTACTGCACTTTTATCGTGTTTGAGCTTTAATCGCTAGTGTTTTGTACTTATTACGTATTTTATACCTTTTAGGAGTGATTCCGAGATATGTAGATGTTATGGAATCAATTTGAGTGATTTGGAGCTTTGAAGTCTGAGTAAAAACCCAAGGGATTAAGCCGGGGTCGCGTTCGGGGTCGAAAACCATATCTGGATATCAAAAAGCAAGGAAAATTCCATATTTTGAGAAAACATCATTACCGCAGTGGCTGTGCAAAATGCATGTTGCCTGTCAGAACTAGCTCTCTGGATTTCCCCACTAATTCTACGCATGGCGCGTCGCCCCATGTGGTGCACCTGTGCAAAGTTTACAGAGTAATTGTCCTATTTCGCGTAGGATTGGCTGATTTTATTTGGGCCCGATCCTACTTGGTATAAATAAATAGAAAAATATTATTTTCTGAACTTTTGACACATCTAAGACCTAAGGAGGCTAAGGAGGAGTTGGAGAAGCAAAAGCATAAAGAGTTTATCATTTAATCCTCACTCAAGACATGAGTTTGGATCGTTTTATGTTTCCTTTACTTTAAATATATTTGTGGTGAATTGCTCCATATCTATGGAGTAGTTCTCTTTCGGGTTTGATAGATTTGGTGTATTGATATTTGTTTGTGGATTATAACTCGAGTTATTATGTATTGAATTGTTTTATATGATTTAATTGTTGCATCTATATTCACATGTTCATGTAATCGAGATAGGCATAACTTGTGATATCTTTGTAGTATATTGTTGGTTGAGTTCATTGATTCTTTTTAGTAATCGAAAGAGGCTAGTTAAATTATTTATTAAACCTAGTTAGGAGGATAATCGAGAGAGGTGTTCCTAAAGACCAGTCCACTGCGCATTCTTGCATATCTTCACGTGCTTAAATTGGTTCATCTTGTGAGGTGGAGACATAAGCGAGAGAGGAGTTTCTACTAAACGTTTGAACTAATAATTGAGCGAATTCGAGAGACTCACTTGAACATTAGAAGTGAATTAACTAGAGTTAAATCCCAGAAAATTATCTTGCACCTATCCTATCAACCCTAACTTTCTCCCACTGATAACTTCCTTGCTTACCTTGGTTGCGATTGTCATTTGTCAATAGCTTTAGATTCTTAGTTAATTGTATTTTTAATCACAGAAATCTAAATTGTTGATCATCTTGGATAGAAATCTAGCTACAAACTACGATAATACTGTTTAACTCCAATCCCTGTGGATACGATATTTTACTATACTATCTTTGACTAGCGAGCATAATTAAAGTGGTGTTTCGAGCTCGCCAAAAGTTTGGTACCGTTTCTGGAGATTGGCAATTAATAGTGTTTTAAATAGTTTGTAGTGCTAATTTAGGAATTGTTTTTTGTTTTGTTTTGTTTTATTTTATTTTTCCCTTTTTACGGTTGGTGTTCTTTGATTGTGTGCAGGTTACAGGTAAGAGTGGTGCATGACTCGATCTTCTGGGCAAGAATTGCTACCATACGAACCAGAAATAAAAAAACAACTACAATAGTTGAGGAAGGAAAGAAATCTCCCTGTGAATATAGAGAAGGTTGGGCAATCCTCAACCAAAGAAACTATGGCTGGAGATGATGATAATGTGGATTTGGCTGCAAGAGAGGCAGCCCGACAATGAGAAAGAGCTGCACGAGATACTGAGGAAGAAGCTATTCGAGATGCACAGATTATCTACGAAGAAGAGAGGGCTCGGAGAATTGCCCAAAATCAGCCCTTAGCTGCAGCCCAATTCGGAAACATAGCTCTCGTTGCGCGGAGACCACTTGGTGATTACGCTAGACCGGTCTACAACCAAGGATTGTCAAGGGCTTGACCACCTCCAGTTGCAACGAACAGTTTCGAGTTGAAGCAAGGGTAGCTCCAAACTTTTCAAAACTGCTGTGTCTTTAGAGGAAAGATGAACGAAGATCCAAATAACCTTCTAATGAACTTCGAGGAGATTATGAACACCTTTCAATATAATGGTGTGTCACAAGATGCAGTTTACTTAAGGGCATTCCCATTCACACTCAAAGATGATGCAAAGCAGTGGCTTCGAAGCTTGCCCCAGGGATCAATTAGAACATGGGAGGAGATGACCAGAAAATTTCTTGATAAATATTTCTCCTAAGCTAAAACGGGCAAGTTTAGAAGAGAGATCCATAACTTCTGCCAGAAAGATACTGAAACTGTTTTTGAAGCTTGGGAGAGGTTTAAGGAGATAGTCAGAAAGTGTCAACATAGTAGAATTGTACTCTGGATGCAACTCCAGGACTTTTGGGATGGATTGACACCAGCCTCACGTAGAACATTGAGCAATACAGCTGGAGGCCCGTTGATGAAGAAGACACCAAAAGAGATAGTCACTATTCTTGATGAGTTATCTGAAGATGCAAATCAGTGGCCCTCTGAGAGTGCTGAAAGAAGAAGATTGACAGGTGTTCACCAGGTTGATGCTAACACATCTATACAGGTACAACTTGATGCTATGGCTAAACAAATACGGAAGCTGACCTTAGCTACAATATAGAGTGAACCTCATGCAATTTGTGATATATGTGGAAGAGGACACCCTATTCATGAGTGTTAGTCCTCAACTGAGGAAGTGAATACTGTGGGGGAATTACAACTTTAATGTAACGGGTAAGAGATACCCCGGTTGTTCATGGAGTTCATCTGGGAGTACTGCAAATGCATGGCAGCAAAGCAACGCCAGACCTCAGGGACAAGGAGCTCCAGTCTTCCAAAATCAACAGAAGCAGCAGTTTTAGCCTCAATAGTCCAATCAACCTGGTCTAGAAAATTTAATAAAAGCCTTCATTGTCAAGACAAATGAGAGGTTAGACGCTCATGGAGTAGCCATCAAAGAACTGTGAATTGGTTTTCGAAACTTGGAGAGACAAGTGGGATAAATTGCAATAATATTATCCGAGAGAATCCCAGGTACTCTGCCAGCTGATACTGAAAGAAACCCCAAAGAAATAGTGAATGCCGTGATCTTGAGAAGGAGAAAAGTTTTGAAAGATCCTACTCCGATTCAAAAATATAAGATACATGAAAAAGAAAGTGGGGAGCAACTAAAAAATGGAGTTGATAAGAAGAAGAAAGGCAAGAAGGGAGATGACAAAAATAAGAAGGAAGAGAGTTCTAGAAGGGATGGATCTAATGAGAGAAAGCATATGCTTGCTTTACCCTTTCCTCAAAAGCTATATAGAGAAAAGCTAGACAAGCAATTTGAGAGATTTCTGGATGTGCTGAAACAAGTTAATATAAATTTGCCATTCACAGAAGTGCTCTCCCAAATGCTCGCTTATGCCAACTTCATGAAGGAGATCCTGATAAAGAAGAGAAAGATAGAAGAGACCTCAGTGGTGAAGCTCACAGAGCATTGTAGTGCTTTATTGCAAAACAAACTCCCGCAAAAGTGTGGAGATCCAGGGAGTTTTACTATACCTTGCTCTTTAGGCTCTATAAAGTTTGATAAGTCTTTAAATGATTCTGGTGCTTCAATATATCTAATGCCTCTATCTATTTACAGGAAAATGGAGAAGGATATTGGAGAGATAAGGTCGGTACCAATATCTTTGCAGCTGGCAGATCAAATGACTCTGATACCCGAGGGGATAGTGGAAGATGTTTTAATTCGGGTAGATACGTTTGTATTTCCTGTAGACTTTATAGTGGTGAATATGAAGGAGAACAAAGAGGCCCCCCTCATCTTAGGAAGACTATTCTTAGCAATGGGTAGATCAATATTAGATATACACGAGAGAAATCTCATGCTTAGAGTGGGTAAGGAGACTGTAACTTTCGAGATGAATGTAGAAATGGGGGTGAAAAAGGAGAGGCCAGCTGCAAGTGTTGAGCGGAGAGTGAAGGGCTCAAAAGAGAAGTCTGAGGCAAGTGAGAAAGATAAGTTTGGGGTGCACTCGACGAAGGCTGAGAAGAAGCTATCTGCATGGATGTGTGCATTAGTTCGAAGGCGTGGAATGGATCTCGACTTTAACTCAGACCCCAACTAGATGTTCAGGAAAGTTTCCTTTAACTTATGCTTTTTAATTGTGTATCATGGGGACATGCCACAACTTAAAGTGTGGGGTGGGGGATAATTATATATTGTACGTATATGTGTTAGTTTTGGTAGTTTTAGTAGAGATAGAAAAACAAACCATAAAAATTTGAAAATTTTCAATTTTTCCCGACGATGGATATCATTCGACTGGTTTCTTGAGGGATTAAAGTCGAAAGAAAAAGACAAAAAGATTTTATTTTGTTAGGTAATGTATTAATTCCCCATTGGTTTTTCTTTGTGCCGCGGTTCTTTTCCATGGGTTTTGTTTGAACCGGGTATAGTTAGTTTCTTTATTTTTGTTAGCAGTAGGAAACCTTGTGCTGTGATGTGAATTGAAAGTAATATCTCTTAACTTTATTATGCCTTGAGAATAGTGAGTGCCTTAGTTGTGATGCTTAGGCTCAGTTTTTGAATCTTGTATAAGTACCTTAAACTGTATGATTTTAACTTTGCTTAACTGCTTTGACTAGAGTGTCTTGATAATCCAATCTTGAGTGAGTTATGTGCCATGTGTGTGTGAGGTTTTGTATTATTCATAGCATTGCAGTTGATGTCTAGAGCTTTCCTTGTGTGTGTGCAAAGCAAAATAGTATTTTTGTTCAGTCTTGGAAGTGATATAGACATTTCTTGTTAAGCCAGTTATATGCTTTTGCCCACCTAATTGTTATGTATCTTAGTTAACCCCGTTGAATATGTAATCCTGTTTCTTTGGCAACCATATTACAAGCCTTACCCATTTGATTGAATTGATCATCTATTTGAACCATTTACCTCTCGTGAGCACTAGAATTTGTTATGAACTTTGTAAAAGTTGAAGTGTTGGGTGGTCGGTTTGGCTTTTGAGTGGAACTAATGAAATAAGAAAGAAAGTTCATTGTTTAAAAAAAAGTAAGAGCCATTTGAAGTGAATAAGAAAAGAAAAAAGAAGAATAAGTGTATAATTGTGCAAAATATTCCTTGATAGTGGTGACGCTTGATGTAATTGTGCGTAAAGAAGTTGGGAGTTAATGAATATTGATGTGAAGGTGGAGTTTTGGTTTGACATAAGTGTGGGGTTTTGAATTATTAATGTATATGTATTAAAGTTCTTAGGTAGGTATAGTCATTCTTATATCTAAATATATCCTACCCATACCGCAGCCTATATTACAACCAATGAAAGTTCTACTTGATCCTTGACTGAATGAGCTCAATTAGTAAGTAGTACACTACCGTCAAGCCTATGGTACATATTTTGTGGCATATGAATGTTGTTTCTGAGAGTGAGCGAATTCTTTCTATCTTGAGTTCCTAATTGTTCTTAAATTTCATTATGTGTGGAACTACTCTCTATGGTCATGTGAGGGCACTTGATTCGCGAAGTAAAGGTAATGCTTGACCTTTGTGTTAGAGTAAGTGAGCGGGTTATAAATAATGCGTGGTGCTTTTGAGTCAAATCTTGAGGCTAGGATGTTACATTATTGTGCTTATTTTGTTTTAAATATTCTTGGTGTGATGATTTATGAGAGTTATTTAAAAAGGCCGTGTCGATATGAAGTGTAGTATGATTTCTCGAGGACGAGCAATGGTTTAAGTGTGGGGTGTTTATGGTAGGCTATAATCTCGTGTTTTAGTCGCTTATTGTACTTTAATTTACCGCACTTTTAATGTGTTTGAGCTTTAATCGCTAGTGTTTTGTACTTATTCCGTATTTTATGCCTTGTAGTAGTGATTCCGAGCTATGTAGATGTTATGGAATCAATTTGAGTGATTTGGAGATTTGAAGTCTGAGTAAAAGTCCAAGGGATTAAGCCGGGATCGCGTTCGGGGGTCGAAAACCACATCTGGATATCGAAAAGCAAGGAAATATCCGTACTTTGAGAAAACATCACTACCGCGGCGCGTGGGGCATTGCGTGGAACGCCGCGGCTGTGCAAAATGCCTGTTGCCTGTCAGAACTAGCTCTCTATATTTTCCCACTAATGCCCCGCATGGCGCGTTGCTCCATGCGGCGCGCCGGTGCAAATTTTACAGAGTAATTGTCCTATTTCGCATAGGAAAAGGTGATTTAGTTTGGGCGCGACCCTACTTGGTATAAATACATGGAAAAATATTATTTTCTGGACTTTTGACATATCTAAGACCTAAGGAGGCTAAGGAGGAGTTGGAGAAACAAAAGCACAAGGAGTTCATCATCCAATCCTCACTCAAGACACGAGTTTGGATCGTTTTATGTTTTCATTTACTTTAAACATATTTGTGATGAATTGCTCCATATCTATGGAGTAGTTATCTTTAGGGTTAGATGGATTTGGTGTATTAATATTTGTTTATGGATTATAACTCTAGTTTTTATGTATTGAATCATTTTAGATGATTTATTGTTGCATCTATATTTACATGTTCATGTAATCGAGAGAGGCATAACTTATGATATCTTTGCAGTATATTGTTGGTTGAGTTCATTGATTCTTCTTAGTAATCAAAAGAGGCTAGTTGGATTGATTATTTAAACCTAGTTAAGAGGATAATCTAGAGAGGTGTTCCTAAAGACCAATCCACTATGCATTCTTGCATATCTTCACGTGCTTAAATTGGTTCATCTTGTGAGGTTGAGACTTAATTAAGAGAGGAGCGTTTACTAAACGTTTGAACTAATAATTGAGTGAATTCGAGAGACTCAATTGAACATTAGAAGTGAATTAACTAGAGTTAAATTCCAGACAATTATATTGCACCTATCCTATCAACCCATACTTTCTCCCGCTGATAACTTCATTGCTTACCTTGGTTGCGATTATCATTAGTCAATAGCTTTAGATTCTTAGTTAATTGTAATTTTAATCACAAAAATCTAAATCGTTGATCATCTTGGATAGTAATCTAGCTACAAACTACGATAATACTATTTAACTCCAATCCCTGTGGATACGATATTATACTATACTATCTTTGACTAGCGAGCATAAATAAAGTGGTGTTGCGAGCTCACTAAAATTTTGGCACCGTTGCCGGGGAACGAACCCGGGTCACCCGCGTGATAGGCGGGAATAATCACCACTATACTACAATGATACACCATGAAGGCGAACAATCTCGCGGATATAAATCTCAACCAACTGCTCTAAAGAATAAGTAGTCCTAACTGGAATGAAGTGAGCGGACTTGGTTAACCGATCCACAATCACCCAAATAGCATTAAACTTCCTCGAAGTCCGTGGGAGTCCAACTACAAAATCCATGGTGATATGCTCCTATTTCTACTCCGGAATCTCAAGCTTCTAAAGTAATCCGCCCGGTCTCTGATGCTCATACTTTACCTACTGCAAAATTAGGCACCGTGCTACAAATCCCACTATATCCTTCTTCATTATCCTCTACCAATAGTGCTGCCTCAAGTCCTGGTACTTCTTTGCGGCACCTAGATGAATGGAATAGCGAGAACTGTGGGCCTCCTCAAGAATCAACTCATGTAGCCCATCTACATTAGGCACACAAATTCGACCCTGCATCCTTAACACCCCATCATCTCTAATAGTAACATCCTTGGCATCACCGTGCTGAACCGTCTCCTTAAGGACAAGCAAATGGGGATCATCATACTGACGCTTTCTGATGCAATCATATAAGAACGACCGAGAAACCACACAAGCTAAAAACTGGCTGGGCTCCGAAATATCTAATCTCACGAACTGGTTGGCAAAGGCCTGAACATCAACTGCAAGAGGTCTCTCACCAACGGGAATAAATGCAAGGCTACCTATACTCACCGCCTTTCTACTCAAGGCATCAGCCACCATATTGGCCTTCCCGGGATGATACAAAATAGTAATATTATAGTCCTTTAGTAGCTCCAACCATCTCCGCTGCCTCAAATTTAGATCCTTTTGTTTGAACAAGTGCTGGAGACTCCGATGATCTGTAAATACCTCACAAGACATGCCATAGAGATAATGCCTCTAAATCTTTAATGCATGAACGATGGCTGCCAACTCCAAATAATGGACATGGTAGTTCTTCGCATGGGGCTTCAACTGGAGCGAAGCATAAGCAATCACTCTAACCTCCTGCATCAAGACACGCCCAATACCAATACGAGAAGCATCACAATACACTGTATAAGAGCATGACACTGAAGGAAAAACTAGAACTGGAGCTGTGGTCAAGGCAGTCTTGAGCTTCTGAAAACTCTCCTAACACTCATCTGACCACCTAAATAGAGAACCCTTCTGGGTCAATTTGGTCAAAGGCGATGGAATAGATGAGAAACCCTCCATTAGGCGACGATAATAACCGGCCAAGCCGAGGACTGTCTGGGCCAACTATGAACCGCCTCTATCTTATTCGGATCCACCTTAATCCCCTCACTGGATACCACGTGCCCCAAGAACGCCACTGAACTAAGCCAAAACTCACACTTGGAAAACTTGGAATAAAGCTTCTCCTCCCTCAGGCGATGTAACACAATCCTCAAATGTTGGGCATGCTCCTCCTGGCTACAAGAGTACACCAATATATCATCAATGAATAATATGACAAACGAGTTGAGATAAGGCTGGAATACACTGTTATATGATGCATGAATGCTGCTGGGGCATTGGTCATCCCAAAAGAAATCACAAGGAACTCATAATGACCATAATGTGTCCTGAATGCTGTCTTTAGAATATTCGACTCCCGAATCTTCAACTGGTTATACCCAGACCTCAAATCAATCTTAGAGAACACCCTCGTTCCCTGACGCTGGTCAAATAGATCATCAATGCACGCCAAAGGATACTTGTTCTTGATTGTAACTTTGTTCAACTGCCTATAGTCAATGCACATCTGCATAGTACCATCCTTCTTCTTCACGAATAGAGCCGGTGAGCCCCAAGGCGACACACTAGGCCTAATAAACCCCTTATCAAGAAGTTCCTGAAGCTGCTCTTTCAATTCCTTTAACTCAGCTGGTTCCATACGATACGGAGGAATGGAAATGGGCTGAGTTCCCGGCACCAAATCAATACCAAAGTTAATATCCATGTCGAGCGACATGCCCGGCAGGTCTGCAGGAAATACATTCGGAAAGTCTCGCACCACCAGAACAGAATCAATAGTAGGGGTATCAACACCAACATCCCTCACAAAGGCCTAATACAACAGACACCCCCTCCCAACCATCCGTTGGGCCTTCAAATAAGAAATCATCCTGCTAGGAACATAATCTAGAGAACCTCTCCACTCGATCCTTGTCAACCCTAACATCGTCAATGTCATGATCTTCGCGTGACAATACAGAATAACATGATATATAGACAACCAATCCATACCCAAGATCACGTCAAAATCGACCATACTAAGAAACAAGAGATCAACTCTAGTCTCCAATCCCCGAATAGTCACTACACACGATCGATATACATAGTCCACAATAATAGTATCGCTCACTGGCGTGGATACAAAAATAAATGAAACTAAGAACTCACGGGACATATCCAGATATCGAGCAAACTATGATGATACATACAAATAAGTAGAACCAGGGTCAAATAATTCAGAAGCATCCCTGTGGAATACTGAGATAATACCTGTGCTAACTGTTTTTGAAGAAACGACATCTGGCCTAGCAGGAATGTCATAGAATTGGGCCTGACTGCCGCCTGATTGGCCTCCCCCTCTAGGGCGACCCCCAGCTGCCTGAGCATCACCCTGAGCTGGCTGGGCGGGTTGTGAAGTAACTGGTGTTGAAATCGTGGCCTGACTTCTCTGTTGAATTGGACCTCCCGTAAGGCGAGGACAAAACCTCTTCATATGACCTAACTCTCCACACTCGAAACATCCCCTCTTGGAAAATAGTGGCAAATATTGAGGCGGACACCGAGAACCAGAATAACTACCAGAGGAACCTGGTGCAGATGAACCCTAAACTGAAGGTGCAGGAGATGAACTCTGAGCTGGGAGAGCACTGAGAGATGACTGACCCAGTCTAGCACTGTACGAACCATGGCTAGATGATGCACCACGATGAACTGGACGAGCCATTTGAGCGAGCCTATAATGATACCCCCTGCTATAGTAGAACTGACCCCAGAGGGAACACCGCTGAAACCACCCAAACCACGAGGCCTCTTGGCCTCTCTCTCCTAACGCTCATGACTACGGGCCATCTCTAACCGCCAAGCAATATAAACCACCTCTTCGAACTGAGCACCTGATACACTCCTCCGAGTCATAGCAAAATGCAAATGATAGGTGGGACCATCAATGAACCTCCTAATCCTCTCCCTCTCAATGGGAACCAACCAGATCGTGTGATGAGCAAACTCTAAAAATCGCATCTCGTACTAGGTCACCGACATGCCACCCTGATGTAGCTACTCGAACTGCATGCACAGCTCCTCCCTCTGAGTATATGGAACAAACTTCTCCAAGAAGAGAATGGAGAACTCATGCCAAGTAAATGGTACTGCACCAACTGGCCTGCGCCTCTCATAGGCCTCCCACCATCTGAAGGCAACCCTAGTAAACTGAAAAGTAGTAAAAGAGACTTCAGTAGTCTCTAGAATACCCGCCGTGCGAAGAATCCGTTGGCACCTATCCAAGAAGTCTTGAGCATCCTCGAACTCAGCCCCACCGAATGATAGAGGCTTGAGCCTCCCAAACCTCTTTATCTTCTTCTGCTTCTCATCACTCATAACGGGACCCACAGGGCCTGAGCAACTACAACCAGCTGTACTGGTAATACCCCTGGTGTTTGGAGTCCCTGTATCACATACTTTGGAGTACGGGCGACGGGAGTCTGAGTACCTCCCCCGGCATGAGAAGTGGCTAGCGCGGTCTGAACAAAAATCGCCTAAGCAAGACTAGTGCAAACGCTCAAAATCTGAGCCAAAGCCTCTTGAAGGCCTAGAATCACAATGGGCACAACTGGTGCCTAAGTTGGTCCCACTAGCTCAACCACATCTGAAACCTGCTCCTGAGCTGAAGCAACTAGCGGATGTGCAGGTGCTGCTCTAGTTCCTGTACGAGCTGTATCTCTGCCCTTACCGCGACTCCAGCCTCTCATTGCCCTATTTGGTGGTACTGGTGGCTGTCTGTCCTGTCCGGTAGCACGTGTCCTCATCATCTGTAAGAGAATAGAATAACAAAAGTTTAGTTCCCGGAGTCAACAAATACACACGACAAGAATACAAGAATGTGAAGTTTCCTAAGGGTTCAAGTGCCTCTCGAAGATAAGTACAGACGTCTCCGTACTGATCTGAGAGACTTTACTAAACCTGCTCATGACTCGTGAGACCTATGTAACCTAGGCTCTAATACCAACTTGTCACTACTCAAAACCCAACATGTCGTGATGGTGCCTATCATGGTACTAGGAAAGCCGACTACTCAAACATTTCCAACACTTTTAAATGAATAATGAACTAAGACTATTTTAAATAATTAAAGCTCCCATAAACTGGATATAATATCAAAATTGAATACGGAAGTTCCCAAAACCAGGGTGTCATTAAGTACATATGCGTCTATACAACACAAATCCAAAATACTGTCTATGAAAAAGAAACTGAAACTAAATACATAAAGCTGAAAGATAGGGGAGGAGAGTCAAGGTCTGCGGACGCCGGAAAGCTACCTCACAATCTCCGAATGACTAAACTGCTCAGATAATCAGCACCCACTGTGTTCAAAAACACCTGAATCTACACACAAAGTACAGGGTGTAGCGTGAGTACAACTAACTCAGTAAGTAACAAATCAAACCTTTGGACCGAAAGAAGTGACGAGTTTGAGTAATGCAACCCACATGTAGTATTAACAACACGAAACTTACAACAAATATGATAGTGATATCTCTGAAATTTATAATCTACAAGTAAAGGTACAAGAATTTAGACATGCTTTCAGCTTTTGCTCTAAATTTCAACACAGAACAAGGCAGATCAAGACCAAATGCAAATAAACCAGGGCAGATCCAGCTCAAATGTAAATAAATCCTAGCATTGTGCCCACCCAAATCATGATAATTAGCCCAAACCATGATGATATGACGTATCAAATAAAGGACAACAGAGACTGAGACATATTATGCAAATAATAGTTGTGACTGAGTATAAAATGGCAAGTTAAGCAAATAGTTCAACATGTAACACAACCTCTGTGGGTCCCAACGATACCAAAACGTAGCCTAAGCATGATTTCTAACATGACTGACAGCTCAATTATTCTAACACATGGTGTTCATACGAGTAACAACAAGATTATTCAACTATACAGTTCCATGGAATCGACCAAGTCACGATTCTTATGGTGCACGCCTACACGCCCGTTACCTAGCATATGCGTCACCTTAATACCAACCATATAACACGTAATTCGGGGTTTCATACCCTCAAAACCAAGTTTAGAAGTGTTACTTAGCTCAAACCGTACAAATCTCTACTCCAACATGACTTACCTCGCGAAAAGGCCTCCAAATGCCTCGAATCTAGCCACAAACAATTCGATACAATCAACGCGAGCTAAAAGGAATCTATTCCATATGAAATTACTAAGTTCCTAATCAAAAGTCAAAAAGTCAACTCAAAAGTCGGCCCCCGGGCCCACGTCTCGGAATCTAATAAAGTTACAAAATCCGGAAGCCCATTCAACCACGAGTCCAACAATACCAAATTTACCAAAATCCAATACCAAATCGTCACTCAAATCCTCAAATTAGGCTCTCCAAATCCCTAGCCTCAAACTCCCAAAATTACACCTCAAAAACGCACAAACTAGGTGGGAAATTCAATAGGGAAACATAATTATTGAATAAATAACCACAAGTGACTTACCTCAAGAATCCCTTCGAAACCCCTCTCAAAAATCGCCTAAGCCAGAGTTTGAAATGTCCAAAATGATGAAAATCATGAAACCCTTCGGATTTAAACACTGCCCCGAGATCCTGCTTTTGCGGTCCAAAAATACGCCTCTGCGGTAAAATATCCGCATCTGTGGAGGTCACTTAAGGGCCGACCAACCACTTCTGCAATCCCAAATCTCGCTCCTGCGGGTGCACATCTGCGCCAGCACATTCGGTTCTACGGACCAGTGACTCCAAGCCTCTCTCCGCTTTTGAGATCATCCACGTGCAGGTGCGAGTCCGCATCTGCGGAACTCACTCCGCATCTGCGCTCCAAGGCTTCCTCCTCTCAGCTCGCTTCTGTGATCCCACACTTCGTATCTGCGACCACGCAAGTGTAGAAAAACCCCTCTCACCTGCGACCACTTCACATTCCTCTCCACGCCGCATCTGCGCTCCCCTTCTTGCACCTGCGATTGCACCAGAACTGGTGAGATTCGACAGTCTTCCAAATTCCAAACTTGATCCGTTAACCATCTGAACTCCACCCGAGGCCTCCAGGACCTCAACCAAATATACAAATAAGTCCTCAATAACGATGCGAACTTAGTCGAACCTTCAATTCATATGAAACAACGCTAGAATCACGAATCGCGCATCGATTCTAGCCTAATGAACTTTTAAATTTCTAATTTCTAAATTCGATGCCGAAACCTATCAAATCACGCCTGATTAATCCCAAATTTTGCACACAAGTCACAAATGACACAACGGACCTACTCCAACTCCCGGAATCCCAATCCGAGCTTGGTAACCACAAATTCAACTCTCGTTCAAACTTCTAAATTTCCAAAGCCTCAAAATTTTCAATTTCCGCCATTTCAAGCCTAATACAACTACGAACCTCTAAATCACTATCCAGACACACTCCTAAGTCCAAAATTATCCAAAAGAGCTAATGGAACCATCAAAACTCCATTCCGAAGTCATCTACATACAAGTCAACATTCGCTCAACCATTTCAACTTAAGTTACCAACCTTGAGACTAAGCATCTCATCTCAATCCGAAACTTTTTTGGGCCCGAACAGCCTACCCCAGCAAGTCACATAACAATAATTTAGTATAAATTGAGTAGTAAATAAAGGAATAAAGCTACAACTCTCAAACATGACTGGCCAGATTGTTACACTGTTAGTTGTTCAGCTGTTAATTTTTCCTCTCAACCTTTATATTTTCTTTAGAGTGTGTAAAAATTGATTTTTATTGTGATAGAGTATGTATGTAAAGTGAGAAAAGAACATCTCTTAAGTAGGCAAAGAAAGCTACTTTTTAAACAGATTTTGGTTCAACAAAAATCTGTCCAAAAAAGACTGACTTTATGTGCTAAACATTATTCAAGGGTTGTCCAATAGGTAAAAGGACAACCTGAAACCTGCTGTGGCAAAAGCAAGAAGGAAAAGGATCATTTTAGCCACACTACTGGTACAAAATAGGCTATTAGTACCCTATTTTATGATTGGTTTAAATAAACTTGAGCTCTTAACTAAGTATGTACTACCCGATTTAATCAACACAAACCAAACTCAAACAACTATGGATTGTCAAAGCAGAAATAATACTTTTGATTGCAACTAGATTGAGCGCTCAAACGAACTACATTAGAATTAGTCGATTTGTACAAACTAATAGAAACGACTGAAATCACAAGCTAATGGCAAAACAGAAATTAAACGAGCATCGTTAACAATCGGACAACAACGTTCAACAACTTAAACAATCGACTAACTAAATAAATGATTCAACTACACTTAACTAGCTTGATCGATAAACAATATGTTAAACAACTAGGCAAACAACGATGACTAAACAATCAATCATGCTAACTTGAAATTCTAATTAGCAGTGATTATCAAAAAATAGAAAAAATAAAAATTGATACTAAACTACTGCTACTAAAAATCAAAAATTAAACAAGGGGATGACGGTTATACCTAAAGAGCATACTGGATGGCAAATCGAGCAACGAGGAGACACTGTGTATATCAACCAATGACTTTACGACCACGAAAGCTTCAATTTAGCAGATGCCAAAACAAATAAGTTATGGCATCATACTAGAAGAAAACGTGAGTCTTTGATCGAATAGGCTAAACAAAGGGAAGCAATAACGGTTTCGGGTGGTTGTGGCAGTGGGGGTGATGATTTTTTTAGGATGAGACTGGTAGAAATGGATATATTTCCTTGAGATATATCCATTTATATAGGTGTTACGGCGTGGGGGCGACTAAAAGTCAAGAAAGTTTGAGTCGGCAACGTCTAGGGTTTCTCGGTTTAGGGGTAGATTTGGTGAGATTGAGAGTGGTTATGGAGATTTGGGGTTTGGATTGGTGTAGAGGATGAAGAGAGGAAGAGAACGGTGTATGTTAGGTGGTGTTTAGTGGTGGCCGGCCCGTGGTGCCGATTTCTGGCTGGCGGGCCAGCATAGGGAAGGTGGTGGCGGCAGAGGGGTTAGAGAGTGGTGAGAGAGGGCAAAGTGAGAGGAGGACAATAGAAAATAGGGCGAAATAAGGGCACATTTTGGCTTCTTTAGGTTTTAAATACCAGGAATGAAGATAAAATTATGACCGTTAGATCAAGTCAAGATGGGTGGCCGAGATTAAATTTCACTCACTTAAACAAAACGACGCTGTTTTGGCATCTTCCAGGCACACCATCCAGACTGGGTCTTGTAACGACCAGACCGATTATTTTGAGAATTAACGTTCCGTTCGGCAGCGTAAGGTTTCGAGCAACTTCGTTTTCTATATTTTGACTTTCGTGTATGGCTGAGTTCAATTTTCTGATGACTCGGGATCAATTTAGAAGAAGGATTCCTGTTTTAGAAGCTTATGCGGTAAGAGTTGATCGGAGTTTTGTCTTTTATGTAGAAGACTCCAAAATGGCATTTCGATGATTCCAATAACTTCGTATGGCAATTTTGGACTTAGGCGTGAGTCCGGATTTGGATTTGGACGTCCGTAGTGTAATTTGAAGTATTTTGGCGAAAATTGGAAAGTTAAATTTTTGAAAGGTTGAGAGGTTTAACCGAGAGTTGACCTTGGTGATATCAGGGTCGGAATGCAATTTGGAGAGTTGGATTAGCTTTGTTATGTCATTTGGAACTTGCATGCAAACTTTGGCGTCATTCCGGGTGGATTTGATATGTTTCGGCGTAAGTTTTAGAAGTTGAAAGATTTGAAAGTTCATAAGTTCGATTCAGGGTGCGATTCATAGTTTTGACATTGTTTGATGTGATTTGAGATCTCGAGCGGGTCCGTGGTATGTTATGGAACTTGTTGGTATGTTTCGACGGGGTTCCGGGGGCCTCGGGCGTGTTTCGGATGGGCTACGAGCCATTTTCTCATGTTTTGGATGGCTGTTCTGATTTCTGGTGTTCCCTTATACGTGATCGCGAAGTCCTTTCCGCGTTCGCGAAGGCTGGTTTGGTGACTGGTCCTTTTTTCTATTCGCGTTCGCAGTGGATTCACGATCGCGAATGTGTGAATCCTGTTGCATCACGTTCACATTAAATCTTATGCGTTCACATAGAGTTGGCCATGCTGGGGAGTCCAACTTTGTTCTTCGCGTTCACATGTCTACCTTCGCGATCACGTACATTGAGGTAGTCTTCAACCGCGTTCGCTTAACTTTATTCGCTATCGCGTAGTGTATTCTTGGAAGCTGGTAATTTTCTTCTTCGCGATCGCATATAGAGTTTTGCGATTGCGATGTGTTATAACTGGGCAGAATATAAAAGTACTATAATTCGAGGGTTAGCCATTTTCACCATGATTTGAGTTGTAGATCTCAGATTTGAGCGATTCTTCGTGGGGTTTTCAAGCAAATCATTGGGGGTAAGTGTTATTCACCCGAAATTCATTATATTTCATGATTCATCTTTATTTTATCATTAAATTAGTGCTCTGAGTTGAGGAAAATGGGGAATTTTGTAAAAATATTTTAAAATGTAAAATGATGATTTGAAGGACGAATTGGTACCGGAATGTGGTAATTCTTGTATGGTTGGAATCGTTATCGAATGGGTGTTCCGGTTTTGTGAATTGTATCGGGTTTTGAGGCGCAGGCCCCGGGGGTTGAATTTTAGTTCTTGTCAATGATTGAAGCTTTATTATCCGAAATTGCTCCCAATGAGTTTTAGTTATGATTTGAAGTTATTTTGTCTAGATTTGAGCCGTTCAGATGTTGTTTCTCTCGAGAAGGCCATTTTTGAGTATTGGTCTAGCTTCTTTGAGGTAAATATCTTGTCTAACTTTGTGTGGGGGGAACTACCCCTTAGGATTTGAGTCATTCGTGCTAATTATATCATGTGAAGGCCGTGTACTCGAGGTGACGAGTACGTGCTCGGGCTTAATTGTGAAAATTTGATCGTTTAGTGCTCTTAGGTTCTTATGTCCATTAAATATGAAGTTGTTTTGTCATGTTAAACTCCCCATTTACTAAATTCACCCTTACGTATTTTATTTGGAATTAATTGCTTCATGTTTTACCCTTATTGCCGATTAAATTCTTATGTGCCTTAGCTGAAGTTGTTGCCTCTTTTATCGTCATGCTATCCTTTTCGTAATTGCTTAACCTTAATTGAAGTCATTATTATATTTTCGTAATTGCTTAACCTTAATTGAAATCATTATTATCTCTTCCGTAATTGCTTAGCCTTAATGGAAGTTTGTTATCCCTTTCATTGTTGACGTTTATTTGGGGTCATTGATTCACGCTATCTCTCGTGTTCTCGAATTGAAACTTCATGGAATCCTTGTTACACATTACCTCTCCTTTGTTGAGCTATTCTTGTTGAGACTATTATTTCCCTGTTGTGCCTTTCTTTGTGAGTTCGTTCTTCCGTTTCTTTGTTTTTGAAGTTCTTGTATTGAATTTCTTGCCGTATACTCATGTTATTGTTGTGTGGCTGTTGTTTTCAGTGTTGTTGAGCTGAGGGTTATGCGTGGTTGTGATATTGAAGCTGTTTTGAGGAAATGTTGTAGCATATGGGCACATATTGGGAAAGTCATTTATTTGAGTTGTTATGTTTTTGGAATACGTGTTTTGTTAAAAGAATTGTTATGTTGTTTGCATGAGGTTTCTGCCGCGCGGTTGTTATTGTGTTTGCACGAGGTTTCTGCCGTGTAATTGTTATTATATTTGCACAAAGTTTCTGTCGTGCGGTTGTTGTTAAGTTGCACGAGCTTTCTGCCGTGCTGTTGTTATTATTGATAAAAATGCGGTGGTATAAAGTATGGGTGTTGAAACGTATGCGGTGAGATAAAGTGGGTGAAAACACCTGGCTAGTACGGGAACTACTAGAAGCCATGCGGTGTGATAAGGTGGGTTAAAACGTGGGATGCTATTTCGGGAAAATGATTTTTAAAACTAAATATAAAGGCTCCCGCGGTGATATAAGAAAAGTTGTAATTTATTTTACGATTTGAGACTACGAGGCGGTACCTCGGGAGGGCTCTTGTTGTCATTTCCCCTTTTCTGTGCACTTGTCTTTGATTTTTGTTTTCCTTAGCATACTATTAATTATGTTCCTCTGTGTTTCACTATTTTCTCAGTTTTATATTGCTAATCTTGTTGTTTTGGTAGCTGCTTCAAATTTCATTTCTACTTTTATTACACTGTACATTTCGTGGTGATCATTGTTTATGTGCCATTCATTGACTCTACTCTTATTTGTTGACTGGAATTATGGTAGAACACATGCACAAGCATACACATAGTTAAATCACCCATATCGATTTTAAAAGGTGAATCTTGACGACATTAACCATTATACGTACTCTGCCTTCTTGCCTTATGTGTGAGGATTGTTCTATTGGTACGTGAGTCGTTCGTGCAGTTATGAGTTGTAATCTGGGAACAGGATGCCAAATGATTAGGGTTCATGAATTGGGTTGTGATTATGAGGTTCGGTACCTCATGGAAATGCTTGAACAGATCTGGTGTGAAAGCGATTATTCTGATTGAGTTGTTGCTGATTTTCCCTTTATTTGGTTTTCCCCGAACTTAGACTGTGATCAGTTACTCTACAACATTATTACCTGACTGCTTCCTGTTAAATGTTATTGTTACTAGTGTATCATTGCAAGTATTGTTTGGTATTCCTTATCCTGCTTAGCTTTATATTAATATTGTTTCTCTGTTAGTTTATCTACACACTTGTTCAGGTGTTTTAGTCCGGTAGGTGTCTTGTCTGTCCCTCATCACTACTCCACCGAGGTTAGTCTTAACACTTACTGGGCACCACTGTACTATACTCATACTATGCTTCTGCATATTCTTTGTGTAGATCCAGGTGCCACAGTTATTGTATATTATTAGCTGGCTGGTCGAGCTGTAGAGACTCAAGGTAAAACTACCCTCACGTTCGCTGGCCTCAGAGTCACATTCTGATATTTTTATTGTACTGTTTAATTCTATCCTGAACAATTGCATTTAGGGATTTTTCTAGCAAACTCAGTAGAGCTTGTACTACCGATTTTGGGAATTGTAATTATGTATAATATTTTTAGCTCATATTTATCATTCGATGGTTGATTTCATCTATTTATTTAGTAAGTGTTAGGATTACCTAATCTTAGAGACTAGGTGCCATCACGACATCCTATGGAGGGAAATTGGGGTCTGGACAAGTTGGTATTAGAGCTCTAGGTTCATAGGTGCTACAAGTCATAAGCCTGTTCAGTAGAGTCTTTTGGATCAGTACGGAGACGTCTGTACTTATCTTCAAGAGGCTACAGAACATTTAGGACAGTTTCACTTCCTTCATTCCTATCGTGCGAGTTTATTGATCTTGGAGTTTGAACCTTTGTCATTCTATTTTCTCACAAATGGTGAGGACACGAGCTACAATACCGACAACGCTTCCCCAAGATGGTGTTGCTAGGAGGCGGGGCATAGGCAGAGGCAGAGACAGAGGCTGAGGAGGAGCATGTGCTACAACTAGAGCACCTGTTAGAAAAGTCGTTGAGGAGCTGCTAGTTTCACCTGTTGGGGGACATGTACCCAAGGCGCCTGTTGTTTTCCCCGGACTTCAGGAGACCTTAGCACAGTTCTTAGGCATGTTTGGTACATTGGCTCATGCATGGTTGATTCTGGTTGCACCAACTATTTCACAGACCAGGGTAGGAGCTCAAACTCCCACCGCCCATACTCCGGAGCAACGAGTTCACATTGGTCAGGTTCCAGGTGTCATGTCGACACAACATATGAGGAAGAACAACTTAGACTTGTGAGGTTCAAGAAGTGTTACCCTCCTACTTTCAGTGGTTTGGCTTCAGAGGATGCGTATGGGTTCCTAGGGGAGTGCTACCATATTCTCCGCACTATAGGTATTGTGGAGACAAGTGGGGTTGCTTTTACTACGGTCCAGCTTAAGGGAGTGACATATCAGTGGTGGCGAGTGCATAAGTTGGGTAGTCCGGCCGATGCAGCTTCACTTTCATGGACTCAGTTTTCAGAGATAGTCTTGAGAGAGTTTGTTCCCTAGACCCTTCGGGATTCATGGAGCGAGGATTTGAGCAGCTGTGCCAGGGCACTATGTTAGTGTTAGAGTATGCCATTATATTCAGCGAATTGTCCAGACATGCACCTACCTTGGTTTCTACAATTAGAGAGCGAGTCCGCAAGCTCATTGAGGGGGGCTCAGTCATGATATCCAATTCAACATGGCTTGGGAGTTGGAGTCGGATGTTCCTTTTCAGCAGGTGGTAGAGGTCGCTCTCCGATTAGAGGGCATGCGGGGTTAGAAGAGAGAGGGTAGGGAGGCTAGGAGGCCTCGTAGACCAGAGAGATCTACTGGTCCTTATTTTGGAGGCAAAGTACGACATGGTAGAGGTTTTGTGGGTCAGCCAGTTCAGTTTGCACTTCAGGCTTCGCACGATATTTCAAGTACCCATGGGTCTCAGGGTACTCGTATCGAAAAACTTCCACAACCACATCAACAGAGAGGTTACTTTGAGTATGGAGATACCAGCCACATGGTGAGAGATTGTCCCAGACTTTGGACAGATGTGTCACAATGAGGCATTCAGGCTATGTGTTTTGCTCTAGTTACTGATATCCCTGCACCACCATCTTAGGGTGCAGGTCAGGCGAGTAGAGGGTGCCCAAGAGGGGGAGGCCCGACCCGTTAAGGTGCTTTCTACGGTAGGGCAGAGGCCGCTACACCAGATGATGTCGTACAGATATGGTTTCAACTTTTTATAGAGGAGCATCATTCGTATTTTGGTTCCGGTTCTACTTATCGGGGTGAGTCCTTCTATTTTACTTCACATACGGGTGAGTTTCATGATTTTGTACTCTGTTTATGTGTTCACTCATGTTGGGAGATTCTATAGTGGTAGCCTGTGTCTATCGTGTTTTTTCAATTCCTTATGGAGAGCTATGAGACTAGAGTGATTTTATATTACTCATTTCAGTACTTTTGATGTGATATCTAGGTGATAGGTTACAACTTGTGATTTAGATGCTCTACCGGTGTGGGATTTCAATATGTGTTGTGATTTTGTTGACGAAATTGAATTAGAGGAAGGTTTTGGTTGATATGATGTGTATTCTACTTATGATACAGAGTTGAGGGTGAGACTCTCGCGGTTTCATATGATTCGATGTGTTTGAACTGGGCTCCGTGCCACAGTGGAGTTATATCAGGATGAGATCCTTGTGATTTGTTCATATGATTTGATTCTCCCTTGTGTAATTGGTTCGTAGTATGGTACCGATAGGTAGTGGTGCCCGTCGGGCTTGTTTGATAGTTCTCTTATGTGTTTTCCTTGCATATTTAGTCATATTCGCATTGTGCTTATTGAGTTTTAGCTTACGATGTGTGTGTCCATGTGGTGTTAGATGCGACTTGTTGATTCAGGTGTATAGTAATGAGGTCTTCATGTTTCTTGCATCGTCGTCAGTGTTGAGAAGGTTTGAAGCAGCGTTCTAGCGGTTATGAGGCTAATTGCCGGTGCTGGATTTGATTATGGACAACTTGACGAGCTCAAAACACACACTTAAATATGCTAGCTAGTCAAAGATAGTATAAAACATCATCGTATCCACAGTGATTGGAGATAAACAGTATTTTCGTAGCTTGTAGCTATATTGCTATCCACGATGATCAACAATTGAGATTATATGATTAAGAACTAAAATTAACTAAGACTCTATATCTAATTGACTAATGACAATTGAACAAAATTAAGCAAAGAAGATATCAATAGGAGAAAATAGGGGTTGATTGGATATGTGCAAGATAATTGTCTGGGATTTAACTCTCCTTAATTCAGTTCTAATATTCAAGCGAGTCTCTCGAATTCACTGAATTATTAGTTCAAACGTTTAGTAGAAACTCCTCTTTCGATTAAGTCTCAACCTCACAATATGAACTAATTTTTGCTCGGTGAAGATATGCACGAATTCGTAATGGACTGGTCTTTAGGAGAACCTCTTTCGATTATTCTCTTAACTAGGTCTAAACAATAATTCAACTAGCCTCTTTAGATTACTAAGAAGAATCAATGAATTCAACCAACAAGATGATGAAAAATAATATCACAAGTTATGTCTCGCTCGATTACATAAACATGTGAATATAGATGCAATAATTAAATCACCCAAAATAATTCAATATATAACAATTAGAGTTAATATCCACAAACAATTATCAAAACACCAAATCCATCAATCCCTAAAGAGAACTACTCCATAGATATCGAGTAATTCATCACAAATATAAAGAAAAGTATTAAACGATCCAAACTCTTGTCTTGAGTGAGGATTGAATGATGAATTCCTTGTGCTTTGGCTTCTCCACCTTCTCTCTAGCCTCCTTAGGTCTTAGATGTGTCAAAAGTCCAGAAAATACCAATTTCATGTATTTATACCAAGTAGGGTCGGTCCCAAACGAAATCACCCTTTTCTAGCCGAAATAGGAAAACTTGCAAACTTATTGCTATTCATGCGTTGTACTGTGCGTAGCATTAGTGCTTTTTCCTGACAGACCCCAAAAACCCAGTCTCTGAAGTTTGACATTTTTTGCAGATTTTTACACTGATACATCGCACTGTACGTCTCCCAGTGCGCGCACCAAGTTATTTTTCAGCAGATTATTCTTCCTTGAATTTTGACGCCCATAAGTGATCCTCGACCCCCAAACACGATTTCGGCTTATTCCTTTGGGCTTTTAATCAGACTTCAAAGTTCCAATTAGCTCGAATTAGTTCCATAACATCTATATAGCTCGGAATCACTCCTACATGGCACAAAACACACAATTAGTACAAAACACTATCAATTAACGCTCAAACTCAATTAAAGTGCAGTAAATTAGAATGTAATAAGCGACTAAAATACAAGATCATAGCCTACCATCAACACTCCACACTTAAACCATTGCTCGTCCTCGAGCAATTACACCACACTTTATATAGACACAACCTTACTAAACAACTCTCCTAACCCATTACACCAAGAATATTTAAAATAGACTAAGCACAATAGTGTAACATCTTCACCTCAAGAATTGACTCAAAAGCACCATGCATTATTTACAACTCACTCACTTACTCTAATATAGAGGTCAACAACATTGACTTTCCTTCATGAATCAGGTGCCCTCACAATAATAGAGAGTAGTTCCACACACAATAAAAGTTAAAAATAATTAAGAACTTAAGATAGAAAGAATTCACTCACTCTCAGAAACAACATTCATATGCCATAAAAGATGCACCATAGGTTTGCCCGTAGTGTACTACTCAACTAATTCGAGCTCATTCAGTCAAGGATGAAATAGGACTTTCATTGGTTGTAATGTAAGCTACGGGAAGGGTATGATACATTTGGATATAAGAGTGACTACACCTCCCTAAGCACTTTTAATACAAATAATTTTAACATTCAAAACCCCACACTTATGTCAAACCATACTCCACCTTAACATCAATATGCATTGACTCCCTTCTTCTTTAAGCACAATTACATCAAGAGTTACCACTTATCAAAGATCATTTTTCACAATCATACAACTACATAAATTTTTATTTTTATTTTTCAATTCAAGTGGCTCTTACTTTTTCAATTCAGTGCACCTTCTTTCTTATTTCAATAGTTCCACTCAAAAGCCAAAATAACCACCCTACACTTCAACTTTTATAAAGTTCATACAATTTCAAGTCTCACAAAAGGTAAATGGTTCAAATAGACGTTCAATTCAAACAAATGGGTAAGGCTTGTAATGCGGTTGCCAAAAGAAACATGATTACATGATCAACGGGGTTAACTAAGATACATAACAATTAGGTGGGTAATATAATTGGCTCAACAAAGAAATACCTATATCACTTCCCAGACTGAATAAAACTACTATTTCGCTTTGCAAACACACGAGGCAAGTTCTAGACATCAAATGCAATGCACAAAATAACACAAACATCTCACGCACACATGGCACATAACTCACTCAAGATTGGATGATCAAGACTCTCTAGTCAAAGCAGTTAAGCAAAGTTAAACTTATACAATTTAAGGTACTTATGTAAGTGTCAAAAACTGAGCCTAAGCATCACAACTAAAGCACTCACTATTCTCAAGGAATAATAAAGACAAGAGACATTGCTTCCAATTCAAATTATAGCACAAGGTTTTCTACTTCTAAAAACAAAAGCTAACTACACCCGGTTCAAACAAAACCCTTGGAAAAGAACCGTGGCACAAAGAAAAACCAAGGGGGAATTATTACACTACCTAACAAAAGAAAATCTTTTTGTCTTTTTCTTTTGACTTAAATCCCTTAAGAAACCCGTCGAATGATATCCATTGTTGGGAAAAGTCGAAAATGTTAAAATTTTATATTTTTTTCCAATCTCTAACTACTAAAATTAACAAAAACTAAAATACATATACATACAACATACAAATATCCCCCTACCCCACACTTTAATTTGTGGCATGTCCCCATGACACACAATTAAAAAGCATAAGGTAAAGGAAACTTCCCTGAATTTTCAATCGGGGTCTAAGTCAAAGTCAGGCTCCATTCCACATGCCCGAACTAGTGCACACATCTACACAAACAACTTCTTCTCAGTCTTATTGGGGTATACCCCACACTTGTCTTTCTCAATCACTGGAGTCTTCGCTTTTGAACTGTTCAGCTTCCACTCAACACTTACAACTGGCTTCTCCTTTTTCACTCCAGTTGCTACATTTATCTCAAAAGTCACTATTTCCTTACCCACTCTAAGCATGAGTTTCCTATCATGTATATCAAGTAAAGCTCCAACCGTTTATAAAATTAGTCTTCCTAGGATGAGGGGGACCTCCTTGTTCTCCTCCATATTTACCACTATGAAATCTACAGGAAATACGAACTTATCTACCCGCACTAAGACATCTTCTACTATTCCCTCGGATATTATCGTTGTTTGGTCGGCCAGCTGCAAGGATATTGGTGCTGACCGTATCTCTCCAATTTCATTCTCCAGCTTCCTATAAATGGACAAAGGTATTAGATTAATTGAGGCACCAGAATCACATAAAGATTTATCAAAGTTAAGAGTGCCTAAAGAGCAAGGTATTGTAAAACTCCCTGGATCTCCACACTTTTGTGGGAGTTTGTTTTGCAAGATAGCACTGTAATGCTCTGTGAGCTTAACCACCTTGGTCTTTTCTATCTTCCTCTTCTTTGTAAGGATCTCCTTCAAGAACTTTTCATAAGCTGTCATTTGTGAGAGAACTTCAGTGAATGGCAAATTTACATTAACCTGTCTCAACATATCTAGAAATCTCTGAAACTGCTTATCCGGCTTTTCTCTAAAGAGCCTTTGGGGAAAAGGTAAAGCAGGCATGCGCTTGCTCACATCATCGGATTCCTCCCTTCTTGAAGTTTCCTCCTTCTTCTTTTTCTCAGCTCCCTTCTTGCCTTTCTTCTTCTCAGTCGTTTTGTCATCATCTTTAATTTTCAGCTCCTTCCTACTTTCTTTTTCAGGCGCAGCTTCTTTGTGAATTAGAGTGGGATCTTTCAACACCTGTTCGATTCTCAAGGTTACAACATTTACCGTTTCTTTGGGATTCTTTTGAGTATCAGCTGGCAGAGTACCTGAGATTCACTCAGATAATATAGTTGAAATTTGTCCCACTTGTCTCTCCAAACAGTGCAAGCCTGTCCCAAGTTCTTTAATAGCTGCACCATGAGATTCTAGTCTATAATCTGTCTTGACAATGAATGACTTCATCAAATTTTCTAACCCAGACTGAATTGGCTGTTGAGGCTGAAACTACGGCCTCTGCTGATTCACAAAACCAGGAGCTCCTTGAAATCTGTAGTTATTTCGTTCCATACATTTGTTGTACCCCTAGGTGAACTCCATGAAAAACCGGGGTGCTTCTGACCCATTGCATTTAAGTTGTAATTACCAACAATATTAACTTCCTCGATCGAGGCTTGACACTTATGAGTAGGGTGTCCTCTTCCACACATGTCACATGCTGTATGAGTCTCACTCTGTATTGAGGCTAAGGTCAGCTTCCTTATCTCCTTCGCCATAGTATCAAGCTGTACCTGCGCAGATGTGTTAGCATCAACCTGGTGAACACCTGTTGTTCTTCTTCTTTCATCAATTTCAGAGGGCCACTGATTTTCATCTTCAGACAACTCATCAAGAATAGTGACTATCTCTTCTGGAGTCTTTTACATCAATGGGCCTCCAACTGCATTACTCAATGTTCTCCGTGAGGCCGGTGTCAATCCATCCCAAAAATCCTGGAGTTGCATCCAGAGTTCAATTCCTCTATGTTGACACTTTCGCACTATCTGCTTAAACCTCTCCCAAGTTTCAAATACCGTTTCGGTCTCATTCTAGCAGAAGTTATGAATTTCTCTTCTAAACTTGCCCATTTTAGCTGAGGATAAATATTTAGCAAGAAACGTTCTAGTCATCTCCTCCCATTTCTAATCGATCCCTGGGGCAAGCTTCGAACCCGGTGTTTTGCATCATCTGTAAGTGTGAAGGGGAATGCCCTTAAGTAAACTGCATCTTGTGATACACCATTGTATTGAAAAGTGTTCATGATCTTATCGAAGTCCATTAGATGATTATTTGGATCTTCGTTCATCTTTCCTCTGAAAACACAGTTGTTTTGAAGAGTTTGGAGCAATCCTTGCTTCAACTCAAAATTGTTAGCTACGACTGGAGGAGGTCTCACACTTGATAAGACTTAGTTATAGACCGGTCTAGCATAATCACCAAGTGGTCTCTCAGCACCGGGAGCTATGTTTCCGAACAGCTTTGCACCCAAGGGTTGATTTTTATTAATTCATCGAGCCCTCTCCTCCTCATAAGAAATTTGTGGATCTCTAAGTGCTGCTTCTTCAGCATCTCGTGCTGCTTTTTCTCTAAGTTGGGCTGCCTATCTCGCATCCAAACCAACATTATCATCTTTCCCGCCATCTTTTCTTTGGTTGAGGATATCCCAGCCGTCTCTGTATTCTCGGGAAGATTTCTTTTCTTCCTCAACTGTCGCAGATGTTTCTCGATTTCTGGTTCGTATGGTAGCAATTCCTTCCCAGAAGATCAGGTCATACACCAATCTAACCTGTAGCCTACGCACAGTCAAAGAGCACCCAAACGTAAAAAGAGAAAAATAAAATAAAATAAGAAAAATTCTTGAATTAGCACTACAAACTTTTTCCAACACTATTGATTTCCAATCCCCTGCAACGACGCCAAAATTTGATGAGCTCAAAACACACACCTAAATATGCTCTCTAGTCAAAGATAGTATTAAAACTTATCGTATCCACAAGGATTGGAGTTAAACAGTATTTTCGTAGCTTGTAGCTAGATTGCTATCCAAGATGATCAACAATTAAGATTATATGATTAAGAACTAAAATTAACTAAGACTCTAGATCTAATTGACTAATGACAATTGAACAAAATTAAGCAAAGAAGATATCAATAGGAGAAAATAGGGGTTGATTGGATAGGTGCAAGATAATTGTCTAGGATTTAACTCTCGTTAATTCACTTCTAATGTTCGAGCGAGTCTCTCAAATTCAGTGAATTATTAGTTCAAACGTTTAGTAGAAACTCCTCTTTCGATTAAGTCTCAACCTCACAATATGAACCAATTTTTGCTCGGTAAGAATATGCACGAATTCGTAATGGACTGCTCTTTAGGAGAACCTCTTTTGATTATTCTCCTAACTAGGTCTAAACAATAATTCAACTAGCCTCTTTAGATTACTAAGAATAATCAATAAATTCAACCAACAAGATGATTAAAAATAATATCACAAGTTATGTCTCTCTCGATTACATGAACATGTGAATATAGATGCAATAATTAAATCACCCAAAACAATTCAATACATAAAATTAGAGTTAATATCCACAAACAATTATCAAAACATCAAATCCATCAATCCCTAAAGAGAACTACTCCATAGATATCGAGTAATTCATCACAAATATAAAGAAAAGTATTAAACGATCCAAACTCTTGTCTTGAGTGAGGATTGAATGATGAATTCCTTGTGCTTTGGCTTCTCCACCTTCTCTCTAGCCTCCTTAGGTCTTAGATGTGTCAAAAGTCCAGAAAATACCAATTTCATGTATTTATACCAAGTAGGGTCGGTCCCAAACGAAATCACCCTTTTCTAGCCGAAATTGAAAAACTTGCAAACTTATTGCTTTTCATGCGTCGCACTGTGCGTAGCAGGGTGCGTAGCATTAGTGCTTTTTACTGACTGACCCCAAAAACCCAGTCTCTGAAGTTTGACATTTTTTGCAGATTATTACACTGATGCGTCACACTGTGCGTCGGCCAGTGTGCCGCACCAGTGTATTTTTTCAGCGGATTATTCTTCCTTGAATTTTGAAGCTCAGAAGTGATCCCTGACACCCGAGCACGATTCCGGCTTATTCCTTTGGGCATTTACTCATACTTCAAAGCTCCAATTAGCTCGAATTAGTGCCATAACAGCTACATAGCTCGAAAGCACTCTAACAAGGCATAAAACATACAATTAGTGCAAAACACTAGCAATTAACGCTCAAGCTCAATTAAAGTGCAGTAAATTGGAATGTAATAAGTGACTAAAATAGAAGATTATAGCCTACCATCATAGCTATTGTGATAAGAAATGTTGTTATGGACACATATGTAGTGTGCCACGTCGTGTGTTTGTATTTTGTAGGTGAGGCATAAGTTGTTGCAGCTGGTTGAGGCTGATACCATGTGTTGATGTAGGAATCAAGTCTTTTGGAAATGATCGGATGGTAAGGAATTTGGTTCTAAGGCTTATTAGTATTGGCGGAAGGAATAGATTTCAGTTGAGATGGTATCGTCGGGCCTAGTCGGATTGGGGAGATGTGGGATCACTCGCGGGTGTATGTATGGTATTCACTCAATGATTTGATGACTTCAGAATGGTTCTTGACAGGTTCGAGGGCGAACATTTATTTAAGAGAGGGAGAATGTAATGACCCGATCGGTCATTTTGAGAATTAACTTCCTGTTCGGCAGCGTAAGATCTCGAGCAGCTTGGTATTATGTGTTATGACTTGCGTGTATGACCGAGTTCAGTTTTTGGATGATTCGGGATCAATTTGGAAAAATGATTCATGTTTTAGATGCTTAAACGATAATGGTTGACTGGAGTTTTGAGTTTTGTGTAGACGACTCTGAAATGGCATTTTAATTATTCCAATAGCTTCGTATGGTAATAGTTTACTTAGGCGTGCATCCGAATTTTGATTTGGAGGTCCGTAGTGTAATTTGAAGCATTTTGGCGAAAATTAGAAAGCTGAATTTTTTGAAGGTTGAGAGATTTGACCGATAGTTGACCTTGGTGATATCGGGGTCGGAATGCGATTTGAAGAGTTGGATTAGCTCCGTTGTCATTTTGAACTTCCATGAAAAATTTGGCGTCATTCCGGTTGATTTGATATGTTTCAGCACGGGTTTTACCAGTTGGAAGATTTGAAAGTTCATAAGATCGATTCGGGGTGCGATTCGTAGTTTCGACGTTGTTTGATATTATTTGAACCTCGAGCAGGTCTGTGCTATGTTATGGAACTTGTTGGTATGTTTCGCCGGGCCCGAGGGCCCCGGGCGTGTTTCGGATGGGCTACGGGCCATTTTCTCATGTTTTGGATGGCTGTTCTGATATATGGTGTTCACTTATACGCGATCGCAAAGTCCATTCCGTGTTCGTGAAAGCTGTTTTGGTGACTGGTCTTTTTCTTTCTCTTCGCGTTCGCAGGGGATGGTTCGCGAACGTGTGAATCTTGCTGCATCGCGTTTGCATTTGAGCTTACGCGTTCGCGTAGAGTTGGCCATGCTGGGGAGTCCCACTTTGTTCTTCGCGTTCGCATGTCTACCTTGGTGATCGTGTACGTTGAGGCAGTCTTGAACCTCGTTCACATCACCTTATTCGCGATCGCATAGTGCATTCTTGGTAGCTGGTAATTTTCTTCTTCGCGATCATATATTGATTTTTGCGATCGCGATGTGTTATAACTGGGTAGAATATAAATGTACTCTAATTAGAGGGTTAGCCATTTTCACCATATTTTGAGTTGTAGACTTCGGATTTGAGCGATTCTTCGTGGGTTTTTCAAGAAACTCATTGGGGTAAGTGTTCTTCACCCGGAATTCATTATGTTTCACGATTACATCTTTATTTTTATCATTAAATTAGTGGTTTGAGTTGAGGAAAATGGAGAATTTTGTAAGAATCTTTTAAAATATAAAATGAAGATTTGGAGGACGAATTGGTATCGAAATTTGGTAATTCTTGTATGGTTGGACTCATTATCGAATGAGTGTTCGGGTTTTGTGAATTTTATCGGGTTCCAAGGTGCGGGCCCCGGGGGTTGACTTTTAGTTCTTGTCAATGATTGAATCTTTATTATCCGAAATTGTTCCCTATGAGTTTTAGTTATGATTTGAAGTTATTTTGGCTAGATTTGAGCCGTTCATATGTTGTTTCTCTCGAGAAGGTCATTTTTGAGTATTGATCTAGCTGCTTTGAGGTAAATATCTTGCCTAACTTTGTGTGGGGGAAACTACCCCTTAGGATTTGAGTCATTTGTGCTAATTGTGTCATGTGAAGACCGTGTACTCGAGGTGACGAGTACGTGCTCGGGCTTAATTGTCGAAATTTGACCGTTTAGTGCTCTTAGGTTCTTATGTCCATTAAATATGAAGTTGTTTTGTCATGTTAAACTCCCCATTTACTAAATTCACCCATACGTATTTTATTTGAAATTAATTGCTTCATGTTTTACCCTTATTGCCGATTAAATTCTTATGTGCCTTAACTGAAGTTGTTGCCTGTTTTATCGTCATGCTATCCTTTTCGTAATTGCTTAACCTTATTTGAAGTTATTATTATATTTCTGTAATTGCTTAACCTTAATTGAAATCATTATTATCTATTCCGTAATTACTTTGCCTTAATGGAAGTTTGTTATCTCTTTCATTGTTGACGTATTCTTATTTGGGGCATTGATTCATGCTATCTCTCGTGTTCTCGAATTGCAATTTTATGGAATCCTTGTTATACATTACCTCTCCATTGTTGAGCTATTCTTGTTGAGACTATTATTTTTCTGTTGTGCCTTTCTTTGCGAGTTCGTACTTCTGTTTCTTTGTATTCTGAAGTTCTTGTGTTGATTTACTTACCTTATTATCATGTTATTGTTGTTGGGACTATTTTATTTAGTGTTGTTGAGCCAAGGGCTATGCGTGGTTGTGATATTGAAACTGTTTGGAGGAAATGTTGTGGCATATGGGCACATATTGTGAAAGCCATTTATTTGATTTGTTATGTTTTTGGCATACGTGTTTTGTTGAGAGAATTGTTATGTTGTTTGCATGAGATTTCTGCCGTACGGTTGTTATTGTGTTTGCACGAGGTTTTTGCTGTGCGGTTGTTATTGTGTTTGCACGACACTTCTGTTGTGCGGTTGTTATTGTGTTTCATGAGGTTTCTGTTGTGCTGTTGTTATTATTGATATGCATGCGGTGGTATAAGGTCTGGGTGTTGAAACGTATGCGGTGAAATAAGGTGGGCTTGAAACGCGTAGCTAGTAGGGGAACTACTAGAAGCCATGCGGTGTGATAAGGTGGGCTAAACCACTGGATGCTATTTCGGGAAATTGATTTTCAAAACTAAATATAAAGGCTCCCGTGATGATATAAGAAAGGTTGTGATTCATTTTATGATTTGAGACTATGAGGCAGTACCTCGGGAGTGCTCTTGTTGTCATTTCCCCTTTTCTGCACTTGTCTTTGATTGTTGTTTTCCTTAGCATACTATTAATTGTTTTCCTCCATGTTGCAATATTTTCTCATATCTATGTAGCTAATCTTGTTGTGCTGGTCGCTGCTTCGAACTTCATTGCTGTTTTTATTACACTGTAGATTTCGTGGTGATCGTTTCTTATGCGCCATTCATTGACTCTACTCTTATTTGTTGACTGGAATTATGGTAGAACACTTGCACAAGCATACACGTAGTTAAATCATCCATATCGATTTTAAAAGGTGAATCCTAACGACATTAACCATTATATGTACTTTTGTCTTCTTGCCTTCTGTGTGAGGATGGTTCTATTGGTATGTGAGTCGTCCGTGCAGTTATGAGTTGTAATGTGGGCAGAGGATGCCAAGTGATTAGGGTTCATGAATTGGGACTCGTGAGCTATGATTATGAGGTTCGGTACCTCGTGGAAATGCTTGAACAGATCTGGTGTGAAAGCGGTTGTTCGGATTGAGTTGTTACTAGTTTTCCCTTTATTTGGTTTTCCCCGGACTTAGACTGTGATCTGTTACTCTACATCATTATTACCTGACTACTTCTTATTGAATATTATTGTTACTAGTGTATCGTTGCAAGTATTGTTTTGTATTCCTTATCCTACTTAGCTTTATATTAATATTATTTCTCTGTTAGTTCATCTACACACTTGTTAAGGTGGTTTTGTCCGATAGGTGTCTTGACTATCCCTCGTCACTACTCCACCTAGATTAGTCTTGATACTTACTGGGCACCGCTGTGGTGTACTCATACTATACTTCTGTACATGTTTTGTACAAATCCAGGTGCCACGGTTGTTGTTAATTATTAGCTAGCTGGTCAAGCTGTGCAGACTCAAGGTAAACCTTTCATCGCATTCGCAGGCCTCAAAGTCACCTTATGATATTTGCATTGTACTATTTAATTCTATCCCGAACAATTGCATTTAGGGAGTTTTCTAGCAAACTCAGTAGAGTTTATGACTTGTACTACTGGTTTTTGGAATAGTAATTATGTATAAGATTTTTATCTCGTATTATCATTCGATGGTTGAATTCTTATATTTATTTAGTAAGTGTTAGGCTTACCTAGTCTTAGAGACTAGGTTCCGTCATGACATCCTACGAAGAAAAATTGGGGTCGTGACAGGTCTTGGAGCTACTAGGCCTGTGTTTTTGGTCCAACGTTTGGGTCAATTTTGGCTTTAAAATGACAAACCCAATCCCTTAACCCCCTTATCAAACAATTTCAAATAATCTAATTCTAAAAATATACAAGTACACACAAAATAAAACTAAAAGATATAATCTAAGAGAAAAAAAGAAAGAGCAAAAATTAGGCATTTACAGTTGCCCCTATTTTCTTGAGAACGTGAAGAGTTTTCGTGCAAAGATAGTGAATGTCATGACTAATGTTTCTCACATATGACTCTAATGAAAGCATTTTTGAAAAGGTGACCAAACCTTGCTTCCGAGGTTGCCTATATATCTTTGGCTATAAAGAAATCAGGTTAGTGTAGTTCTGAAAACATTTGGTAGCTGTGACTACCAAACACTGGAGTTAATTATGTTGTTGTTGTTGTTGTTGTTGTTGTTGTTGTTGTTGTTGTTACTGTTACTATTACTGTTACTTGCTACTTACATAAGAAAAAAGAGAAGAGAACTATATATGCCTGCAAGCTAAGAGTACAAACTTTCTATCTATGTGTCTTCTGGAGTCAAATCTTGATTCTTGACCTGCTCCCTTGTGTTGATCTTAAATTGGATCTTGATGCTCTTTGAAAAATAGATTATGACTCAATCTCAGTTGCTTTATTTTCTGATCCGAAATTAAGAAGATGAATCTTGAGACGCTGAGTTGCTGACATATTATCAAAACTAACTCCAACTATCTTGTGATAAAAAACTTCTTTGTTCTGATGAGAACTGAAACTACAAGCTTCAATCGCCACCATCTGTGTTTTACGGCAGGGTCCTGCAAAGCCATCAAAGATGAACAAAATAAATAAAATTTTTCTGCCCCAGTTTGGCATTATTAAAATTTTGTAAGCTATTAGAGAAAGCTATAAACTATCTAATTCGCTGAAAGGAAGAAAAAACAGTAGTATAAACTAGCTATGTGAGGGTATGTAACCGGGGGGGGGGGGGGGTTATTACCCCATACTATCAAAAAGAAATGGAATTAAAGGAAGGTACCCTATATTACTGAATGGAAACGTGATTAGGAGATGGTACCTTGTATTACTGAAGGAAAACGTAACCAGGGGTTGGCGTTCTGTATCACTGAGAAATGTATGTAACTAGGGGTTGGCACCCTGTATCACTGAGAAATGTATCATAGAAAAGGAATGCTACCTGGGTTGGCGCCCTATATCACACAAAAATGTATGTAACCAGAGGTTGACGCCCTGTATCACTAAGAGAGAATGTAACCTAGGGTTGGCGAAAATGTAGCCAGGGGTTGGCGCCCTGTATCACAGAAAAGGAATGTAACCAGGGGTTAGCGCCCAGTATCACTAAGGGAATGTAACTAGGGGTTGGCACCCTGTATTACTAAAAAGGAATGTAGCCAGGGATTTGGTGCATTCTATCACTAGGAAGGAATGTAACCAGGGGTTGGTACCCTGTATTACTAAAAGGAAATGTAACAAGGGGTTGGAGCCTTTTATCACTAGGAAGGAATGTAACCAGGGGTTGGCACCCTGTATCACTAGGAAGAAATTTAACCAGGGGTTGGCACCCTGTATCACTGAAAAACGTATGTAACCAGGGGTTGGCACCCTATATCACTAAGAGAGAATATAACCAAGGGTTAACGACCTGTATCATAGAAAAGGAATGTAACCAGGGGATGGCGCCCTGCATCACTAGGAGAGAAAGTAACCAGGGGTTCGCACCTTGCATTACTGAGAAAATGTATGTAACTAGGTGTTACGACCCCAATTTCCCTCTGAGAGATGTCGTGATGGCACCTATTCTTAGGGACTAGGTAAGCCTAACACTTACTGAATTAATGGCAAACTCAACCAACAATTATTAAATATGAAACATAAATTTTTTATACAAAACCAACAATCCCAAAACGGGCAGTACAAGTCATAAGTTCTACTGAGTTTGCTAGAAAATCTCTAAATACAACTGTTGGAATAGAATTAAACAGTACAAATATAATATCAGAAGGAGACTCAGAGGCCTGCGAACGCGATGACAGGTTTACCTTGAGTCTCCATAGCAATGCTCGACCAACTAGGTAATAATCAACAATATCTGAGAAACTTGGATCTGCACAAAAATGTGCAGAAGCATAGTATGAGTACACCATAGTGGTACCCAGTAAGTATCAAGACTAACCTCGGTGGAGTAGTGACAAGGAACAGCCAAGATACCCACTGGACTAAACAACCTGGACAAGTATAAATGTAGAACTAACAGAGAACAATATCAATATAAAGCTAGGCATGATAACAATAATTATACAATGTTTGTAGTAGGGACTAAAAGCAACAGTTAGCAACGAGACACAATAGGTGATAACACTGTAGAGTAAGCTGAACATAGTTCAAATCCCGTAAAACCAAATAAAGGAAATCAAGTGACAACTCAATAGGAACAACCGCTTTCACACCGGGTTTATCCAAGAATTTCCACAAGGTACCAAACCTCAAAATCACAAATCATGGGTCGCAATTCGTGAAACCTAATCACTTGGCATCTTATGCCCACATTACAATTCATAACAACACGGACGACAAACGTGCCAAGAGAGTGACAATATCTAATATCCGCACGGACCACTCACGTGTTAATAGGATAACTCTCTCACACAAGGCAAGTACACGAGAGTACATATAAAAGGTCAAAACATCAAGATTCATCTTCTTAGACCCATATAGGTGATATATTTATTCAAGTCAACAAGTAAGAGTAGAGACAATGAATGGCACATAAGAAACGATCACCACAAAATGTACGGTGTAATAAAGACAGTAATGAAATTTGGACAACGAATAATACAACAAGTTTAGCTACATAGAACTAAGCAAATAGTGCAACGCAGAGAAAGACAATTAATAACATGCTAAGGAAAACAACAATCAAAGACAAGTACAAAATCATGGGAAAATGTCAATAGGAGCCACTACCGAGGTACCGCCTCACAGTCTCAAACCACAAAATGAATCATAATCTTTCCTTATATCACTGTGGGAGCCTTCACATGTAGTTTGAAAATCGTTTTTCCCGAAATAGCATCCCGCGTTTTAGCTCACTTTATCACACTGCATTACTTCTAGTAGTTCCCCTACTAGCCACGCGTATCAAGCCCACCTTATCTCACCACATGCATTTCAACACCCAGACCTTATACCACCGCATGCGTATCAATATCACAACGTATCACAAATCGCACCTCAAGTGCCCAATATTACAACTTGCCAGAGAAACCAAGCAATAACAGAATTTCACAATAAGGAGCCCACGACTCAACCACAACGTACAAAAGCAACAACAACAACAACAACAACAACAATAACATGAGAATACGGCAAGTAAATCATCACAAGGACTTCAAAATACAAAGAAACAGAAGAACGAGCTCACAAAGAAAGACACAACAGGGAATAATGGCCTCAACAAGAACAACTTAGCAAGGGAGAGATAATGTGTAACAATGCTTCCACAAAAGTACAATTTGACGATGAAAGAGATAGCATGAATTAATGACCCCAAATAAGAATACGTTAACAGTAAAAGGGATAACAAACTTCAATTAAGGCTAAACAATTACGGAAGATGTAATAGTAATTTCAATTAAGGTTAAGCAATTATTTAAGAGATACTAATTACCTCAATTAAGGTTAAGCAATTACGGAAGAGATAACAACAAATTTAATTAAGGATAAGAAATTACAGAAAATATAATAATTACTTCAACAAGGATAAACAATTACAGAAGAGGTAGCATGGCAATAAAAAAGGCAACAACCTCACTTAAGGCACATAAGATTGCAATCGACAACAAGGGTAAAACATGAATCCATTAATTTCAAATAAGGCACGTGAGGGTAAATTTAGTAAATGGAGGATTTAACATGATAAATAACTTCCTAACTAATGAACATAAGAACCTAAGGGCCCTAGATGGTCAAAGTTTGATATTTAAGCCCGAGTACGTACTCGTCACCTTGCATGCACGACCTTCACATGACACAATTAGCACAAATGACTCAAATACTAAAGGGTAGATCCCCCCTACCCCCCACAAAGTTAGACAAGATACTTACCTCAAAGAAGCTAGACCGATACTCTAAAATCGCCTTCTCGAGTGAAACAACTTTCGGATGGCTTAAATCTAGCCAAAAATAACTACAAATCATAAATACAACTCATAAAAAACAATTCCAAATAATAAAGCTTCGATCTTTAATTAAAACTAAAAAGTCAACCCCCGGGCCCGTACCTCGAAACCCGACAAAATTAACAAAACCCGAACACTCATTCCGATACGAGTTCAACCATACCAAAATTATCGAGGCTTCAAACTCCAAAATGAACAAAAATGCCAAACCCTCGCATATTTATGATTCTGCTAAGGTTTTTTACATTTGCGAGAAGAAGTTCGTATCTGCGAACCCAACTAGTCAGCCCAGTGCCCGCACCTGCACAAGAAAGAGTCGCACCTGCGACTCTGCAGAAGCGCACAAACAGCCACAGAAGCGGACAGCTTCGCATATGCGAGCACTGGGCCGCAAAAGCGGCCATCTCATCTGCGACAAAAACTCCGCAAAAGCGAAGCTTCCTCTCGGGCCTCAACATCGCATAAGCGACAAAAACTCACAAAAACGACTCCGCATCTGCGATCAAACCTCCGCAGATGCGGATACACTACAACACTGCCCAACCACCTTAACCAAAAATTTCCACAACGATCCGAACCTCGTCCAAAACTCATCCGAGCCACTCGGGACCCCGTCTGAATATACCAACAAGTCTTATAACATAAAGAGAACCTACTCGAGGACTCAAATCACATCAAATAATGTCGAAACTATGAATCACACCTTGAATCGAACTAATGAATTTCCAAATCTTTCGACTTCCAAAACCCGTGTCGAAACATATCAAATCAACCCGGAATGACGTCAAATTTTGCATGTAAGTCTCAAATGACATAATGGAGCTAATCCAACTCTTGGAATCGGAATCCAAACCAGATATCAACAAAGTCAACTCCCGGTCAAACCTCTCAACCTTCCAAAATTTTAACTTTCCAATTCTTGCCAAAATGTTGTAAATTAACCTACAAACCTCCAAATCCAAATCCGGACGTGCCTAAGTCTAAAACCACCATATGAAGCTATTGGAATCATCAAAACGCCGTTTCAGAGTCGTCTACATAAAAGTCAAACTCCGGTCAACTCTTACCGCTTAAGCTTCTAAAACAAGAATCCTTCTTCCAAATTGATCCCGAATCATCCGAAAACTTAACTCGACCACACACACAAGTCATAACACATAATACAAAACTTATTGAGACCTTAAGCCACCGAGTGGGACGCTAATTCTCAAAATGACCGGTCAGGTCGTTATATCCTCCCCCTTTTAAGCTAATGTTCGTACTCGAATGTACCAAGTACCATTTTGAAGTCATCAAGTCACTGAGTGGACTTACCATGCATACACCCGCGGGTGACCTCACGTCACCCCAACCGCATAAGCCCGACAATACCATCTCAACCGAAATTTATTCCTTCCACCAATACCCATAAGCCTTAGAACCAAATTTCTTATCATCCGATCATTTCAAAAACACCCGGTTCCTACATCAACACATGGTATCAGTCTTTACCAGATGCAACAATTCATGCCTACACCCACCAAGTACAACCACACAACATAACACATCACACATATGCCCATAACTACATCTCTCGTTACAATAGCTGCCAATAATCAAACCTAACACCGACAATTAACCTCATATCCTCTAGAACCCTATTCTAAACCTTCATAACACTAGAAATGATGCAAGAAACATTAATACCTCATAACTATTCACCCGAATCAACAAGTCACATCTAATGCCACCTGGACACACACCTCGCATGCTAAAACCCAATAAGCATAATGCAAAAATGACTGAGTATGCAAAGAGAAGCACATGAGAGAGCTACCGAACAAGTCCGACATGCACAACTCCCTATTAGTATCATATCACGAATCAATTCCACAAGGGAGAATCAAGGCATATGAACTAATCACAAGGATCCCATCATAATATGACTCCACCGCGGCCCGCAGCCCGGTTCAAACATATCAAACCGCATGAAAACACGAGGACCCCATCCTCAGGTTTGAATCTCAAGTAAAATACACATCATAGCAACCGAAACCTTCCACTAATTCAATTTCTGCTAACAAAGTCACAACACATACTGAACTCCCACACCGGTAGAGCATCTAAACGATAAATCGTAACCAACCATCCAGAAATCACATCACAACTACCAAAATGAGTAACATAAAGCCACTTCTAGTCTCATAGCTATCAATAATGAATAAAAATAAAATGATAGGCACATGGTACCATTATAGAATCTCCGAACAGGGGTAAACACATAAGCGGAGTACAAATTCATGAAACTCACCCATATGTGAAGTAAAATATGAGGACCTACCCCGATAAGCAGAACCGAAACAAAATACGAATGATGCTCCTCTATAACAAATAGAAACCATATATGTACGACATCATCTGGTGCAACAGCTTCAGCCCTACCGCAAAAAACACATCAACGCACTGGGCCTCCCTCTCTTGGGCGCCCTCTACTTGCCTGACCTACATCCCAAGCTGGCGGTGTAGGGATATCAGGAAATGGAGCAGAACTTATAGTCTGAATACCCTGCTGTGACACATCTGTCCAGAGTCTGGGAAAGTCTCTCACCATGTGACTGGTATCTTCACACTCAAAGAAACCTCTCTACTGACATGGCCGTAGAAGCTGTCCGGTACGGGTACCGCGAGACCCATGGGTACGTGAAACACCAAGCAAAGCCTGAAGTGCAAACTGAATTAGCTGACCCACAAAACCTCTACCATGCCGTACCCTGACCCCAAAATAGGTACCAGTATATCCTCTCAGTCTACGAGGCCTCTTAGCCTCCTTGCCCTCTCTCTCTTGACCCCGCATGCCCTCTCTCTCCTTGTCTCGCATGCCCTATAATCGGCGAGCGATCTCTACTACCTGCTAAAATGGAACATTCCACTCCAACTCCCGGGCCATGCTAAACCGGATATCATGACCGAGCCCCGCAATGAACCCGCATACTCGCTCTCTGACTATTAAAACCAAAGCAGGTACATGTCTGGACAAATCACTGAATCTAACTGCATACTCTAACACCGATAGTGCCCTAGCACAACTGCTCATGTGTTCCACACTTTTCGAAGGGTCTGGGGAACAAACTCTATCAAGAACACCTCTAAAACGTGAGTCCATGAAAGTGAAGCTGCATCGGTCAAACTACCAAACTCATACGCTCGCCACCATTGATATGCCGCTCCATTAAGCTTGAACGTAGTAAAAACAACCCCATTCATCTCAACAATACTCATAGTGCGGAGAATACGATAGCACCCCCCTCAAAACCCATGCGCATCCTCTGAATCCAAGCCACTGAAAGTACGAGGGTAATACTTCTTGAACCTCACAAGTCTAGGCTGTTCTTCCTCAGATACTGCTACCCTAACCACGGGCTAGCTGGGATAACATGCTATGTTGGCATGACACCTGGAGCCTGACCGATGTGGACTCGCTACTCCGAAATACGGGCGACGGGAGTCTGAGCTCTCCCCCAATCTGTGAAGTAGCTGGTGCAGCCGAAATCAACCCTGCCTGAGCTAATGTACCAAACATACTCAGGAACTATCCTAAAGTCTCCTGAAGTCCTGGGGTAGCAACAGGCACCTCCGGTACTTGTTCCCCCAATCGGAGCTACTGGCGGCTCCTCAAATGCTATTCTGATAGGTGCTCTAACTGCGACACGTGCTCCTCCTAGGCCTCTACCTCTGCCTTTGCTCCGGCCCCTAGCAACACCAGTCCTGGGGGCAGTGTCATCAGTAACTACAACTCGTTTCCTCACCATCTATGAGAAAATATAATGACAAAGGCTCAAACTCCGAGATCAATAAACTCGCACTATAGGAATAAATGAAGTGAATATTTTCCCTAATAGTTACACAGCCTCTCGAAGATAAGTACAGACGTCTCCGTACCTATCCGCAAGACTCTACTAAACTCGCTTATGTCTCGTAGCACCTATGAACCTAGAGCTTTGATACCAACTTGTCACGACCCCAATTTTCCTTCGTGGGATGTCATGATGGCACCTAGTCTTAGGGACTGAGTAAGCCTAACACTTACTGAATTAATGGCACACTTAACCAACAACTATTAAATATGAAACAGAAATATTTCTATACAAAACCAACAATCCCAAACAGGTAGTACAAGTCATAAGCTCTAATGAGTTTGCTAGAAAATACATAAATACAACTGTTCGGAAGAGAATTAAACAGTACAAGTAAAATATCAGAAGGAGACTCTGAGGCCTGCGAACGTGATGACAAGTTTACCTTCAGTCTTTAATGCAATACTCGAACAACTAGCTAATAATCAACAATATCCGAGGCACCTAGATTTTCACAACAATTTGTAGAAGCGTAGTATGAGTACACCACAACGGTACCCAGTAAGTATCAAGACTAACCTTGATGGAGTAGTGACGAGGAACAACTAAGACACCCACTAGACTAAACAACATGAACAAGTATAAATGTAGAACTAACAGGGAACAATATCAATGTAAAGCAAGGCATGATGACAATAATAATACAATGTTTGTAGTAGGGACGAAAATCAACAGTTAGCAACGAGACACAACAGGTGATAACACTGTAGACTAAGCTGAACACAGTTCAAATCCGGTAAAACCAAATAAAGGAAATCAAGTGGCAACCCAATAGGAACAACCGCTTTCACACCAGGTTTATCCAAGAATTTCCACTAGGTACCAAACCTCAAAATCATAAATCACGAGTCCTAATTTGTGAACCCTAATCACTTGGCATCTTGTGCCCACATTATAATTCATGATAGCACGGATGACTCATGTGCCAACGGAGTAACAATATCTAATATCCGCACGAACTACTCACGTGCCAACATGATAACTCTCCCACATAAGGCAAGTACACGTGAGAACATGTAAATGGACAAAACATCAGGATTCATCTTCTTAGACTGATATAGGTGATTTATTTACGTGTATGCTTATGCAAGTGTTCGACCACAATTCAAGTATAACAAGTAAGAGTAGAGACAATGAATGGCACATAAGAAACGATCACCACAAAATGTATGGTGTAATAAAGATAGTAATGAAATTTAGAGAACGAATAGTACAACAAGATTAGCTACACAGAAATAAGCAAATAGTGCAACGTGGAGAAAGACAATTAATAATATGCTAAGGAAAACTATGATGAAAGACAAGTACAAAAGAGTGGGGAAATGTAAACAAGAGCCACTACCGAGGTACCGTCTCGTAGTCTCAAAACCCAAAATGAATCACAATCTTTCCTTATATCACCGCGGAAGCCTTCACATTTAGTTTGAAAATCATTTTTTTCCGAAATAGCATCCCGTGTTTTAGCCTACCTTATCACACCGCAAGATTTCTAGTAGTTCCCCTACTAGCCTCGTGTATCAAGCCCACCTTATCTCACCACATGAGTTTCAACACCCAGACCTTATACCACCGCATGCGTATCAATATCACAATGTATCACAAATCACACCTCAAGTGCCCAATATTAAAACTTGCCAGAGAAACCAAACATTGACAGAATTTCACAATAAGGAGCCCACGGCTCAACCACAACGTACAACAGCAGCAACAACAACAATAACATGAGAATACGACAAGTATATCATCACAAGGACTTCAGAACACAAAGAAATGGAAGAACGAGCTCACAAAGAAAGACACAACAGGGAATAATGGTCTCAACAACAACAACTTAGCAAGGGAGAGATAATGTGTAACAGTGTTTCCACAAAAGTACAACTCGAGATGAAAGAGATAGCATGAATCAACGACCCCAAATAAGAATACGTTAACAGTGAAAGGGATAACAAACATCAATTAAGGCTAAGTAGTTATGGAAGAGACAATAGTAATTTCAATTAAGGTTAAGAAATTACGGAAGAGATACTAATTACTTCAATTAAGTTTAAGCAATTACGGAAAGATAACAACAAATTCAATTAAGGATAAAAAAATTACAGAAAAGATAATAGTAACTTCAATTAAGGACAAGCAATTATGGAAGAGGTAGCATGGCAATAAAAGAGGCAACAACTTCACTTAAGGCACATAAGATTGCAATCGGCAACAAGGGTAAAACATGAATCAATTAGTTTCAAATACGGCACGTAAGGGTAAATTTAGTAAATGGAGGATTTAACATGATAAATAACTTCATAACTAATGAAAATAAGAACCTAAGGGCCCTAGATGGTCAAATTTCCATAATTAAGCCCGAGTACGTACTCGTCACCTCGAGTACACTGCCTTCACATGACACAATTAGCACAAATGACTCAAATCGTAAGGGGTAGTTCCCCCACACAAAGTTAGGCAAGATACCTCAAAGAAGCTAGACCGATTCTCTAAAATGACCTTCTTGAGTGAAACAACTTCTGGACGGCTCAAATCTAGCCAAAATAACTTCAAATCATAAATACAACTCATATGAACCAATTCCGGATAATAAAGCTTTGATATTTAATTAAAACTAAAAAGTCAACCCAAAAGTTAACCCCCGGGCCCGCACCTCGGAACCTGACAAAATTCATACAATCCGAACACCCATTCTGATACGAGTTCAACCATACCAAAATTATCAATTTCCGGCATCAATTCGTCCTTCAAATCATTATTTTACATTTTTGAAAGAGTTACTTGCATTCCATTCACTGATTTAATGATATAAATAAGTTTGAAATCATGAAATGTAATCATTCTCAGATAGAGAACACTTACCAAAATCAAACTCATGAAGAATTCCTCTAGAATCGCTCAAAATCGAGGCTTCAAACTCAAAAATGAACAAAATTGCCAAACCCTCAAATATATGTGATTCTACCCAGGATTTTCGCATCTACGAACCCTACTAGCCAGCCCAGTGGCCGCACCTGCGCAAGAATGAGTCGCACATGCAGTTCCGCAGAAGCGCACAAATAGTCGCAGAAGCGGACAGCTTCGCATATGCGATCACTAGGCCGCAAAAGCGGCCATCGCATTTGCGATAAAAACTCCGCAAAGTGGAGCTTCCTCTCAGGCCTTAACATCGTAGAAGCAACAAAAACTCGCAAAAGTGGCTCCACATTTGCGATCAAACCTCCACAGATATGGATACACCAGAACACGTAATACGAAGCTACTCGAGACCTTAAGCCTCCGAAGGGACGCTAATTATCAAAATGACCGGTCGGGTCATTACACTATGGGTTGGTGGGGAGAGGAATAAGGAGACTTATCTGGAGGTATGTGCCGACTTCAATAAATCAGGACATGCATTTTAGACTGGACGCCTGATCCGTCTGAGCTGTCTAATTCTCAAAATCTATTGCTAGCGTTCATCTTGGAACCGAGTTCTTGGTTGTGATCATGTCGGAGTATTGAAGACACTCGTTCGGCCAATGGCGCCCTTTGCGAGTTTTCGCTAACTGACCTCTCTTATTTCTGTACACACCGTCACCTTATGGTGCCCATTGTGTTTTCACCAAATAAGACTCTCTCATTTCTCTACTCACTTTTGTCTTACGGTGCCTAGACGGGATTTCACCAATAAGACTCTCTTATTTTGTTTGCCCTTGAATAAGATACTGTATGTGGCAGGTTGTCCGACGCCCTTGGCATGGTGATTTCAACAGTCTCAAAGATCGATCAGGAAATCTTAACGGGAAAAGGCGAAAAGAACCTTGAACTAAATTATAACGTTTTGGAACCTTTTTTTATAGAATTACCAATTAAACAAACTTCTGCCCCAGTTTTGGTGTATTGGGGATATGGATTGTTTTTATTGTGATGGGACCAAACCTAGGGTAGGGCTGCCTATGTATCCTTTCAGAATCTGGTTGAATGTAGTTCACTAACTTAGAGGATTTGTTGTTTGATTGTTTTTTTTCTTTTGTTTTGTTCATATTTGCTTTTACATGTACACAAGTTCCAAAAAATGGGAAAAACAAAGAATACAAATACAGATCAAAATGGTTAACAAAAGGGTGACAACTATTTAGGATAGTGAGCAAAGATAACCTTCATCATCTCGATCTGAGAAAATCATGCGTGAAAGTTTTGCAGTGTGTGTATATCAAATGTTATATCTTTTAACTGCATCTACATTAATAGTCATGTCTGGTACCGTCCTACTTCATCTACCAAGTGTAAGGCTCTTTTTGCTAACACTTTCTTGATGATGTAGGGTCATTGCCAGTTCGGGGTGAACGTTCTTTTAGCTTCTACCTTGTGTGAAATGGTGCATTTCAAAACAAGCCGGCCTATCTCAAAGTGCCTTGGGTGCACTTTCTTGTTATAGGTACTGTCACGCCCCGACCTCAGGGAGCGCGATCGGCACTCAACAGAGTTACCCCGGTCGAGCAAGCCTGCACAGTGCCGTCTACTCAACTCACCCATAAATAAAGATAAGAATACATTTTACTAATTAGACAGTAAGAGGTCATGTGAATAACACCGGTTCATTTCCATTAGTTACGTCATTAACAAGTCTCCAAATAGTACATTGTACATTCATAGTTAAAGTGGGACAGATGATACAATTACAATATTTTTAGTTTAACCTTCCAAAAAATAGATACAACCCACCCTATGTCTACGTAGCCTCTAACGAGAACCAATGAGTGCTATGACAGTGCCGGCAACATGGACCCCGCTATACCTCAAAATGCTATGTACAAAGGTTAAGAGATACAAACCCCGAAATGAAGTGGGGCTCACCAAGTCAGCTGAGGAGAGGGTGTGCTGCTATCACTAATCAATACCACCTGCTACGGAATCACCTGCATCCATCAAAGATGCAGCGCCCCCAGTAAAAGGGACATTAGTACATATGGAATAGTACTAGTATGTAAGACTGAACACCCCTCTATAGAACGAGTAACAGTAAATAGAGAATAAAACATGAAATCAATAAGAGACTCAAACAGTATCAAAGTGTCAAATTAGGGGAAAAGTAAATTTCAAGTAAGTTTTAGTAATTTAAGTTGGGAGATCTTTAGCACCTATACACCACCATGTTTTAGCACAGAGTCCGATCTCAGCCCAACCGGCTAAGCCATCTTACCCTAAGACATACAGTCACAATACTACCATGTGTGCGGTATGGCAGCCGATCTCAGCCCAATCGGCTTAGCCATCACACCACCATTCCGTGTGGATCGACATCATATCACCTCTTGCTAGCAATAATCTCATCCCATTTAGGGGAAACCGTTTCATCATATTAACACGGGTATTTACCCCTCAATCATTCTTACACCGGCACGTATAGTTTTGGGGTTAGTTTGTTCCGACCTACCCTTCATCGGTGGCTATACGATACTCCCAAGGTATTTATTATAAAAAGTATTTACCACTCATTTCACATTCTTTTACATGTCATTGATTTTCTTGGCACCATTGGACATAACGCAATATCATTCTTGGCACGTTGGCCGTTCATTATAATTCATGCTCACTATTTCACTTTCAAACATCATCATGGGTAATCAACAACAAGGCCATTCAAATTAAGACTTTAACACATACTTGAGAAATTTAGGGTCTTAGGCACATGTAATTGCTTTTACACAATTTGACATAGTAACTTTTGTTAGGAACACATTTTTAAATCATAACACAATAACACACAACCCATGCTTAAACCACACTCTCTCTTCTTTCTAAAATATCAAATTTCTCTCTCAAACTGAGCCCCAAGGGCTTTTAATCAAAATAGGGTCGGGTAAAAAAATTAGAAAAATGAAGCCCCGTCACAGAACTGCGGTCGCATATGCGATTGCATAATGCTTATGCGGTCCAAAATATGGGCCACATAATGGCCCTCTGGAATTGGACAAGTCTACCCCACTCTGCGACCATTCAGCAGTCCGAAGACCTGTTCTGCGGTCGCATAATGCGCCACAGAATCTTTGGAATACATATTAAATGCATATTTGTTTGGACACAAGACTTATTTGGAATAATTCAATTTATAATAAGCATCACGGGACTTACAAGGGTATTGTGGGGTTCAATTCTAATAGAAGAGTTTAGCCAACATACCTCGCCTCGAGCTTTTAAAATTACTACAATACTCCGGAATTCTTAGCCTCGTCGATCTATTTAGAAATATAGCAAAATTGAACACAAATTAGGAGAGATTTCATAGTTCCAGCTCACTTGAATACTTTATCAAACACTAGGTGTGCATTAAGGCTCCAAGGTCCTCCTATGGTGGATTTTTTCATCCCTCTACCCAACGTTTACCCAAAAGAGCTCAACTATATTCCCACTACCTTTGGCGGTACATGCATGTAAAATAAATAACTCTCATATTCAAGAATCATATTCCTAATTACCCATCTTCTACCTAAACTCGAAATTGAAGACTAGGGTTAGAACCTTACCTCTTGGATGAAGACCTTTTGAGTTTTCCTTGTGAATTCTCTAAGGCTTGAGCAAGAATTGTTGAACACTTAGCCTAGGGTCTCCTTCTCTCTCTCTATAACACTCTCCCTTCTTTCAAAAACATCAGATTTCTCTCTCCAAATGAGCCCAAGGGCTTTTAATCAAAATAGGGTCGGGTAAAAAGATTAGAAAAATGAAGCTCCGTCACAGATCTGCGGTTGCATATGCGACCGCATAATGCTTCTGTGATCCTCAAAATAGGCCGCATAATGGCCCTCCGGAACTAGGTAAGTCTGCCCCACTCTGCGACCAGTCTGTGATCCTTAGACCTGTTCTGCGGTCGCGTAATGCGCCGCAGAACTTCCCTCCGAAAATTTTCATGCTGGGCCTGTGATGGGTTATGTGGCCATATAATGGACAGCATAATGGTCCAAAAGTTTTGCCCAGTTCTCTGCTTCAGTCTGCGACCAATATGCGGTCCCCAGAACAATTTTGTGACTGCAAAAATGCCAATGTGACTCAGTTGCTATAACACACACCGACAGTTCCAATTTGTTTTTTGACTAACTCCTTAAATTTTCAAAAAATTTGCCAGAGTCTCCCCTGTAATTGGGCCTATCCACCGGCTAGAGAATCCCAAAACCAGTCCTAATAACATATACAGGAACCAACGACACAACATAACATTAAAACAATACCAACTGTGGCCTCACGAGCAGTATACTACCAAAAAGGAACACCTTTAGCATCAACTGTACAAATGATACATAATTCATAGAAGGTAACTCTTAGCATTTTCACATAACACAACATTATAAATACATGGCTATTCAAACAAATGAGGGTACTGCTTCTTCATTTCTTCCTCGGCCTCCCAGGTGGCCTCTTCAACTTGCTGGTTCTGCCATAGTACTTTCACGGAGGGAATCTCCTTGTTCCTCAACTTTCGGACTTGCCTATCAGGGATGGAAATTGGAATTTCTTCATAAGTCAATTCTTCATTAACCTCAATGGTCTCAATCGGAACAATAAGCTATGGATCTCTAACCACCTTTTTCAACACGGACACGTGGAACACCGGGTGCGCTAAAGACATTTCTGGATGATTCTAGCCTGTAAGCCACCTCACCAATCCTCTTAATGGTGCCGTACGGTCCGACATACCTTGGACTCAATTTTCCTTTCTTACCGAACCGCATTATACCCTTCATAGGGAAAACATTCAAGAATACCCAATCATCTTCTTTGAACTCCAAATCCCTACGACGAATATCTGAATAGGACTTCTAACGACTCTCAGACGTTTTCAACCGCTCCTTAATGATCTTGACCTTTTCCATAGCGTGATGCATGAGGTCTGGCCCTATTAACTCCCCTTCCCCAATCTCGAACTACCCAATGGGAGATCTACATCTCCTACCATATAAAGCCTCGAACGGTGCCATCTGAATGCTGGCATGATAACTGTTGTTGTAGGCAAACTCTATGAGCGGAAAATGATCATCTCAGCTACCTTTGAAGTTAAGAACACAAGCATGCAATATATCCTCAAGCGTCTGAATAGTCCGCTCTGCCTGCCCGTCAGTCTGCGGGTGAAAGGCTGTACTAAGAATCACCTGGGTACCCAAACCTTGCTGAAATTTCTTCCAAAAATTAGCCGCGAACTGTGCCCCTCGATCTGAGATAATAGAAACTGGAGTGGCATGTAACCTGACTATTTCCTTGATGTACAACTGAGCATACTGTTCTGCTGTGTCGGTAGCCTTAACAATTAAGAAGTGTTTTGATTTCATAAGTCGATCCACAATCACCTAAATCGAGTCGAATTTGTGAGGAGTGTGCGGTAGCCCTACCACAAAGTCCATACTGATCATCTTCCACTTCCACATTGGAATCTCTATGTTATGTGCCAACCCACCGGGCCTTTGGTGTTCGACCTTCACTTGCTGACAATTTGGACATTTTTCAACAAAGTCCGCTACATTCCTCTTCATATCGTTCCATAAATAGACTTCCCTAAGATTATGATACATCTTTGTAGAGTCCGGGTGCACGAAATACCTAGAAGTGTGAGCCTCGATCATGATTCTTTCCCATATACCATCTACATTTGGAATACATAGACGCCCTTGGTACCATAGGGTACCTTCATACATGCCAAGAGAAAAGACCATGATCTTATGTTTATGAGTCCCCTCATTCAGTTGTACCAACAATGGATCATTGAATTGCTTCTCCTTGACTTCCACCACAAGCAACGATTCAGCCCTAATTTGCACAATCACCCCTCCTTCACTAGAGTCCACAAAATAAACTCCCAAACTAGCCAACCGATGAACCTCCTTGGCCAACGACCTTTGATATGCCTCCAAGTGAGCCAAACTACCCATAGTTTTCCGGCTAAGAGCATCCGCCACAACATTGGCCTTTCCCGGATGATACAGAATATCGATGTCGTAATCCTTAAGTAACTCAAGCCATCTCCTCTTCCTCAGATTTAATTCCTTCTATTTGAAAATATATTGTAGGATCTTATGGTCCGTGAATATATCTACATGACCCCATACAGATAATGATGCCAAATCTTCAATGCAAATATAACCGCGCAAGTTCTAAGTCATGTGTTAGATAGTTCTTTTCATGTTTCTTGAGTTTCCTAGAAGCATAAACTATCACCTAGCCATTTTGCATTAATACACACCCAACTCCGATACTTGAAACATCGCAATATACTACAAATCCATCCGTACCCTCTGGTAGAGTCCACACCGGTGCCGTAGTTAATGTTGATTTCAACTCTTGGAAGCTCCTTTCACAAGCATATGCCATTGGAAATTAACCGCCTTCTGCATCAATTTAGTCAACGGATAGGCAAGAGTGGAGAACCCCTACACAAACTTTCTGTAATATCCAGCTAAGCCCAAGAAACTGTGAATCGCTGTTGGGGTAGTAGGTCTAGGCCAATTCTTCATGGCTGAAATTTTCTGTGGGTCAACCTCAATTCCTTATCTAGAGAAAACATGACCTAAGAACATGATAGATTCAAGACAAAATTCACATTTTGAAAACGTCGCATATAACCGATGTTGATATAGGGCCTGTAAAACTGCCCTGAGATGTTCGGCATGGTCCTCCCAACTCCGCAAATAAACAAGAATATCGTCAATAAACACTATTACGAAGGAGTCGAGGAAATGTTTGAAGACCTGATTCACAAGATCCATGAAAGCTTCAGGGGCATTTGTTATCCCAAAAGACACTACCAAAAATTCAAAGTGCTCATACTGGGTCCTGAAAGCTGTTCTCGAAATATCCTGCTCCCTGATCTTCAACTGGTGATACCCGCATCTTGAATCGATCTTGGAGAAGTACTTATTACCATGCAATTGATCAAATAAGTCATCTATCCTTGGCGGTGTGTACTTATGTTTTATTGTAACCTTGTTGAGATGTCGATAGACAATACACATTCTTAGCGACCCATCCTTCTTTCTTACAAATAGAACTGGTGCGCCCTAAGGCGACACACTCGGCCAAATGAAACCCTTCTCTAATAAATCTTTCAACTGTTCTTTTAGCTCCTTCAATTCTGTTGTTGCCATTCTGTAGGGTGGAATAGGTATAGGCTGCATGCCTGGCATTACATCAATCCCAAAATAAATCACCATGGCTGGCGGGATCCCAGGGAGCTCATCCGGAAAGTCCTCCGAAAATTCATTCACAACAGGCACAAACTCAAGTGTAGGTGCCTTCGCATTTGTAAGGCCCCATAAATATTTTCCTAAAAACCCGGATTTCATGATGGTGAAGTACGCATAGATATTAATAATAGTAGAAATTCTTCTGCGGTTCGTACTGCGGCCGTGTGCTGGGGAGTTGAAGGAAAATGTTGGGCAGAAGTAGGCATTTCTATGGTCCGTACTGCGACCGCAGAACCACACTGCAGACCGCAGAATGGCCGCAGAGTGGAGCAGTCTTTTGGGCTATTTTTAATGCCATTTTTGCGGCCCATTATGCGACCGCATAACCATTTTGCAGGCTGCACTCTTGTCGCATATACCGCTTTGGTTTTTTTGGAGGGAGGTTCTGCGGTGCATTATGCGATCACAGAATAGGTCTGCGGGCCGCATAGTGACCACAGACCTGGTCAATTCCTTTCCAGTTTTGGCACCCAAATTTTGCCGTCATTTCGCGAACTGCATAATCATTATGCGGTCATATATACAACCACATAACCTGTTCTGAAGCTTCATTTTTGGGTTTTTAAAACCCGACTCTACTTTGTTAAAATAGATGTAAGGGGCCATTTCGTTTAGCAAAACCTGATACTTTAGAGTGAGAGGGAGAGTCCTAGAGGGAGAAAGTGATCTTCATCAAATTACTCTTCAATTCTGGCTTAAAACTTTGAAGATTATCAAGAGAAGCATCCCAGGTCTTCATCCTAAGAGGTAAGATTCTATCACCATGCCCTTAATTTCGAAATATAACTAGAATGGGGAATTAGAAAGGTAGTTCATGGGGATGGGAGTGTTTACCTTGCAGGCATGTATTCTTAAGGTACGTGGGGAGGTTGTGAGTTAAAGATAGAAAATAATAGGGTGTGGGATGGTAAAGTCTTTCATAAAAGGTCCATGGAACCTTAATACACACATAGTGTTTGATAAAATGCTCAAGTGAGCTAGAATCTTGATCATTTTCCTAAATTTTGGCTCAATTTTGCTATATTGCTAAAATAGATTGAAGTTGCTAATATTCTGGAATATCATAGAGTTTTAAGAAGATCAATTGAGGTATGTTGTCTAAACTCCCTCTTCTTAGAATTGAATCCCATGGTATTCATGAAATCAATGCAAGTCCCAAATTGAACATGCTAGAAATTACTATCCCGAATGTGCTTGTTTTGAAAATATATGTGTAATATGTATTCCCATGCTTTCATCATGTTATCTCGTCATCTGAGGAAAAGTTCAAAACATAAAATATGTGCAAAAAAATTCTTAGACTTCAAGTCAAATTCGATTAAAAACTGTTATGCCAAATTGTGTGAAAAGTTTCTATGTGCCTTGGATTCCAAGTTGCTCATATGTGAATTTAATGTGTTGAATGGGAAGCCTTATTGTTGTTGATGATAATAATAATAATGTTGGAATATGGAAAAGAACTTGAATCATGAAATACGGCCAAGCGCCAAGAATAACGTTATAATCGGGGCCACTCGTGCCATTGAATTGAAACAATGGGAAAGAAATACAAAGTGAGATGACTGATTGAAAAAGGGTGATGTCTCAAATGAGTTGGCTTAGCCGATCGGGCCGAGATCGGATTCCGTGTAAGAATACGGTGGTATTGTGGATGACATTGTGAATATGGTTGATGTGTCAAATGAGATGGCCTAGCCGATCGGGCCAAGATCGGACTCCGTGTAAGAACACAGTGGTATTGTGGATTTCGAACCTAATAATGTGGGAATTGACTTAAAAATCTATGTGATCCTTGAGTTGATGTTTCAGTGTTATTTAAAGCTCATATTGCATTCTTGACTGTCCCCCCCCCCCTGTATTATTGTTCATTCTATTGAGATAGTGTTTTAGTTTTACATACTAATACTATTCGACGGTACTAACGTCCCTTTTTCCGGGGGCGCTGCATCCTTAAATGGATGCAGGTGGTTCCATGGTAGACAATGTTGATCACAGATAGTGTTGCATCCTCTTCTCAGCGGACTCGGTGAGCCCCATTTCATTCCGGGGTCATGTATTATACCTTTGGTTTATATTGTGGCCACGTTCTTTGAGGTATAGTCGGGGCCTTGTTGCCGGCACCATCGTTAGTCTCTTTTGTATCTTTAGAGGCTCCGTAGACACTATGTAGGTTTTATATGGGGTTATTAAAGTCCACGGATCATGTTGTGTTTTGGGTTTTTGTTCCACTCAGTCATAAGGATGTATGTATTTTGAAACGTAACGATGATGTAATAAAATGAAATAACCTAGTAATGTATATATGTATGAACTTTCTACTGCCTAAATAATGAGAGCATGCCTTCTATGGATCATAGGTGAGTCGGGTAGACAGTGTCTAATAGGCTTGCTCGACCGGGTCCACTCAGTTGAGCGTCGATCACGCCTCCCGAGTATGGGGCATGACAAACTTGGTATCAGAGCATAAGGTTTTAAAGTGTCCTAGGATGTCTCAGAGCCGTGTCTGGCAGAGTCCTTCTTATCGGTGTGCTGTTGACCATATCTATAAGTTGGAGGCTACTTGGACATTTAGGAACAATACCCTTCTTTAATATTCTGGATCGTGCGATGAAACTAATTATGCAACTGTTCCTCCTCTAACTCATGCATTCCTTTAACTTTCAGTATATGAAACCTAAGAAGAGAGCAAGAACTGGCCAATGGTCCAATGCTGCTTCAGGAGTTGCAGTTGACCCTCTATTTGATGATGCGGGTGAATACCCGAGGGGTGAGGATAATCCCCTGACTGAGGGTGCGACGGTTCCTCCACCTGATATTTCAATTCCACATCCAGCCCCAGCTTCAGGTTCTAGTATTTTTGATGGGGATCTTAGGGGAGCTATTCAAATGCTGACTAAAATAGTGGCTTCTCAGGCCCAAAGGTCGAATGTTGCACCCGCACCTTCTAGTCCCCAAGGGGATTCTACTAGTTCTAGGGTGAACAGGTTTCTGCAGTTGGATCCTCCGATGTTCATGGGTGCTAATCCCGAGGAGGACCCACAGGACTTCATTGATGAGATGCATAAGACTCTCCGGGTTATGCGCGCTACTGAGATGGAGGGATTAGAGTTGGCCGCCTACCGCCTGAAAGGGGTGGCCTATTCTTGGTTCGAGTTATGGGAGGACTCTCGCGAGGAGGGGAGCCCTCCCGCGAGGTAGAGTGAGTTTGCTGACGCTTTCATGGACCATTTCTTGCCGGCCAAGACTAGGGAAGCTTGTGCCACAGAGTTTGAGAACCTTAAGCAAGGAAGTAAGAGTCTGTGGGAGTATCACATAGAGTTTGCGCGTCTATCTAAATATGCTATTCTCATGTTGCCTACTATGGATGTTAGAGTACGTCGGTTTGTGCAAGGCTTAGCCCTTTGGTTATTAATGAGGCTGCCACAGCTGCCTTAAATTCTGATTTGAAATATGGGAAGATGGTGGTGTTTGCTCAAGCTACAGAGACTCGTAAGTTGAAGAACAAGATGGAGCGACAGAGTAGCAGTAAGGCCCGATCCACGGGCAACCCTGGAGATTCATTTGGTGGTGGAAGATCAGTTTTTAGGGGAGGGTCATTAGGGCCATCCCAGGCTTATGCTCAGTCTTCAGCCAGTGCACTGCCAGCAGGGCATAGTCAGCAGCAGGGGAGTCACTTCAGGCCCAATTAGGGCAGCAGGGGGCCCCACCATCAGGGCCGATCAGGAGGGAGATTCCAGCAATAGCGGAGGCCCCCATGCCCCAAGTGTGGGAGGATGCATATGGGGATCTGCTACCGGGACCTTCCAGTATGTTACGGGTGCGGAATGAGGGGCCATATTCAGAGGGAGTGTTATTTATCCCGTCAGGGTGCGGGAAGGGTCACAACACAACCATCCATCTCTGCAGCCGCTACTTCTTTATCACCCCCTCCAGATCGAGGCACTCAGACACCAGCAGGGCGTGGTGCAGCTAGGGGTGGTGCGCAGATTTCAGGAGGACCTAGCCGTTTCTATGCTATGAGTGGTCGCTAGAGTTCAGAGGCTTCTCCAGATGTTGTCACATATATATTCCCTGTCCAGTCTCATGATGTATATGCTCTTATTGATCCTGGTTTCACCTTGTCCTATGTTACCCCTTATGTTGCTATGGAATTTGGGATAGAACCGGAACAACTTCATGAGACGTTCTCTGTATCTACTCCGGTTGGCGAGTCTATTGTGGGCGCATGGGTTGATAGGGGTTGTATTTTCAAGGTACGTGGTCGGGACATCGTGGCCTATCTCATTTAATTGGGGATGGTCGATTTTGATGTAATTATGGGGATGGATTGGCTTTATTCATGTTTTGCTAAGCTCGACTGCTGAACTAGAACAGTAAGGTTTGAATTTCTAAATGACCCAGTTGTTGAGTGGAAGGGGGATAATGTAGTGCCGAAGGGTAGGTTTATTTCTTACTTTAAGGCCACGAAGATGATTAACAAGGGGTGTATCTATCACTTGGTCCGGGTTACGGACACTGATGCTGAGGCACCTACACTCGAGTCTGTGCCAGTTGTGAATGAATTTCCAGAGGTTTTTACTGATGAACTCCTTGGGATTCTGCCAGATAGGGAGATTGATTTTGGGATTGATGTGATGCCAGGCACGCAACCTATATCTATTCCGCCCTACAGGATGGCACCAACAGAATTGAAGGAGTTAAAGGAGCAATTGAAGGATTTGTTAGAGAAAGGTTTCATCCGATCGAGTGTGTCACCATGGGGCGCACCGGTTCTCTTTGTGAGGAAGAAAGATGGGTCACTATGTATGTGTATTGACTACTGGCAGCTCAACAAAGTCACAATCAAAAATAAGTACCTGTTACCAAGAATAGATGATTTGTTTGATCAGTTACAGGGTGCTAGGTACTTCTCCAAAATCGATTTACGGTCCGGGTACCATCAATTGAAGATCAGGGAACAAGATATTCCGAAAATAGCTTTCCGGACCCGGTATAGGCACTTTGAATTTCTGGTAATCTCTTTTGGGCTAGCAAATGCCCTGGCGGCTTTCATGGATCTTATGAATCGGGTTTTCAAGCCTTTTCTCGATTTCTTTGTGATAGTATTCATTGGATATTCTTGTGTATTCACGAGGTCGGGAGGACCATGCCGATCATCTCAGGGCAGTGTTGCAGACTCTTTATTAGCACCAATTGTACGCAAAATTTTCAAAGTGTGAATTTTGGCTCGAATCTGTCACGTTCTTGGGTCATGTTGTCTCTAGAGATGGAATTGACATTGGTCCTCAAACGATTTCAGCAGTAAAGAATTGGCCTAGACCTACAACGCCAACCGAGATTCGTAGCTTCTTGGGCTTAACAGGGTATTACAAGAAGTTTGTGGAGGGGTTCTCTACTCTTGCCTCTTCGTTGACTAAATTGATTCAGAAAGCGATTAAGTTCCAATGGTCTGATGCTTGTGAAAGGAGCTTCCATGAGTTAAAATCGAGATTGACTATGGCACCAGTGTTGACCCTGCCAAAGGGTACGGAAGGGTTTGTGGTATACTGCGATGCTTCAAGGATCGGGCTTGGGTGTGTATTAATGCAACACGGCAAGGTTATAGCTTATGCTTTTAGGCAACTCAAGAATCATGAAAAGAACTATCCAACTCATGACTTAGAACTTGCGGCAGTGGTTTTTGCATTGAAGATTTGGTGTCATTATTTGTATGGGGTCCATGTGGATGTATTCACGGACCACAAAAGTCTTCAATATATTTTCAAGCAAAAGGAGCTGAATCTGAGGCAGAGAAGATGGCTTGAGTTACTCAAGGAGTACGACATCAATATTCTGTATCACTCGGGGAAAGCCAATATTGTGGCAGATGCTCTTAGCCGGAAATCTATGGATAGTTTGGCTCACTTGGAGGCATGTCAAAAAGCCGTTGGCTAGGGAGGTTCCGAATTGTCAGTAAGTGAAGGCCAAACATCAACGACCTGGTGGGTTGGCACAGGACATAGAAATTCCAATATGGAAGTGGGAAATGATTAATATGGATTTTGTGGTAGGATTACCACGCACTCCGCGCAAGTTTGACTCAATTTGGGTGATTGTGGATCGACTCACGAAATCAACACATTTCTTGCCAGTTAAATATACCGACACAGTGGAACAGTATGCTCGGTTGTATATCAAGGAAATAGTCAGGCTGCATGGCACTCCAGTTTCTATCATCTCCGATCGAGGGGCTCAGTTCACGGCCAATTTGTGGAAGAAATATCAGCAAGGTTTGGGTACCCGGGTGAATCTTAGTACAGCCTTTCACCCGCAGATTGACGGGCAGGCAGAGCAGACTATTCAGACGCTTGATGACATGTTGCGTGCTTGTGTTCTTGATTTCAAGGGTAGCTGGGATGATCATTTGCCGCTCATATAGTTTACTTATAACAACAACTTTCATGCTAGTATTCAGATGGCACCTTTGAGCCATTGTATGGTAGGAGATGTAGGTCTCCCATTGGGTGGTTTGAAATTGGGGAAGAAGAGATGATAGAGCCAGACCTCGTGCATCACGCTATGAAAAACGTTAAGACCATAAAGGAGTGGTTGAAAACTGCTCAGAGTCATCAAAGATCCTATGCGGATGTTCGTCGTAGAGACTTAGAGTTCAAAGAAGATCATTGGGTATTCCTGAAGGTTTTCCCCATGAAGGGTATAATGCGGTTCGGAAATAAAGGGAAATTGAGTAAGAGGTACGTAGAGCCGTACAAAATCATCCAGAGAATCACTCAGGTGGTGTACATGCTTGAGCTACCACCCGAGATGTCATTAGTGCACCTGGTATTCCATGTGTCCACGTTGAAGAAGGTAGTTGGAGATCCGTCCGCTATTGTGCCGATTGAGACCACTGAGGTTAATGAAGAATTGTCATATGAAGAAATCCCAGTTGCCATTCTTGATAGACAAGTCCGAAAGTTGAGAAATAAAGAAATTGCCTCCGTGAAAGTGTTATGGCAAAACCAGCAGTTTGAAGAGGCCACTTGGGAGGCCGAGGAAGAGATGAAGAAGAAGTATCCTTACTTGTTTGAATAGCTGTGTAATCCTTTTTATGAACTTCTTGCCTATGAATTTTTTTATCACTTGTTCAGTTAATGTAAAGGTGTTCCTTTTGATTATATGTTATTTACATGAGGACATGGTTGGTATTGTTATGAGTTATGTTACATTTTTGGATTGTGTACATGTTTTTAGGATGTAATTCTGGGGCTCTCTAACAGGTGGATAGGCCCAGTTACAAAGGAAACTCTGCCGAAAGTTTTGGAAATTTGAAGAGTTAGTTAAATTTGAGGCTACTGGTGTGGGGTATGAAAAACTGAGTTGTATAAGGTGCTAATAGTGGACCCTGATCCTCATTCGAGGACGAATGATCTTATGTGGGGGAGAATGTAAGGCCCCGTAAAATTATTCCTAAAAACCCGAATTCTATGATGCCAAAGTAGGCGTAGAGGTTAATAATGTTGGGTAGTACACTGGGGAGTTGAAGGAAAATGTTGGGCAGAAGTAGGAATTTCTGTGGTCCGTTCTGCGACCACAGAACCACTCTGCGGACCGCAGAGTGGAGCAGTGTTTTGGGCTATTTTTAATGTCATTTTTGCGGCCCATTATGCGACCGCATAACCATTTTGCGGGCCACTCTCTTGTCGCATATCCTGCTTTGGCATTTTTTGGAGTGAGGTTCTGCAGTGTAATATGCGACCACAGAACCGTTCTGCAGTGCATTATGCGACCGCAGAACAGGTCTGCAGGCCGCATAGTGACCGCAGACCTGGTCAGTTCCTTTCCAATTTTGGCACCCAAATTTCGTGGTTATTTCGCGGACCGTATAATTATTTCGCAGACCACATAATCATTATGCGGTCGCATATATGCGACCGCATAACATGTTCCAGAACTTCATTTTTGGGTTTTTAAAACCTGACCCTACTTCGTTAAAATAGATGTAAGGAGCCATTATTTAGCAAAACCTAATACTTTAAAGTGTGAGAGAGAGTCCTAGAGGGAGGAAGTGATCTTCCTCAAATTACTCTTCAATTCTGGCTTAAAACTTTGAAGATTATCAATAGAAGCACCCTAGGTCTTCTTTCTAAGAGGTAAGATTCTATTACCAAGCTCTTAATTTCGAAATATAACTAGAATGAGCAATTAGTAAGGTAGTTCATGGGGATGGAAGTGCTTACCTTGCATGCATGTATTCTTAAGGTACGTGGGGAGGTTGGGAGTTAAAGATAGAAAAGAATGGGGTGTGGGATGGTAAAGTCTTTCATAAAAGGGATATGGAACCTTAATACACAATAGTGTTTGATAAAATACCCAAGTGAGCTAGAATCATGATTGTTTTCCTAATTTTTGGCTCAAGTTTTCTATATTGCTAAAATAGATTGAAGTTTCTAATATTTCGGAACATCATAGAGTTTTAAGAAGCTCAATTGAGTTATGTTGGCTAAACCCCCTCTTCTTAGAATGAATCCCATGGTATTCATGAAATCGATGCAAGTCCCAAAATGAACATCCTAGAAATTGCTATCCCGAATGTGCTTGTTTTGAAAATATATGTGTAATATGTATTCCCATGCTTTCATCATGTTATCTCGTCATCTAAGGAAAAGTTCATAACTTAGAATATGTGCTAAAAATGCCTAGACTTCAAGTCAAATTCAATTAAAGATTGTTATGCCAAATTGTGTGAAAAGCCTCTATGTGCCTTGGATTCCAAATTGCTCATATGTGAATTTAATGTCTTGAATGGAAAGCCTTATTGTTTTTGATGATAATAATAATGCTGCAATAAGGAAAAGAACTTGATCGTGAAATACGGCCAAGCGCCAAGAATAACTTTATAATTGGGGCCACTCGTACCATTATATTGAAAAGATGGGAAAGAATTAATAAGTGCGATGACTGATTGAAAAAGGATGATGTCTCAAATGAGATGGCTTAGCCGATCGGGCCGAGATCGGACTCCGTGTAATAACACGGTGATATTGTGGATGAAATTGTGAATATGGTTGATGTCTCAAATGAGATGTCCTAGCCGATCGGGCCGAGATCAGACTCCGTTTAAGAACACGGTTGTATTGTGGATTGTGGCATATTGGCACTAAAAACCATCCAACCTAATAATGCGGGAATTGACTTAAAAATCTATGTGATCCTTAACTTGATATTCAGTGTTATTTAAAGCACATATTGCATTTTTGACTGTCTCCCCTGTATTATTGTTCATTCTATTGAGATAGTGTTTTAGTTTTACATACTAGTACTATTCGACGGTACTAACGTCCCTTTTGCCGGGGGTGCTGCATCTTTAAATGGATGTAGGTGGTTCCATAGTGGACAATGTTGATCACATATAGTGCTGCATCTTCTTCTCAGTGGACTCGGTGAGCCATATTTCTTTCCGGGGTCATGTATTGTACCTTTGGTTTATATTGTGGTCACATATTTTAAGGTATAGCTGGAGCCTTATTACTGGCACCATCTTTACTATCTTTTGTATCTTTAGAGGCTCCGTAGACACAATGTGGGTTGTATATGAGGTTACAAAAGTCAACGGATCATGTTGTGTTTTGGGCTTTTGTTCCACTCAGTCATAAGGATGTATGTCTTTTGAAACTTAACGATGAGTAACAAAATCAAACGACCTATTAATGTATATATGTATGAACTTTCTATTGCCTAACTAATGAGAGCATGCCTTCTCTGGATCATAGGTAAGTCGGGTAGATAATGTCAAACAAGCTTGCTCGACCGGGTCCACTCGGTTGAGCGCCGGTCGCGCCTCCCGAGGATGGGGCGTACTAGCATTGGTGCCCATAACTGGTACAAATGGTAGATACACCCCTTGTTAATCATCTTTGTGGCTTTAAGCTAATATAAAAACCTACCCTTCGGCACCACATCATCCCCCTTCCATTCAATCACTGACTCAGTTGGAGATTCAAACCTAACGGTTCTGGTTTGACAGTCAAGCTTAGCGAAACATGAATAAAGCCAATCCATCCCCATTATTACGTCAAAATCAACCATCCCCAATTCAATGAGATCGGGCATGGTGTCCCGACCACACATCGTGACAGCACAGTCCCTATAAACCCGTGCGGCACAATAGACTTACCAACTGGAGTAGATACAGAGAACGACTCATAGAGCTGTTCCGGTTCTATCCCAAATTTCATAGCAACATAGGGAGTAACATAGGAAAAAGTGGAACCTGGATCAATAAGAGCATACACATCATGAGATTGGACAGTCAATATACTTGTGACAATATCTGGAAAAGCCTTTAAACTCTGGCGACCCCTCATAGCATAAAAACGATTAGGTCCTCTTGAACTCTGTGTGATACCCCTAGCTACACCACTCCCTGCGGGTGCTGGGGTGCCTCGAGCTGGAGGAGGTGCTGCGGATGTAGTAGCTGCAAAACTGGCTGGCTGTGCTCTACCCCTATCCATGATCTGGTGAGACAAATGACAATCCCTTTGAATGTGACCCCTCATTCCACACCCGTAGCATATGGGCTGGTCCATGTAGCAGATCCCAAAGCGCATCTTCCCGTACCTAGGGCATGGGGGCCTCCGTTGCTGCTGAAATCTTCCACCAGACCGACCATGCTGGTAGGATCCCGTGTTGCCCTAGTTGGGCCTAAAACGGCTCCCCTACTGCTGACTAGGCCCCGATGGTAGTGCACTGACTGAAGACTGACCAAAAAACTAGGATGGCCTTGATGACCCTCCCCTAAAAGCTGTCCTACCACAACCACCAGAAGTACTACTGAAGTTTCCCGCTGACTGGGCCTTGTTGTTACTCTCTCGCTCCATTTTGTTCTTCCGTTTGCGGGTCTATGCGGCTTGAGCAAATGCCACCATCTTACCATAGTTCATATCAGAATTCAAGGCAGTTGTAGCGGCCTCATTAATAACCAAGGGGCTAAGGATATGCACAAACCGGCGCACTCTAGCCTCTATAGTAGGCAACATGTAGATGGCATATTTGGACAGGCACACGAATCTCATATGATACTCCCAAACACTCATTCTACCTTGTTTCAGGTTATCAAACATGGCGGCATGGGCTGCCTTAGTATTGTCAGGAAAGAAATGATCAATGAAATCATAGGCAAACTCACTCCACCTCACCGGAGGGCTCCCCTCCTCACGGGAGTCCTCCCACATCTCAAACAAATAATAGGCCACCCCTTTCAGGCGGTATGAGGCCAAATCTGCTCCCTCCATTTTAGTAGCCCGCATAAATCGGAGGGTCTTGTGCATCTCGTCAATAAAATTCTAGGGGTCCTCCTCAGGATCAGTACCTGTGATCACTGGAGGGTCCAACTGGAGAAATCTGTTCACCCTGGAACTAGTGGAATCCCCTGGCTGACTAGAAGAAGTGGGTGCAACATCTGATCTCTGGGATTGGGAAGCCACTATTTGAGCCAACATCTATATGGCTCCCCTAAGATCCCTATCAGATATACTGGGACCGGAAGCTGGGGCTGAAGGTAGAACTGGAATATCAATTAGAGGGATCTTTGCACCCTCAATAGGTGCAGGAACTGGTGCTGTCTGCTCAGGTTTAGTGGAATCAGGCAGTGTAGTAGTCGGGGGAATATTTTCACCCCTCGGGTGCTCACCCGCATCATCAAGTAAAGGATCAACTGCCACTCTTGGGGTGACATTGGTTCCTTGGCCAGTTCATGCTCTTTTTCTAGGCGCCATATACTAAACATTAGAGCAATGCACGAGTTAAAGGAGGAACAATCTTACAATAAGCTTTATCACACGATCTAGATCATCAAAGAATTGTATTATTCCTAAATGCCCCAATAGCCTTCTAATTATAGATGTGGTCGACTACACACCGATAAGAAGTACTCTACTAGACACGGCTCTGAGACACCCTAGGACACTTTAAAACCTTAGGCTCTGATACCAAGTTAGTCACGCCTCGACCTCGGGGAGCGCGACCGGTGCTTAACAAAGTTACCCTGGTCGAGCAAGCTTGCACAGTGCCGTCTACCCAACTCACCCATAAATAAAGTTAAGAATACATTTCAATAATTAGACAGTAAGAGGTCATATGAATAACACCAGTTCATTTCCATTAGTTACGTCATTAACAAGTCTCCAAAATAGTACATTGTACAATCATAGCTAAAGTGGGACAGATGATACGATTACAACATTTTTAGTTTAACCTTCTCAAAAATAGATACAACCCACCCTATGTCTACGGAGCCTCTAACGAGAACCAATGAGTGCTATGACAGTGCCAGAAACAAGGCCCCGTCTAAACCTCAAAATGCTATGTACAAAGGATAAGAGATACAGACCATGAAATGAAGTGGGGCTCACCAAGTCAGCAAAGGAGAGGGTGTGCTGCTATCATTGATCAATACCACCTGCTACAAAACCAACTACATCCAATAAAGATACAGCGCCCCTGGCAAAAGCGACGTTAGTACATATGGAATAGTACTAGTATGTAAAACTGAACACCCCCTCAATAGAACGAGTAACAATAAATGGAGAATAAAACATGAAATCAATAAGATACTCAAATGGTATCAAAGTGTCAAGTTAGGGGAAAAGTACATTTCAAGTAAGTTTCAGTAATTAAAATTGGGAAATCTTTAGCACCTATATACCAACGTGTTTTAGCACGAAGTCCGATCTCAGCCCGACCGGCTAAACCGTCTCACCCTGAGACATACACTCATAATACTACCATGTGCGCGATATGGCATCCGATCTCAGCCCGATCGGCTAAGCCGTCTCACCACCATGCCGTGTGGATCGACATCACATCACCTCTTGCTAGTAATAATCTCATCCCATTTAAGGGGAAACAATCTCATCACATTAACACGGGGATTTAACCCTCAATCATTCCTACACCGGCACGTGTAGTTTCGCGGTTAGACAGTTATGACCTACCCTTCATCGGTGGCTATACGATACTCCCAAGGAATTTATTATAAAAAGGATTTACCACTCATTTCACATTCTTTTACATGTCATTTATTTTGTTGGCACCATTGGCCATAATGCAATATCATTCTTGGCACATTGGCCGTACTTTATAATTCACACTCACTATCGCACTTTCAAGCATTATCATGGGTAATCAACAATAAGGCCCTTCAAATTAAGACTTTAACACATACTTGAGCAATTTAAGGTCTTAGGCACATGTGATTTCTTTTACACAATTTGACATGGTAACTTTCGTTAAGAACACATTTTTATATCATAACACAGTAACACACAGCCCATGCTTAAACCACACTCTCTCTTCTTTCTAAAATATCAGATTTCTCTCTCAAAATAAGCCCCAAGGGCTTTTAATCAAAATAGAGTCGGGTAACAAAATTAGAAAAATAAAGCCCCGTCACAGAACTGCGGTCGCATATACGACTGCATAATGTTTATGCGGTCCACAAAATGGGCCGCATAATGGCCCTCTGGAACTGGGCAAGTCTGCCCCACTCTGTGACCAGTCTGTAGTCCGCAAACCTGTTCTGCGGACGCATAATGCGCCATAGAACTTCCCTACAAATATTTTCATATTGCGTATGCGATGGGTTAATCGGCCCGCAAAATTATTATGCGGCTGCATAATGGACCGCATAGTGGTCCAAAATTTTTACCCAGTACTTTGCTTCAGTCTGCGACCGATATGCGGTCTGCAGATCAATTTTACGACCACAAAAATGCTCTATATTTCTAAATTCTTTCTTCAACTCCCAACGCACTGTTCAACCCAAACCGTCAATCAACAATGCATAAGTCTACCCCGACATTATGAAACAATGGGTTTTAGGTGAAATATTTACTGGGCCTTACATGCACATTCCATTCTTTGCTGGTATAATCGGCCAAAACATACTGCTGCTAGTCATTTTTCATTAATCAACATTAATTTCTCTAATCGGGTCTTCACCCACTCAGTGTATTCAATCTCTAATTCCACAATGATTAGGAGAGAGAGAATTTTGACTTCAGCCGGTATTACAGCTTCAGTTCCATATACCAGCAGATAAGGAGTTGCCCCAACACATGTGCGAGCAATCGTACGGTATTGCAAAAGAGAAAAAGGTAACTTTTCATGCCATTTCCTGGACCCTTGGATCATCTTCCTGAGAATCTTCTTGATGTTATTGTTTGCTACTTTAACAGCTCCATTGGCTTTTGGTCGGTAAGGGGTAGAATGGCGATGCACAATTTTAAATTGCTCGCATGCCTCCTTTATTAGATGAGTATTTAGACTGGCTGCATTGTCAGTGATAATGGTATTTCGGATACCAAAGAGACAAATAATGTTGGAATGAACAATGTCAACTATTATCTTTTTTGGTGACTACTTTGAAAGTAACTGCCTTCACCTACTTGGTGAGGTAATCAATGGCGACCAAAATGAATCTATGCCCATTTGAAGCCTTCAACTCGATTAGATCGATCGACCTACTGACATCCATCTCCCCAAGCCACAAGGAGAGGACATGGGGTGCAACTCCGACGGAGGCGAGAGAATCAGGTTGCCATGATACCTTGCATGCAGAATATTCTTTTCCAAGACGTATACATTCATGTGAGGTCCACATACCCCCGAATGAACTTCGTTCATGATCTGCTCAGTTTCTCTGGAGTCTATGTATCTCAAACAATTCAAGTCTGGTGTCCTTTTGTATTGGATTTCCTCATTCAGGAAGAAACCACCGGCGAGCCGCCTTATAGTTTTTTTTTCTCCCTTGGCATGCTCCGGGTATTCCCTTATTTTCAGGAATCGTTTTACGTCATAATACCATGGTTAACCATCTGGTTCTACCTCAGTTGTATTGCAGTAATCATGTTGATTATGAACTTGGATTTCTAGTGGATCAGTATGGGTGTTGCCTGGATAAGGGAGCATCGAGGCTAAGGTAGCCAAGGCATCGACTAGCTCGTTGTGAAACCTGGGAATGTACCTAAACTCGATAGACTCGAATCTTTTCCTCAGGTCTTGCACACAATGTCTATATGGAATAAGCTTGATGTCTCGAGTCTCCCATTCGCATTGGACTTGTCGATGAGCAAATCGGAATCTCTCTTGACCAATAGTTCATGCACATCCAAATTGAAGGCCATTTTTAGACCCACGATACAAGCCTTGTATTCTGCCGAATTATTGGTATAGAAGAACCAAAGTCGGGACGTTGCAAGGTAATGCTGTCCAATATGTGAGATGAGTATTGCCCCGATCCCAACTCCTTTGATATTAATAGCCCCATAAAAATACATTTCCCATACATGGTTGTCATCTGGAACTACTTCTTCTATTGAGTTGACCTCTTTGTCTGGGATGCATGTACTTAGTTGCTCATAATCATCATCGACTGGATTCTCTACCAAATGATCTGCCAAAGCCTATGCTTTCATTGCGGTGCGAGTGATATAGACGATGTCGAACTCTATGAGCAGGATTTGCCATTTTGCGAGCCTACCATGTTGCATTGGTTTTTGGAATATGTACTTCAAAGGATCTATTATAGATATGAGGTAAGTAGTGTAGGCTAAAAGATAGTGGCTCGGCTTTTGAGCGACCCAAGTCAGGGCGCAACACGTCCTTTCTAAGAGGGTATACTTGACCTCATAACTTGTGAACTTCTGGCTCAAGTAGTAGATTGCCTATTCCTTTTTTCCTGTCACATCATGTTGACCCATAACGCATCCAAAGAAATTATCCATCACTGATAGATATAAAAACAAAGGCCTACCAGGTTCGGGTGGGACCAATACATGGGGTTTGGATAGATATTCCTTGATCCTGTCTAATGCTTTTCGGCAGTTGTCCGTCCACTTAACAACAACATCCTTTTTCAATAACTTAAAAATGGGCTCACACATGGTTGTGAGCTGAGAAATGAACTTACTTATATAGTTCAATCTCCCGAGCAAACTCATGACTTCAGTTTTGTTCTTCGAGGGTGGCAAAATCTCGAATGGCTTTTATCTTAGATGGATCCAATTCGCTGCCTCTTCGGCTGACTATAAAATCGAGGAGTTTCCCAAATAGAACACCAAATGCACACTTAGCTAGATTGAGCTTAAATTAGGCACATGATCAACCTGTGTCTTTGACTTTATGATGACATCATCGATATATACTTCAATCTATTTGTGCATCATATCATGCAAATGGTGGTCATGGCCCTCATATAAGTTGCATTTGCATTCTTCAAACCGAATAGCATGACCCTCTAACAATAAGTACCCCATGTAGTGGTGAAAGTAGTCTTTTCTACATCATGCTTATCCATTAGAATCTGGTGGTACCCAGCATAGCAATCCACAAAAAATTGTATCTCATGCTTTGCGCAATTATCTACAAGGATGTGGATGTTTGGTAAAGGAAAATTATCCTTTGGACTTGCTTTGTTCAGATCTCTGTAGTCAACACAGACTTTGGTTTTTCCATCCTTCTTTGGCACAAGCACAACGATTTCTACCCAGGTGGTGTATCGGATGGCCCTGACCATGTTATCTCTCAATTGCTTTATAATTTGCTCTTTGATTTTATCACTCATGTCTATTTTAAACTTTCATTGTTTTTGTTGGACTGGTGGAAAATCAGGATACATGGGAAGCTTATGAACCACTTGATCAACACTTAAACCAAGCATAGCACCATAAGACCAAGCAAACATATCTTTGTATTCAAATAAAATTTGAATCAAGGAGTCTCTATTTTTTTGTTCGGTGTGAATGATTATCTTCATTTCTCTGACTTCTTCATGACTTATGATATTAATTGGCTCAGTTTCTTGGCATGAATTCCGCATGCATGTCGTGTTATTAAAGCCGGCATTAACAAAACTGAAATGGAAATAAAGTGATAGGAATTAGAAAAAAGGAAAAGATAGAGAACTTAATACAGAACTGAAATGTATTTTATTGAATTTGAAAGGATAGAAGGGTTAACATCAAAACAAAACAATTATACTGAGAATTTTGGATTACAATCCTGAAAGTAACCCAAATATAAAAAAGAAGATGCAAAAGCAAACTACCAAGACTCTTTCCTTGTTGGGAGAGGAGTTGCTTCCCAGTTGTTGAGCATGGTGTCGGGGCCAATTAGTTGCATATCGGCACGACTTGTACCTTTACCAGCCTAGTTTATATTTACATAAGAAAACATCTTTCTTAGGCCATGGAAAACATCTTATATTTACGATGAATTTTGACCCTCTTGGAGTCTTGGCCTGACAAAAGTGTAGAAAAAGCGAGGGATCAGTTTCTGCAAGACCCACCTATGCTTTTTGTGGTGCTTGGCTTGGTCTTCATCTGCTTGTGTTGGCCTGAAGCCAAAGCCAAAAGTACCCTTATTACTAAAGGGAGAGATGGGTTCCGAAATTCCTTGCAATTATTCTCCCAAGCCTTTTTCTGGCTCATAACCCTATCTCGGACCATTACAGCTGTTGCAGAAAGACGAGGATGTAGAATGGGTTTTTCTTCCTCAACATAGTCCAAAACTACCACTTCGAATGCTTGATAGACAATGTACTCGCACCCTTCCTAGATTTCTAATATCACATGAAGGATACACATATTAAATAAGTCAGATATACATGGGGGATAAAACATTAAGCCTTACTGCTAAAGACCTAAACACTTGGGATCACATTCAAAGGATATGTACACAACTCAGGCATGCAGCAAACCAAAAATATAGATGCTTCTACCTTAGCAGACTAATTATGGGTCGATTATCTTAGGTATTGCCACTAGTACATGCATAGACTGACTACACTGCTTTGAATTCTTAGAAGCATCAACAAGGATTCAATCAAACAATCACATCAAATAACTCTTGTAAGTGTTATCAAGAATATCAGAACATGATCAGGATTCTTTGTAGGACTACAGGCTTATAGATTCATACATGGAACTCTCAAAGATTCTTCACATGATCATTTTCATAATAGTATTAATCTTAAACAAACCACTATGTTCAAGCAGTAGCAATAGAGAACTTCTCATAGGATTAAAAATCAGATTCAGTTTCAAAATAACAGGAAAGAGAGGACTGAGTACAATTTCAAAACAAAAGCATGGAGTCATGAAGCCAAACAGGGGAACATACAACATTTAAAATCAACTACACACAGATACTTTAGTGGTCTTACAAAGACAGGGTGAACTTTACATATTATAGAATCCAGTCAATAATGTCATAAAGGGAGGGGGTTATAGACAATGGAAGGATTATACTAAATAGGTTTAACTCAGGTGTATAGACTTAAACTAGCATCTAATTATGCAGTAGTCATACTCATCTTGAAAACAGTTATCACTTAATTATAAAAAAAAGACTATGACCTGCTTTTATGAAAGACAAACTAAATGTTAGCTTCACAAGGTCAGCAGTGCCATGAAGAAAGATAAAGATAGGAAAAGTGTTGTACCAAACAGGTTTTAACTCAGTTATGCAGTTGAGGGCTACATCTAAACATGAGGAAACTATGTTTAGCTTAACAAAAGTTAACAGTTATTTATAACAAACATGATTATGACTTATTTTTTATGAAAAATGATGGCTTAAAGTTAGCACAATATACACATAAGAGTTATTGATATTCATGGAAACAACATTAACTCAACAAGTATGTTTCATACAGATGCAACCAATAATTAGATATGAACATGAGAATGTCATAGTGATAACCCAGATGTTACCCTCAGAATTAGGAGATACATATATGGAGAAGGAGAGCACTTAAACACCTAGACTTTTCATGCTTCAGTTAGGTAGTGAAGGATTAGACTATGAACTTTCAAGTTTTGTCCTAATTAAGATTATCAAACAATAATCTCGACCACAAGAATGCAGGAAAACAATGTATAGAGATAAAGATAAGAATAAAGGTTACAATAGAATTATTGATAGAAAATCTGAAGTTTAGACAAGCATGAAAGTCATTAAGGCACATTAAGGGAACTTAATCATGCGGACTATTAGGATTCAGAAATGAAAGTCATTAAAGTCATATAACGAGCTAGTCAATATCAATTTGAAGATATTCAGAAATATGACAAAGGATCACAGATCAACAACACCTTATTATGAACTTTGAGATAACATTTTTTTACATTAATGATAACATCACAAATGACTACAATTAACAGAAGGCAACAAGCATATTTATAACATTCTAATAAGATGATCAAAAAGAGAAGAGTTAGAGGTGTACTAACCTTCTCGAGGACAGCACACCAAACAAGGATTTCTCTTAATTGCTTAAGACCCAAAGCTTCAAGTTCGAAGCTCTGAAAGCACTCAAAACGAAAAAAGTGAAATCAATAAGAAACCCTAAGTTTTGGAAATCTCAGAATTACTTTTAGACGGTTGTTAGTCGTTTTTCTCTGTTAGGTTGTTCATGTTTGGTGAGAACATTAAAGGCCCTATTTATAGTACCATTTAGGGCTATAGGGTTTCAAAGGATTCAAAATAATAGTGGAAAGTGACGATGCTCAGATGATGCAAGCAAAATGAGTGAAAATTAAAGACATCAGGGGGAGAAATCATTAGAATATTTTACATGAGTGAGGAAGGCTGACCGTTGAAGGCAAAAACCATCGATCAAAGCTCCAATGTCCAAAGGTCATTGCATTTGACTTCTGGACTTCGAATAATCATGATGAGGCTCTAAAATGTGCTCATGCATGCTCCGATTTGACATAACATGAAGGAAATTCAGAGATTTGAAGTTGCATCTTTGAGTCTATTTCAAATTACGGATTTCGAATTTAATCAACGAAAATGGAAATTGAAATCACTGGCCTCACAACCTAGGGACAAAGCAGATGAATCTGTAAGTTGGATTTGAAAGAACGAAGAAGAAATCAGGCCAGCGGTGTTTTGAGCTTAGGGTTTCAGATTTAGGTGTTTCAAATTTGTGATTGAAAGAGGGAATTAGCAGTGGGATTCATGGATAGAGAGACAGAAGAGATGATTCAAAGTGATTTCGAGGGACCTTGCACAAATTTGTGCAAGGCTTTGGTGATTGATGGCTGATGGAGATGAGAGAAAAGAGAGAGGAAAGGGGAATGAGGGCGGCGGTCAAAAGAGGAAATGATTTAGGGTTCAGGGTAATGAGAAGGCCGTCTCTAGGGTTAAAGATGGGAGATGGAATCCGGGTCGTTGGATCTGATGATCAACGACCCTAATAATTTGGTTATTTGGGATTATTGGGCAGGATTTTTGGTGTCCGTTAGATTATAAGATTTGGACGGCGAAGATGAGATCTCTGAGGCGGGTGTTCAAAAATCAAAAGAAAATTGAAGATTAAATGTGAGTCGTTGATCAGATGGTCCAACAGTTTAGATGCATGTGTGTTTGTTATGTGAGTGATAGATACAGGTGACTCGACACATCTCTATTGGTTTAAAGAGAGTGGCACAGATTGCCAAGGTGGAATAAGATGGGGTATTTGGACTAGGTCAGATCCGTTTGGACTTGGCATTTGGGCTGAAAATAATTTGAAGAATGGCCACTTTGTAATTATTTGAGAATTGCAATTGTAGCCTTTTGTCTTTTAATTTATTTTAAAATTACTTTAAATAAACTTAACAATTTTCAATAAAATATGGTAAAATTATAATTATTATATATATTACTAATTATTTAATTAATTATTTGTAAATACTTCTTTTTTTAGAATTATAGCACTAATTCAAAGTACTAACATAGTAACCTACTTTACTAGAAATTAAGGAGTAATTTATCAAATTAATTATAAAACATATGTAATGTATATATAAAAATTATTTTAATAATCTTACAATATTAAGTATATTTGTAATTATATAATATTAATACTACGCGATTAATTTTAAAACTAATACATAATTAATTTGTAAAATAGATATTTATTACTAGAAAATTCTTTTAAAATATTTATTGTAAATATAATTACAATTGCTACCTCTCTTTGACCGGAAACGAAGAAAGAGTTTTCGGGCAAAGAAATTGAACCAAAGCCAATTTTGTCCCGACTTTAGGCATGCATTGCAACAGTGGTATGAAGATTATGAGTTATAGGATCGAATTAAGGAAGATTCTGGAAAGGCTAGATGGAGAACTGGGCACTCATGATAGCTTGAGTTTTGCGGCTTGATTTGAATGATCAGGAAATTTCGAGTTTCACTGATCGTTTTGTGCTTGAATTTGGATCCGTGGCTCGCTAATGGTGTTCCTGTCCCTTATAGCATTATAGTTTGGTCTGCTGCTTAGAAACATTCTACGTTGTGATGTTTGTTCCTGTAAAACAAATGAAATACATGCATACCAACATATTGCAATGCAGAATATATTAAAATGTGATGTAAATGTTGCAGGAATGATGATGACTGGTTGCCGGCGTGCCGTATTTTGGATAGGGATGATGGAATACTTGATCTTGACTCGATTTGTTAGTCGGACTGTGTACCGTTCCGCAGCTGTCGGAGCATTTGAAAATTGTCTCCGCTTGTTATGAGGGCTTGATTTGTAGAGTGCGTCTCCGTTTGTTGGGAGAGCTTTGTACTGAGAAATGTCTCCGCTTGTTGGGAGAGCTCGATTTGTAGAGTGCATCTCCTCTTCTTGTGAGAACTTTGCACTGAAGAATGTAAAGTAACCTCCGCTTGGGAGTGATTAATTAAGACCGTAATCATGCCTGAAGGTGCATGAGCAAAATGTTAAAACAATCAAAGTAATATTGAATGAAATAAAAGCATGCCCAAGAGATACTCTTGACTGCGAAGCTAAGTTGCAACAATCGATTGGCTGAATGTTGGTGACGATGTTTGAGACTGTTTATTCTGGCATTCATTGTGACGGAACGGCGATGCAAAGTTCTTTGTTGGCGGAGTTTTTAGTTTGCTATTTACAAGGCTACGATTGGCGAAGCCGACGTTCGGTTTGTACAGGGATCGATTGAGCTGACTGTTTGCTATATATAGAACTTCAATTGGTGAAGCCGACGGCTCGTTTGTACCGATTAGTTGAGCAGGCGGTTTGCTATATACAAGACTTCAATTGGTGAAGCTGACGGCTCGTTTGTACAAGGTGCTCCGATTAGTTAAGCAGGCAGTTTGCTATATACAGGTTTTTCGTATTAACGATCTGACTCCGAGGTACCGGCAAAGAATTAAAAATTAACTTTAGCTGTACCGAAAAATTTCAAGTAAAGGAGAAAGAGAGGTAATCTTAGGTAAGTGGCGGATCGATCATTTGCCCTAGTGTGGTCTTAGCGCTTCCTTACTCTATGTTGACCTTGCACTCAAAGACAAATTCTTAGTAGGGGCGGGGAAGTTGGTTTGTGTCCACAGTGTTGGTTTGCCCCGTCCTTTGGCATGATTGCGCCTCGAAGTTCGGTAGATGGAACAAATTACTGTATATATATATATATTTTTTATTTTAGAAAACATATTGAAAATACTTTCCTTTTTAAGGCAAATGATGTCGTTCCGGATAATGACATGTTACGAAAGGTTCTCCACACATGAGTGAATCCTCTTGAAAACTTTTTCCTGTTGATGTCGATCTTCCACGATGCCCCTGACAACGCGGCTTCTTTTTGTCGCGACTGCATCCTAATTTGAACTAATGCATTACAAGGGTTTCTTAAGGTTATGACCAAACCCTTTGAGGTTGACTACGTATCCAAAATGGAATTATATCTGAACGTAGTTTATGGATTATGATAAAATATGATGCAGATGATCGAGCCTGACTCAGGCAGCCTACGTATCCAAATGGAATCAGGTCAAAGCATAGTTTAATTACAACATATGCAAAATGATAAGATTAAGAATAAAAATGGCCGAGTCTGACTCAGACTGCCTACATATCCAAATGGAATCAAGCCAAAACGTAGTTCAATTACAAAAGACGACTAAATCCGATGAGGATTGCCTACGCATTCCTTTCTTAGGAAATCAAGTCGGCGTAGTTCCTGAGCAATATACAAATATGATATTTGGTATTTCTACAACAAGAGAAAGGGGGGAGAGAAACCGAAACCTACGTGGGTTGCCTACGTATCCCTCAGTGGGAAGTCAGGTTGAACGTAGTTCTGTTACAGCAAAACAAAACTTTATTTGTCTTCAAACCTAGTATCTCTTGATTGCGTCTAAGTTGATGGGCTTCATGTTGATTCTTCCGTCCATTTCTACTAAGATTAGAGCTCCACCCGATAGTGCTCGGTGAACCACGTAAGGACCTTGCCAATATGGTGCAAACTTTCCTTTGGCTTCCTCTTGGTGGGGAAATATTTTCTTCAAGACCAACTGCCCCAGTGAGAATTAGTAAGGCTTCACTCTCTTGTTAAATGCACTCGTCATCCTATTCTGATATAGCTGACCATGACATAGTGCATCTATTCTTTTCTCGTCAATGAGCATGAGTTGCTCCTGTCGGACCCGTATCCATTCAGCGTCGTCCAACTTAGCCTCTTGAATGACCCTTAAAGACGGTATTTTGACCTCTGTAGGTATCACAACTTCAGTGTCGTATACCAACATATACGGCGTTGCCCCAATGGATGTTCTCATGGTTGTCCGATAACCTAGTAAAGTGAAAGTTAATTTCTCGTGCTATTGTTCGTGATTGCCCACTATCTTTCGTTGAATTCTACTGATATTCTTGTTGGGTGCCTCGACTGACCAATTCATTTGTGGTCTGTAGGCTGTGGAATTGTGGTGGACGATTCTGAACCTCTCGCAGATTTCTCTCATGAGGTCACTGTTGAGGTTAAAGGCATTATCAGTGATGATATACTCCGGTATCCCAAATCTATAGACGATGTTGTTTCGGACGAAATCAGCCACTAATTCCTTTGTGACGGCCTTGTAAGTATATGCCTCGACCCATTTGGTGAAATAGTTGATAGCTACCAAGATGAAACTATGTCCATTTGATGTGGCGGGCTCTATGGGTCCAATAACGTCCATGCCCCAAACGGCAAATGGCCAGAGTGAACCTATTACGTTTAACTCATTTGGCAGAACCCGGATGAAATCCCTCTGAATCTTGTACTGGTGACCCTTCTGCATGTAGCGGATACTGTCGCTTTCCATAGTCATCTAGAATTATCCAGCTCTCAAGATCTTCTTGGCTAATGTGAACCCGTTCATGTAGGGTCCGCACGTTCCTATATGTATTTCCTCCAATAGTCTGGTTGCTTCAGCAGTGTCTACACATTTCAACAGACCTAGATCTGGGGTTCTCTTGTACAGGATGTCTCCGTTGAGGAAAAAGTGGTTTGTCAACCTCTAGAGGCTCGCTTTTAACCATTAGTAGCATTCTCTGAGTATTTTCTGGTTGCAAGGAATTTCTTAATGTCGTGATACCATGGTTCAGCAAAAGTTCTTTGACGTTCATATTGACTGCCATTCTAATCCCAAGGATGTACGCTTCGTATTCAGCCATATTATTGGTACAAAGGAATGTTATCTTTGCCGATGCTGGATAATGCTATCCATATTTTTCAAATCACGACTGCCCCAATTCCGACTGCTTTGAAGTTTGCTGCTCCATCGAAAAACATTGTCCATCCAGGGTACGATTTTACAATATCTTCTCCAGCAAATAACACTTCTTCATCAGGAAAATAAGTGGTAAGCGGCTCGTAATCCCCATCCACCAGATTCTTTGCGAGGTGGAAGGCTAAAGCTTGTCCTTTGATATCATTTTGAGTTATGTACACAAATGTCAAATTCGCTTAGGAGAATTTTCCAGTTAGCTAGCTTTCCGGTAGGCATCGACTTCTAGAAGATGTACTTGAGTGGGTCGACTCGCGATATCAGATGCGTAGCATATGCTGACATGTAATGTCTTAGTTTTTACGTGATCCAAGTCAGAGCACAACAAGTACGTTCTATCAAAGTATACTTGGCCTCGCATGGCGTGAACTTTTTACTTAAGTAGTAGATGGCCTGCTCCTTTCTCCCAGTTTTGTCATGCTGTCCCAACACACATCCAAAGGCCTTATCCAAGACTAACAAATCAAGTAACAATGACTTCCCGGGTTTGAGGGAACCAGCACTGGTGGATTTGATAGATACTCCTGATTCTGTTGAAAACTTTTTGGCATTCTTCTGTCCATTTTGTGGCAACATCCTATTTCAGCAACTTGAAAATGGGCTAACAGATTACCGTGGACTGCCCAAGAAACTCGTTACATCTTTCTTGTTCTTTGGTTGTGGCAATTCCTGAATGGCCTTATTTTTTATGGGTCCAGTTCTATCCTTCCTGCTTACAATGAAGCCTAACAACTTTCCAGCGGGGATTCCGAATGCGTACTTTGCTGGGTTTAACTTCAAACTGTACCTTCGCAGGCGTTTGAAAAATTTCCTCAAATTGTCCAAGTGCTCCAAACTCTTTCGTGATTTTATCATGAAGTCATCCATATACACTTCAATCTCCTTTTGAATCATGTCATATTAAAGGGTCGCCATGGCCCTCATGTAGGTGGCACCGATGTTCTTGAGACCGAATGGCATGACTCTATAGTAGTAAACTCCCCAAGGTATAGTGAAGGTTGTCTTCTCTGCATCTTCCTCGTGCATCAAGATTTGGTGATGCCCAGCGAAACAATCCACGAACGACTGCAGTTCATGCTTCGCACAGTTGTCGATGAGGATGTGGATATTTGGCAAAGGGAAATCTGCTTTGGGGCTAGCTTTGTTGAGATCTCGGTAATCCATGCATATTCTGATCTTTCCGTCTTTCCTGGGTACTAGGACAATATTTGTCAACCAGCTTGGATAGTTGGTGACCCTTACCACATTCCCCTTCTATTTGTTTGGCCATTTCTTCCTCTATCCTCAAACTTAAATCAGGTTTGAATTACTTGGGTTTCTGCTTGACCGAAGGTCTGGTAGGTTAAGTGGGTAGTCTATGCAAGACAATGTCAGTACTTAATCCTGGCATGTCATCATATGACCATGCGAATACATCGATGTACTGTCGGAGGAGCTCTACCAGTTTTTCCTTCTGCTCGGCTTCTAGATGATTGTTGATACTGGTTTCTTTTATGTCTTCTTGACTTCCGAGGTTGATCACTTTCGTTTCTTTGAGGTTGAGCTTTCTATGACTCTCCAACTACTCGATCTCCTGCAGGAGATTGTCTGGCATTATATTCTCGTCATACTTCTCGTAATCTAGGTCGTTGCGCTCGACGATTACATTACGTGTCATTATCGCGGGATGCGGGTTTTTAGCATTTTGATTACTAAAAATAAAATCTAAGTATAAATGAAGCGGTAAATAAAGTTGCAATACTTGAGAAAGTGATTCTTGTTATTTCATCAAAAGAGGAACGTCTTAAGCGTTCGAAAGAGGCAAATGTCAAAAAGGCAAAGACACTGTGCATGCCTCAATTGACCTTGAGCTTTTCAATAGAAAACGTTTACAGTTCTATACTACCAAGACTCCTGGCGAACCAAAAACGGACTGGTGGTCCAGTTTTGCAGCTTTTCCCCTAGTTCGATATCCCTGATAGTCGGTGTCTTGATGTCAGTCCCTTCATAGCATTCTTCAATCATATTCACGAACAACTTTCCTATCCCGTAAATGATGTCATCTTCTGGTACTGAACTGTTAACCGAACTTGAAACATGCTCTGGCACAAAAACCTTTATCCCGGAGCTAACGGTACAAGCTTTCCCCTTCGGAGGATGACATCCTATGTCGGCCCTTCCTTTCTGCCCATTATGTTCAATTGGCTCTATGCTTCCGTCTGACCTGGCTCCTAGCCGTGTTCCTGGCTTGTATCCATATTTCATTATCTCCTTCATAGCCATCTGGGATCTATACGGCGACTGCATTCCCAGGTTTTGTTCAGGCTTTTCCATTTTAGTAGTCTGCATGATTTGTACTGCATGGAAAGCAACTCTATCTAGCCCTTCAATGAATGAACCAACATACTCCAAATAAGCGAAGTGACCCCACTCGCCATGAACCACGATCTCCTGGCATCCCCACGTAAATTTAATGGATTGGGGTAAAGTGAATGGGACGGCCCCTGCCATATGTTTCCAGGGCCTTCCTAGTAGCACGTTGCAGGAAGAAGAGATGTCCATTACTTGAGATAATATTGGAAATTCGACCGTCCCGATCTTGAAGGCCAAATAAATTTCTCCAATAACATACTTTTACGAACCGTCAAAGGCCCTCACCCTTACGTGACTTTCCTTGACTTCCCTCAAATAAATTCTTAACTCCCGTAGGGTGGAGAGCAGACAAATCTTGACTCCTGACCCTCCATCGACCAACACTCGAGACACCACTTTGTCCCCATATTTAACGGTGATATGAAGAGTTTTGTTGTGACTTGCACCCTCGATAGGAAGTTTCTCTCTTCCGAAGGTGATCATATTTTCTTCGATCATTTTTCCAATTGTTACGGTCAGCACCTCATCGGTGTTGTTACTTGGTACACTTACCCTACTTAGTACTTTCAATAGGGCATCCTTATGACTGTCGGAACTCATTAATAGATCTATGATTGATATTTGTACTGTTATGTTCCTTCTTTGAATTTTCTTTCTTCCCAAGTTTCCTCGATTGACATCTTCAGGAGCGTAGCATCTCCCAGGCCTAGTCATACCATGGGCTACGGCAGAGTCTATCATTTTGGCCTTTCCCTTTTGCTGGTACGTCCATGGGACGATTTTGTATTCCCGATTTTCTTCATCTCCTATAATAATGCCAGGTTGTCGCTGATATGTCTAAACAGTCACTATAGGTCTGACGTTTTCTGTAATCACTGGATCCCTTTGAGGAGGGATCCTGGCGGCTTCTACATTTTTTATAGTGACAATTGTTTCCTTTAAGTCATACTCTTCGTCCAATGTGATCAGGGTGGCTCCCTGGTTTTAGTGATTTGGCAGCGGATTGCGATTCACATTGGGCAGTATTGTAGTGCACTGAATGGATTCGCTCTTGATCAATTCTTCAATCTTATTTTTTAGCTTAAAACAATCTTCAGTATCATGCTCAGGTACGTTAGAATGGTACACTCATCTTTTAGTTGCATCAAAATACTTGGAGGGGTATTCAGGAACCCTTTTTTCGACTAGGTGCATCAATCCTGCTTTTTTCAATCTCTCGAACAATTGGGCCAGTGGCTCAGCAATCGAGGTAAAATTTTTTGTACCCCTCTCTTCAAGGTGGGGACAAGGGCACGTTGCATAAGCGTGTCAGTTTAGGTAAGTAGTGGTTTGGACAAGAGCATACGGTCGTTGTGGGTTCTGGTTGTTGTTGGCTCAAGAAGGGTTGTATTATGGTTGAGGGTGGTAATATGGCCGGGCGTTATAGACTGAAGTGTAAGTGGGTGGTGGTGAATAGTTGTCTAGGAAATAGGAAGTGTTTTCGTGATGTGGGTTGGGTTGATAGTAAGGGATGACTGCCGATACCTCCCCTTTCTTCATCTTTCCACTATCGATTAACCGTGATTGGATGACCTTACTGGCCGCTTGCAGTGCTGCCATGGATTGTACTTTACCAGATTTTATGCCCTATTCTAAGAAATCTCCCATTTTGACTAGATCGGGGAAATTATGTCCCATCATTCCCATCATCGTTTTCAAAGTATATCCCTTCCTGGGCTCTGATAAAAAACTTGGTTAATTCACTGTCGTCCAGTGGAGGTTGCGCCCTGTCGGCCTCTGACCTCCACCGATGTGCATATTCTTGGAATGACTTAGATGTGTTTTTTTACAGGTTCACGAGTGCGAACTGGTCGGGAGTGATCTCTGTATTGAATCAAAAATGATTCATGAAGCCCTCCGCCATATCTTGCCAAGTTCTCCAATTTCACGGATCCTGTCGAGTATACCAGGTGAGTGCTTCTCCCGTAAAATGTTTTATAAATAAATTCATCCTTAGCTTATCATTCCTCCCCACTCCGACTAACTTGTCACAATATGCCCTCAAATGTGCGTAGGGATCTCCCGTCCCATCGAAGATATCGAACTTTAGGGGTTTATACCATGCTGGCATATCCACATCCGGATGAATACACAGACCCTCGAAGTCTAAACTCTCACTTCCTAGGGCAACTTGGAGGCTCTTCATTTTCTTTCTCAAAATTTGCAATTTCTCAAATACTAACGCTTCTTCCGTACGTGGCTTCCCTATCCATCTCAGCATATTGGTAAATCTCGTATGGCACCTTGACCGTGACAAGTGTTGTAAAGCTAGGTTCATAAATGGAATATACAGGGGGAACATACCACTCATGGGTGGTGACATGTGCCATATGTATGTGCTGGTTAGTGGTAAAAGTGACTCCATCACGAGGAGGGGTGTGAGTTGCATTGGTGGTGACATGCGAGTTTTGTGGTGTCTGAACGTACTGTGGTATGTAGGGATTGTGGATAGGGGGATTTGAAGGATTTTCGGGGGTCACTAGAGGTATAACTTAAGTGGTAGGAGCTGAAGTTGGGTGTTGTTGTTTTGGCATGATGTGGAAAGAAAATGGTTAGGGATTGAATCCAAAGAAGGGAATCAAGGTGGTTGGGGAAGCGTTGTCACGGCCAGGTGCGCTAGTTCCCTAATATTATGTACTTCCTCCCTTAGAGGCTCCATTTCCTAGGTCATCCTGGCCACGTGTTCATCATTCTTGGTGTCATCCGTTTCCCCCGATCGCCGCGGGCTGTTGGCTATGACCAGAGCGTGTTCAGTTGGGTTTTCTCCAGCTAACATCTTTCCCTTTGACCTTATATTGTATGGTGGTCTAGCTAGTTTTGGTCGACACAAACAAACTTTCTTTTTTTGGGGGGGATAATAATAAAGCAAAATAAAAATAAGAAGAAAGAAAAAGGAAAAGAAAGAACAGTCAGTTTCTTCATTTATACAAGTAGGAAATCACATAGAGCAATTAATTAGTGCGTTAAGGTTAACACATTTCCTAGAATTCGTGCGGACCTCTCATTGCCTGTGATAGGCCTAAATCGTAGATATTTGACAGACATTTAGACTTGACACATTTAGATCTGAAGAAATTTTGGTTTTTATTGATAATTTGGACTGATATAAGCGGGAACAATCAATTCTAATAACCATCACGTGAGTTGTTTCCCATCTTCTCCTCTTCTTCTTCTGGCTCTTCTTCCGGATATTTCTTCGGGTCTTCTTTAAACTCCTCGTCATCGTTGAACTCCTACCCCTCCTCCGGATCTTCTCCTGGCTCTGTGCTAGACTTTATTTGGATGCACTCCACTACCCGGTCATCGTCTTCAGCAAGTGGCAGCATATGATCGACGGATCATGTGACCACTTGACGATCCATTAAAGTAGTCACAATGTATTGTGGTAGATCTTATGATAAATTTGCAAAGCAGCCACTGCGTCCTCTAACCAGGCTATACCCTCTCTGCTTGGCCGCGCCAGCTCATCTTCCTAGAGTTTTCTTTAGCCGCTCCTTCACAAAATACTCATTGTTAGACATTCGCTTCCAAAACTCGGCGGCTTCTGGGATCCAGATAGAATACTTAGGAGTGCACCACGAGTTTTGACCCATCGATATTATGAACAGGTCATTCCTCTCTTCTTGGAGCCTTCTTATCTTGGGGATTGGAATCTATCCGTTGTACTCATCCTTGAATAGAGATGTCCTTGTCCACAGAGGCACATCTTAGATCATCCCAAACTTTCTGAGGACCCGCAGGGCTGAGTATGGTTGAATACCTTCAAGTCTGATCATCTCAATGAAGTATTTCTGAGGGTCCTCAAAATTATCCTTCCACCTAACCAGGATAGCTTCCAGTTGATCCATTCCTCACTCAGGTTTGTTAGCATTTCCCTTCACTTTTCTTGCCCATATGGGGAGACCCAATGTCTCATTCTTTCGTTGTGGCTACGGATCATGTTGTTGACGCCCACAAAGTAGTCGATGGTGGCTTCCCGCTGGAAGAAATGTCAGTAGCCCAGGTCTTAAGCAGCAAGTTACAACCTTTAAAGAAACCATACCCTCGTGCACATGCGGAAAAAGCCCTTAGCATCTCAGCTAACACCTTCCGCACCAAAGTAGCTTGAAGATTGCCAAGGAAGGTCACCAGAAACACATGTAATAGGTTGATGTTGATCCGACCCCATATTTGCGGGAAGACCAATAGTCCCAATAGTGCCATTGAGAAAGTAATAGGCCTGAGACTTTTTCACGTCACTTGGTCACATTAAAACTCTCCCAAATACCACTCGTAGCTTTTACGGTGCCCAAATCTGTCGAGCAGCTGGTCGAGGCTCACCCATCCATCCTCGATACTTTTGAGACTCCTACTATTGGCAAAGCCTGAAGCATCCAAGAACCGATAACCCGGCATAGTAACAGGCAATATCGGCTTTTTTTCTTTGAATGGCAGCTTCGTGAAACTCGTGACTTCTTCCAATGTCGGTACTAACTCACACTCATTAAATTTGAATGCCACCTTAGCCGGATCCCAAAGGTCTATCAACAGGAGAGTGAGCACCCTGTCTACTCGGACTAACTCATCTCTGTGTTCTTGACGAATATTGTTCCACCATTGCTTCAGTTTTTGTGTGGCGCTCCAATTACCATGCAGGGATGTTTCGGTTGATTTCTATTTTTCTGAGGTGGGTAAAAGAAAGGTGTTTGGTAAGTGTTTTCTTCGGATCTTTAAGTGTCTTGTCATGTTTGTTTGTCTTTCCACAGAAGTCAAGTCGTTGGGTACATGACCCTTTGACATTAGGTTGTCTTTCCTAAGTGTGTGTCGATGCCGTGGACGACTCACCTAAGGTTTATGCAGTATGACCTATTTTTACTAGAGTAGAGTGTTTTCTAGTTTTGATTTGGACTGAAGGCTGCGAGAAGTTATGTCGATTGACCTGACAAAGTCATTCTCTGAAACTAGAGAGTTTTGAAAAGAAGGTTCGGAGGGGTGTAAAAGACAACCCTCGCATCCCATTGTGTGTGATATTGTACGGCCAAGACTCGATAGGAAGAAATGTGATGATAGTGTATATAAAGCAGTAACAGGCAAGAGTGTAGCAACAATAAGCATAAAGAGCAAATAAAGTAGGTAAGAACATAATTGCAATTTTATCTATAATTAAAGAAATGTACAAATAAATCTAGATGCCAAATTAGTCTAAGTCTGCTAAGGTCAGAACCTATGTGTGAAGTCTTCAGTAGAGTCGCCATATTGTTGAACCCTATATTGAACAAGTCAAAACAAGATTCAATTTGAGGTTTCTCTATTGTTGGTAAAAGAGAGTCGCCACCTAATATTTAAAGGTATACTAGGATACCTATTTAATTAGTAAGTCATATTCTTTATTAGTCTGCTAACCGATGAGATTATAGGTAAGTGTTCTTGTTCTTCTAAGGAGAAGGTATTACACACCCCTTAAAATTAACCCGAGGTAGCTTCATAGGACCTAATCTAGGTTTGGAATCAATTATTCATACTATGCCTTAACTAGTGTTAAGTGTACGACTTACTGTGCATCTAAGTGAGAGTATGATGTTAATAAAAGGGATGTGAGATTTCTTAAAAGGATGTGAATATATAAAGGAGTTTGAAAAAGTATTTTGGTGGATATAATTGAAAGGAGTTTTGAAATATGTATGTGAATGGTTTATATTTATAAAGCATATGAAAAGGGGTTAAGATATAAAACATTTGATTTTTAGAGAATGGATGTACATGTAACTCTAAGAGATGTTTGTAAGAAAGTGAGCCTAAAATATACCTTGGTTTCTGAAATCTTAAGTATTAGACTTGAGGAATCATTTTGAAATCTTCGTTGGGCAGCAGAACTTTGGTCTTTGAAAGAGTCGATTTTCTTTTAGAAGGATAGCCTTGCAATTCATTTTCGTTTTGAAAAAACGGGGCTGCCGTCTTTGCTAAGTTATTTAAGCTTCGAGAAATCTTCATGAAAGGGTTAGTAAAACATAATAGATTACTGAGCAGTGCATGATTAACAAATGGAAAATTGATTACTATCTAATGTTCCTTTTAACCGTATGTCTTTTAAGGCTTGGCTAAGTTGTCTATGTAATTCAAAATATAAAGTAAAACATAAATCAAATATGATGAGAGTAGCTTCATATATATGTAAAAGAATGTAAATAATGAAATATAATGAATGAGTAAAGGGATGAGGAGTGACTCTTGTTTGGTCCTGAAAGAGGTTGGACCAGCAATCAGCAAAGACGGACAACAATGAACTCTAGGCTTTCAGATGTATTGGTACGAGGATTGGGCCTGAGTTTCCTAAAAACTCAGCAGGCCCAATGGTTGCACATGTTCAAAAAAAGAAAGAGAGAAAGTCATTAGAAATAATATTCTATATGTCCAGTCATGCATTAAACGTATAAGTAAGTGACTTAAACAAAATATAACCACTAACAACAATTGAATATTATGAAAGGTTACACTGATGTGGTGATTATACACCGCAAATAATTTACATTGAAAACCTTTCAGTGTCATTAAATACTAAACCCCTAAGGAAATAAAAGTGTCAATGAATTAAGGGCTAAGGAGAGAGTTCTGCTCAATGTTGATGCCCCCTTTGAATCCCTCGACATTTCAAAGTTTCCAAGTGTCTCAAGGCCCAGGGCAATGCTTGTTCCGGGGAGGGCAGCCAACCTAGAGTTAACCTCCACTCCCAAACACTCATAACCACTAACGACTTATTTTTTCCTATGGGTTTAGGTGCCAATAAGGCCCTTTCAGTGTAAACTAAATACTATAATATTCCTACCACAGATGTATACCTTCCCTCCTAACAGAATAACATAAGGATCCAAACAAAACTCCAGTCTATAACTACATTTCTAATATCACATGAAGGATACACATATTAAATAAGTCAGATACATATGGGGGACATAACACTAAGCCTTACTGCTAAAGATCTAAACACTTGAGATCACATTCAAAGGATAGGTACATAACTCACACATACAACAACCCAGAAATATAGATTCTTCTGCCTTGACAGACTAATTATGGGTTGATTAGCTTAGGTATTGCCACTAGCACATGCATAGACTGACTACACTGCTTGAAATTCTTAGAAGAATCAACAAGTATTCAAACAAACAATCGCATCAAATAACTCTTATAGGTGTTATCAAGAATATCAGAACATGATCAGGATTCTTAGTACTACAGGCTTACAGATTTAAATATGGGACTCTCAAAGATACTTAACATGATCATTCTCATAATAGTATTAATCTTAAATAAACTATTATGTTCAAGCAGTAGCAATAGAGAACTTCTCACATGATTAAAAATCAGATTCAGTTTCGGAATAGGAGGAAAGAGATGACTGAGTACAATTTCCAAACAAAAGCATGGAGTCGTGACGCCAAACAGGGGAACATACAATATTTAAAATCAACTACACACAGATACTTTAGTGGTCTTACAAAGACAGGGTGAACTTTATATATTATAGAATCCAGTCAGCAATGTCATAAAGGGAGGGGGTTATAGACAAGAGAAGGATTATACCAAATAGGTTTAACTCAGATATATAGACTAAAATTAGCATATGATTATGCAGCAGTCATACTCAGCTTAAAAATAGTTATCACATAATTATAACAAAATCACTATGACATTTTTATGAAAGACAAACTAAATGTAAGTTTCACAAGGTCAGCAGTGCCATGAAGGAAATTAAAGATAGAAAAAGTGATGTACCAAACAGGTTTTAACTCAGTTATGCAACTGAGGGTTACATCTAAACATGAGGCAACTATGTTCAGCTTAACAACCGTTAGCAGTTATTTACAACAAACATGATTATGACTTATTGTTTTTTTATGAAAAAGGATCACTTAATCTTTGTAGAATATACACATCAGAGTTATTGATATTCATGAAAACCAGTTCAACTCAACAAGGTTGTTTCATATAAATGCAACCAACAGTTAGAAATGAACATGAGTATATCATAGTGATAACCCAGAAGTTATCCTCAGAGTTAGCAGATATAGGTAAAGAGAACAAGAGCACTTAAACACTTAGACTTTTCATGCTTCAATTAGGGATTGAAGGATTAAACTATGAACTTTCAAGTTTTGTCCTAACTAAGATTATCAAACAATAATCTCGACCACAAGAATGTAGGAAAACAATGTATAGAGATAAAGATCACAATAAAGGTTACAATAGAACTACTGATAAAAATCTGAAGTTTAGACAAGCATGGAAGTCATTAAGTCACATTAAGGGAACTTAATCATACGGGCTATTATGATTCAGAAATAAAAGTTATTAAAGTCATAACAGGCTAGTCAATATCAATTTGAAGATATTCAGAAACATGCCAAAGGATCACAGATCAACAACACCTTATCATGAACATGGAGATAATATTTTTTTTACATTAATGATAACAACACAAATGAGTGCAGTTAACAGAAGGCAACAAGCATATTCATAACATTCTAATAAGATGATCAAAAAGAGAAAAGTTAGAGGTGTACTGAACTTCTTGAGGGCAACAGACCAAATAAGGATTTCTCTTAATTGCTTAAGAGCCAAAGCTTCAAGATCAAAGCAGTGAAAGCACTCAGAAATGAAAAACAAAGAGAAATTAGTAAGACCTAGGTTTTGGAAATCTTAATTACTTTTAGTTAGTTGTTGGTCGTTTTTCTCTATTAGGTTGTTCGTGTTTGGTGAGAACTTTAAAGGCCCTATTTATAGTACCATTTAAGGCTCTAGGGTTTCAAAGGATTTAAAATGATAGTGGAAAGTGACGAAGCTTAGATGATTCAAGCAAATTGAGTGAAAATTGAAGACATCAGGGGGAAAATCGTGAGAAGATTTTACCTGAGTGAGAATGGTTGACATTTGAAGGAACAACCCATTGGTTAAAGCTCCAATATCAAATGGTCATTGCATTTGACTTCTGGACTTCGAATAATCATGATGAGGCTCTGAAATGTGCTCATGCATGCTCTGATTTGAACAGAACACGAAGGAAATTCGGAGATTTAGTTGCATCTTTGAGTCTAGGGTTTCAGATTAGGGGTTTCGAGTTTAATCAATGAAAATATAAACTGAAATCTATGGCCTCACAACCTAGGGACACAACAGACGAATCTGTAAGTTGGATTTTAAACAACGAAGAAGAAATTAGGCGAGCAGTGTTATGAGCTTAGGGTTTCAGATTTAGGTGTTTTAAATTTGTGATTGAAAGAGGGAATTAGCAACGAGATTCACAGATAGAGAGACAGAAGAGATGATTCATAGGGATTTCGAGTGACCTTGCACAAATTTGTGCAAGGGTTTGGAGACTGATGCCTGATAAGACAAATTTGTGCAAGGGTTGAGAACTGCAATTGTAGCCTTTTGTCTTTTAACCCATTTTGAAATTAATTCAAATAAACTTAACAATTTTAAATAAAATATGGTAAAATTATAATTATTATATATATTACTAATTATTTTAATTAATTATTTGTAAATACTTTATTTTTTTTAATTGTAGTACTAATTTCACAATACTAACATAGTAACCTAATTTACTAGAAATTAAGGAGTAATTTATCAAATTAATTATAAAAGCTATGTAATGTATATATAAAAGTTATTTTAATAATCTTAAAATAGTAAGTGTATTTGTAATTACATAATATTAATACTACGTGATTAATTTTAAAACTAATACTTAATTAATTTGTAAAAATAGATATTTATTACTTGAAACTACTTTTAACTATTTATTATAAATTATTAAGTATAAATAAATTAATTTTAAAAGTGAGGGTAAACATTGGCCGTCAACAAAGTCCACCGCTTAGCAAGTCTAGGAGTTCGACTTTTCGACTCCGAAAATGGTGGCATTGTTCTTCAGAACATGGTTGACTCCTCCTTAGTAGCTGATGTAAAGGAAAAGCAGTTCAATGATCCCTACTTATTGTAGCTGAAAGAAGGGATTCACAAACACAGAACTACGACTTTTGAACAAGGGGGAGATGACGGTACTTTGAGGTATAGAGGCAAACTATGTGTTCCAGACGTAGATGGGCTCAAAACGCGGATTAAGTCAGAAGCCCACAATTTCAGGTATTCTATTCAACCATATTCCACAAAGATGTATCATGATCTTAAGGAGATTTCTTGGTTGAACGACGTGAAAAAGAACGCAACAGATATTTTGGCTAAGTGTCCAAATTGTGAACAGGTGAAAGTCGAATACCGGAGGCCTGGTGGTTTGGCTCAGGGTATAGAAATTCGTGTTTGGAAATGGGAGATGATAAACATGGACTTTATAACATGTTTACCTCGCTCTTTTTGGAATCATGATTTGATTTGGGTGATAGTAGACCGACTTACCAAGTCAGCTCACTTCTCGCCAGTGAAGACTACAAATTCAACAGAGGATTATGCCAAGTTGTATATCCAGGAAATTGTCTGATAGCACGGGAGTTATTTGTCCATTATCCAAGGACATGGTGCTCAGTTCACAACAAACTTTTGGAAATCCTTTCAGAAAGGATTGGGCACAAGGGTGAACCTCAGCACAACTTGTTATTTTCGGACAGATAGCCAAGCAGAGCGCACCATTCAGACTCGTAAGGATATATCGAGGGCGTGTGTTAACGATTTTAAAGGTAATTGGGATGATCATCTACCCCTTATTTTCTTATAATAACAGCTACCACTCTAGTGTAGAGATGGAACCGTACGAAGCTCTGTATGGGTGAAGGTGCAGATCACCAATTGGTTGGTTCGAAGTTGGCGAAGTGGAGTTGTTAGGACCTGATTTGGTCTATCAGGCTATTGAGAAAGTCAACTTGATTCAAGATCATTTGAATACGGCTCAAAGTCGCTAAAAGTCCTATTCAGACATGCGGCGTAGAAACTTAGAGTTCCAAGTTGATGATTGGGTGTTTATGAAAGTTTTGCCTATGAAAGGCGTTATGAGATTTGGGAAGAAGGGGAAGCTTAGTCCCTGCTATATTGGGCCATATAGAATCCTACGAAGGATCGGGTAGGTGGCTTAAGAGTTAGAATTGCCACAATAATTAGTTTTTGTACACTCAGTGTTTCATGTGTCTATGTTGAAGAAATTCATGGGTGACCCGTCTCTTGTGGTTCCTACAGAGATTATAGAGGTTAAAGATAGCCTGACTTACGAAGAAATGCCAGTGGCTATTCTTGTCAAATCCGCAAACTCAAAACTAAGGAAATTGCTTCAGTGAAAGTGCGTTGGAGGAATCGAAAGGTTGAAGAGGCTACGTGGGAAGCTGAAGAGGACACGAAGTCCACATATCCTCATCTCTTTGAACAGCAAGTGGAAAATGTAGAAGGTAACTAACCTTTTCATTTAGACCTCATATTGTAATCTCCATGTCTTTCAGTACTCAGTCAGCTCAGTATTCAGTCGATTCATTAGTCATTCAGTTCAGTATCTCAGCAGTTCAGTAATCATGTATTCATTCAGGCTACTGCCCTTGTTGCATGTTCAGGTGCGCGTTTGGGCCTTCAGCTGTGCGGGAGCGTACCCGGCGGGTCGTTTTAAGAGCCCTGCTTCATCTGCACCCCAAAACACAAAAACTTGCTCTATAAAGGAAAGCTCTCAAGAACCTAACCTCCCCCAAGGTCCCTGTACCATCCAAGGTGAGTTCTAATGGTGATTCTAAGTTAATTTAAATTCTTCAATTCCTTATTAACATGGGTAAACACTTCAAATCATTAGATATTCTATTGGGACATCATTGTTGAGAAAAGAAATTGTAAAACGCGAATTCAAGAGGATTGAACGTCAAAAAGGTAATATTTTCACCCTTTACGTGATTATAGACTCCAGTTAATGAGATATGCTTTGATAGGTTTGACAGAAAAGCATGAACGGTTATAGGGTTGGGTTGTTGATTGTTGATTATTGGTTAAGGGTGTTGTTTATCTTATAGGTGATGGAGAATGATGTTGATTATAACCATTTGAGATTTTAGGATTTATCTAGGAGCAAAAGAATGGGCTTTTGGGTGTAGAAACACCATTAATAAGGGCTATGAAGCTTTATACCCATCAAGTATTTGATAAAATGTCTAAGTGACCAAAACATGAGTATTATTGCTAATATGGAATTCCTTTGACTTTAATTGCTATAGATTAAAGTTAAAAGGGTTGACAAACATTGTATTACACTCAAGAACAGGAAGTTAAGGTATGTGAGGCTAACTCTCTATGTTTGTGAATGTTTATGATTCTCCCTGTGTCTCATTCTTTATGACTATTATGAATTTTCACAGAAAGTAATTATGCCTCGGTTCCATGAGTAGTTGTAGAACTCCTATTCTCTAGATGGCATAGTTTCATAATTTGTTCAATATCTTATGAGTATCAGTTATGACAAATCATTTTATTATGAGTACATGTCTCAGTTTCGTTCTATTCAGCATTCCAGTATCATATAACTTAGTATTTCAGTATCATGTATTGCCTTAAGATTCTCAGTTCCTGATTTTAAATCCCTGAATGTTGAACACCTGTATTTGGGCTAGAGGCTGTAGTTTATGCTTTATGCATATTTGGCCTGAGGCCGTAGTTCATGCTTTATGCATATTTGGGCCTAAGGCCGTAGTTTATGCTTTATGCATCGTTGGATCAGAGGCCGTAGTTATGTATACGTATACTTGGGCCTGAGGTCGTAGCTTGTGCACATATATATTGGGCCCGAGGTTGTAGTTTATTTATTCAGATAAATAGATGGTTCATCATTAAGAAAAGGGAGTATTCATATCGTTACTTCCTTGTCCAGTTCTCAGTTATCAGTTATCAGCTCAGTTTCAGTTTTAGTATTTAGAGTTCTCTCTTTTAGTTGTTTTATATACCAGTGCAATTCAAATGTACTGACGTCCCTTTTGACCAGGGCCTACATCTCATGATGCAGGTAACTATTTACAGGTTAACGATTCTGCATGTTAGGACATCTTGAATCCGCTATAGGTGAGCCCTAGTTTTTCGGGGCATTATACCTCGTTTTCAGTCTTTACGATATTTCAGTTAGTAAGGTATTCCAGGGACCTTGTCCTGGTAAATAGTTAGCATTTCAATATTCCTTAGAGGCTTCGTAGACTACAGTCCAGTCAGACGTATGTTAGCAAGATTTTATGTGTTAACCTTATTGGCTACTCGTTTATACTTGCAGGCATTTCAGTATTTTCCTTAGTTTTGATATTTTAGTCAGTCTCTTTTGTAGATCAGCATGTCGCAGATTTATATTCTACTTACAGTTATACCGCATGTTGCTCCATCCATCCAGTTGGTTTGCTCGCTCATATGCAGTTAGGCACTGAGTGTCATTTTACTTCCAGGCCATGGTTCGGGGCATGACAAAGATTGGTATTAGAACCTAGGTTCAAGAGTACTTGGGAGTCTATGATTCTGTGTTGAGTGGGGTCACTTTTATATGGGTGTGCGCGCCCCACATGTAAATAGTTAACCACCGAGACATCTAGGATTGATTTATTTCTTTCATACTCTAGATCGTGCAATTAGAGCTATGCTTTCACGAATCCTTAACTCGTGCGAATTGCATATTTCAGAAAAATGCCTACAAAAAGAAAGTACACCAAGAGGGTCTCAGCTACTAGCCAGGGGGATACAGCTAATGTTGCTCAAGAGGAGGACACTTCGGCCAGGGGAGTTGCATCAGGCTCAATGCCTAGTGCTTCAAACATGGATGTTACGGGAGCTATCCAGTTGCACACCTAGATTGTTGAAACTCAAGCTCAAAGGCAGGGAACACGTGTTGTTGATGAGATGGGTAGCTCCAGGTCCAGGGAATTCCTCAACATGAAACCTCAAGTTTTCACAGGGTATAAAAAGGATGAGGATCCGCAAAACTTCATTGATGATGTTCAGAAGATATTTTAAGTGATGTATGCTACAGACATTGAGGCAACATAGCTTATTTCATACGAGCTGGTGGATGTTGCTAACACTTGGTACGAAACATGGGAAGAGTCCCCAAGGGAGGATGCGGCTCCTGCGACTTGGAAGGAGTTTGCAGATGCGTTTATTGAGCATTTTCTACCCATTGAGGTCTTGTAATCTAAGTCCTTATAATTTGAGAAACTCAAATAGAATGAGTACTACATCAAGTTCGACTCTCTGGCCAAGTATGCTCCAGAAATGGTACGTGATATGAGAGTCAGAGTTAGGTGGTTTGTGTTAGGGCTTTCAGATGACTTGTTTGCTGATGCTAATATATCTGCTCAGAACAATGACATGACCATTACTAAGATGGTTGCCTTTGTTCAGGGGAATGGAGATATATTGAAGGAAGAAGAGCGCCTAAAGAGAGAGATGGATAGGGAATTCAGCAAAAGAGCTAAGTCTGCAGGGAATTTCAACCATGTGGGATTTCAAGGAGGTAGTAATCGCCAGTTCTTAAAGAAACCAAAATGAGGATCGGCTCTATCTTCAGCTAGTGTACCAACTCAGAGGTCCAAGTTTAACAAGAAAAGCCAGAATTTCAGAGCAGCAAGATCACAGTCATAGGATAGTGTGCACTACAGAGGCCTTGAGTACCCTACTTGCAACACGTGTGGTAAGAAGCACCCAGAGTTTTGTCGTTCAGGCACAAATGGTTGTTTTGCATGCAGTCGGCAGGGCCACTTCATGAGGGATTGTCCATTGTCAAGGAAGAATAATGGAGTCAATGTAGCTCAGTCCATTAATTCAGCAACCCCTCAGAACTCGCAGGGCCAACAAGGGTGTGGTGCTGCAAAGTTCGGAAATACGGGCGGTGGTCGGAACCACTTGTATGCGCTGGCAGGCCATAAAGATATAGAGGCTTGTGGATATGTTGTCACCAGTATGCTAACAGTCTTCACCTTTGATGTTTACGCTCCTATGGATCCAAGATCCATCCTATCTTATGTAACCCCATATATCGCTAAGAAAATTGGGATATGACAAGAAAATTTATGTGAATCCTTTGAAGAGTCCACTCCAGTTTTAGAATCAATTATAGCTAGACGTATCTATAGAGAATGTCTAGTAAACGTGTTGCAGTCAGGACAATCAATCGAGGACGAATGATCCCAAGAGGAAGACAATATATCACTTCGTTAATTCAGATTAGGTATGGACATGTTAAATGAGTATTAATACTATATAGGATGAGTATGGGTGGAAATAATTGTTTTAGAATCAAGACGGAGAGTGGGGTGCATAAGATTCAATAAAAATGACTAAGTTTACAAAAGGTCTGCCTTCCAGCAAGAGTTCGTGAAATTCTATAAGGCATTTGGGAAGATGCAAAATACGAAAGTTATAGCCCTTTGAAATACCTTTCCAATGATTTATTATGGTAGGGGTGGGCGTTGGTCGGTTCGGTCGATTATTATGAAAGTACGGTTTGGTTTATTGGTTTTCGATTTTGTAATATTAATAACAAAATCAAATCAAAGTATTTACAGTTCGGTACGGTTTTTTCAAAGTTTGGTTCGGTTATTTCCAGTTTATTATTTCGGTTTTAAATGGTTGAAGGAAAGTTTATGTTTATCTGGCAAAAGGAAATAGATTGTCATAATGAATGAATAGAAAATAAGATATTGGTCCAACAACCATTGCACATAACAGATACGACATTAACATCCATTGAATAGAAAAGAAGATATTGTCATAATGAATGAATAGAAAAGAACTAAAACACAAAAAAAGAAGCCTTATCTTAATAAAAATCAACCAAAGAAATCTTGAACACCTTTTCCAGCAAAACCTCTATCAAAAAGTTCTGCCAAAACAGCATTAACAGTGAGCAAAATTGTAAAAAGACACTGGACCCAACTCAACTCAGAACTCATAAGAAGTCGCACTAACCCGAGGAAGAAGGATAGCGACGAGATGAGGAAGAAGGCATCACAGTCGAATTGAGGAAGAAGGCAGCAGTCGCACAGAGCTGAGGAAGAAGGCAGCAGTCGCACAGAGACATAGCTGAGAAAGAACCCAAATCTAATTTTTTTATTTAGGTTTGGGAAATGGGAATTGGGAAGTAAGTCACTAAGTGTAACGTATCAGACTATCAGTAAGTTTGGGTAAATTGGACTTCAACGTTCAAATGGGTATTGGACTATTGGGCTTTAGCCTAAAATGGGTAATAAGTTTTGGACTCATAAAAGAACCAACATGTTCAAACCTATTTTTCTTAACTAATACCCAAAATTTTGGTTTTTCGGTTTAATCGAAAACCGAAACACCAAAACTGTAAACCGCACCGAAAAACCAAAAATTAATAATTTAAAATCCGTGCACCGACCGAAAAATCGATTAAACCGAAACCGAAAAATCGAAATTCACGGTTCAGCCGGTTTTTTCGGTTCGGCCGGTATTATGCACACCCCTATATTATGGAGCCTGAACTGATCTTTGTGAAAAATATTATATGCATTTTACTGGACAATACGCAGTATGCGTGCCCAGGTGCATGCCCAGATGGTCCTGTGCGTGGTCGTGCACTTGTGTCAGTGTTACTGCCCTTGTTGTGTGTTCAGGTGTACGTTTGGGCCTTCAGTTGTGCGGGAGTGCACCCGGCATGTCCTTTTAAAAGCCCTACTTCGTCCCTCACATCCCAAAACACAAAAACTTGCTCTAGAAAGGGAAGCTCTCAAGAACCTAACCTCCCTCAAGGTCCCTCCACCATCCAAGGTGAGTTCTAATGGTGATTCTAAGTTAATTTTAATTCTTCAATACCTTATTAACATGGGTAAACACTTCAAATCATTAAATATTCTATTAAGACATCATTGTTGAGAAAAGAAATTGTAGAACTCGAATTCAAGTGGATTGAACATCAAAAAGGTAATATTTTCACCCTTTACTTGATTATAGTACTGGATTAATGATTATAGACTCCAGTTAATGAGATATGCGTTTATGGGTTTGACAGAAAAGCATGTACGGTTATATGTTTGGGTTGTTGATTATTGGTTAGGGGTGTTGTTTATCTTATAGGTGATGAAGAATGATGTTGATTATAACCATTTGAGATTTTAGGATTTATCTAGGAGCAAGAGAATGGGTTTTTAGGTGTAGAAACACCATTAATAAGGGCAATGAAGCTTTATAACCACCAAGTATTTGATAAAAAGCCTAAGTGACCAAAACATGAGTATTATTGCTAATATGGAATCCCTTCAACTTGAATTGCTATAGATTAAAGTTGAAAGGGTTGACAAACATTGTATTACGCTCAAGCACATGAAATTAAGGTATGTGAGGCTAACTCTCTACATTTGGGAATGTTTATAACTCTCTGTATGTCTCATTCTTTATGACTATTATGAATTTTCACATAAAGTAATTAAGCCTCCATTCCATGAAAAATTGTAGATTTTATTCTCTAGACTGCATAATTGCATAATTCGTTCAATATCTTATGAGTCTCAATTATGACAAATCATTTTATTATGAGCATGTCTCAGTCTAGTTTTATTCAGCATTCCAGTATCATGTAACTCAGGATGTTTCAGTATTTCAGTATCATGTATTACCTTAAGATTCTCAGTTCCTGAGTCTAAATCCCTGAATGTTGAATACCTGTATTTGGGTCTGAGGTTGTAGTTTATGCTTTATGCATATTTGGGACTAAGGCCGTAGTTCATGCTTTATACATATTTGGGTCTGAGGCCGTAGTTTATGCTTTATGCATCTTTGGGCCTGAGACCGTAGTTATGTATATGTGTACTTGGGCCTGAGGAAGTAGCTTGTGCACATATATATTGGGCCCGAGGTTGTAGTTTATTTATTCAGATAAATAGATAGGTCATAATTCATAAGAGGGAGTATTCATATCCTTACTTCCTTGTTCAGTACTCAGTTATCAGTTATCAGTTCAGTTTCAGTTTTATTATTTAGAGTTCTATCTTTCAGTTGTTTTACATACCAGTGCAAGTCAAATGTACTGACGTCCCTTTTGACTAGGGCCTACATCTTGTGATGCAGGTAACGATTTTCATGTTGACGATTTTGCTTACTAAGATATCTTGTATCTGCTATTGGTGAGCCCCAGTCTTTCGGGGCATTATACCATTTTTTTAGTCTTTACGATATTTCAATTAGTAAGGCATGTCGGGGACCTTGTCTCGATAAATAGTTAGAATTTCATTATTCTTTAGAGGCTTCGTAGACTACAGTCTAGTCAGAATGATGTTAGCAGGCTTTTATGTGTTAACCGTGTTTGCTACTCATTTATACTCGCAGACGTTTCAGTATTTTCCTTATTTTTTATATTTCAGTCAGACTCTTTTGTAAATCAGCATGTCGCATGTTTTTAATCAGCTTACAGTTATATCATATGTTGATCCATCCATCGAGTTAGTTTGCTCGCTCACCTACAGTAAGCCACCGAGTGTCGTGTTACGTAAAGGCCAAGGTTCGGGGCATCTCAAAGCTTGGTATCAAAGCCAAGGTTCAAGAGTCCTCGGGAATCTATGATGCCGTGTTCAGTGGGGTCACTTTTATGTGTGTGTGCGTGCCCCACGTGTAAACGGTTGACCACCAAGACATCTAGGATTGATCCATTTCTTTCATACTCTAGATCCTGCAGTTAGAGCTATGCTTTCAGGAATCCTTAACTCGTGCGAATTGCATATTTCAGAAAAATGCATGCAAAAAGAAAGTACACCAAGAGGGCCTAAGCTACTAGCCAGGAGGCTATGGCTAATGCTCCTTAAGAGGAGGACACTCCGGCCAAAGGAGTTGCATCGTGCTCAGTGCCCAGTGCTTCAGACATGGATGTTAGGGGAGCTATCCAGTTGCATACCTAGATTGTTGCTACTCAAGCTCAAAGGCAGGGAACAAGTGTTGTTGATGCGATGGGTAGTTCCAGGTCCAGGTAATTCCTTAACATGAAACCTTCATTTTTCACAGGGTCCAAAAAGGATGAGAATCCTCAAAACTTCATTGATGATGTTCAAAAGATATTTTGAGTGATGCATGCTACATACATTGAGGCAGCAAAGCTGGTTGCGGACCAGCTAATGGATGTTTCTAACACTTGGTATGAAACATGGGAAGAGTCCAGAGGGGAGGATGCGACTCCTGTGACTTGGAAGGAGTTTGCAAATGCGTTTATTGAGCATTTTCTACCCATTGAGGTCTTGGAAGCTAAGGCCTTAGAATTTGAGAAACTCAAACAGCATGAGATGAGTGTGAATGAATACTACCTCAAGTTCGACTCTCTAGCCAAGTATGCTCCGAAAATGGTACGTGATATGAGGGCCAGAGTTAGGCGGTTTGTGTTGGGGATTTCCGGTGACTTGTTTGCTGATGATAATATAGCTCCTCAGAACAATGGCATGACCATTACTAAGATAGTTTCCTTTTTTCAAGGGAACGAAGACAGACTGAAGGAAGAAGAGCGGCTAAAGCGAGAGAGGGACAGGGAATTTCAGCCATGGGGGATTTCAAGGAGGTAGTAATCGCCAGTTCTTCAGGGAACCAAATTCTGGACAGGCTCCATCTTGAGCTAGTGTACCAGCTAAGAGATCCAAGTTTAACGAGAAAAGCCAGAATTTCAGAGTAGCAGGATCACAGTCACAGGCTAGTGTGGGCTACAGAGGCCTTGAGTACCCTACTTGCAACACATGTGGTAAGAAGTACCTAGGGGTGTGTCGTTCAGGCACAAATGGTTCCTTTGGGTGTGGTCAGCAAGGCCACTTTTTAAGGGATTGTCCGTCATCAAGGAAGAATAATGGAGGCAATGTAGATCACTCCATTAATTCAGCAGTCCCTCAGAACTCTCAGGCCCAACAAGAGCATGGTGCAACAAAGTCCGGTAATACAGACAGTGGTCGGAACCACTTGTATGCGCTGGCAGGCCATCAAGATATAGAGGCTTGTGGAGATGTTTTCACAGGTATGCTAACAGTCTTCACCTTTGATTTTTACGTCCGGGATCCACCCTATCTTATGTAACCCTATATATTGCTAAGAAATTTCGGATAGAACAAGAAAATTTATGTGAACCCTTTGAAGTGTCCACTATAGTTGCAGAATCAATTATAGCTAGACGTATCTATAGGGGATGTCCAGCCAAAGTGTATCATCGCCTTGCTATAGCAAACTTAGTAGAATTAGAGATCGTAGACTTCGATGTAAGCATGAGCATGGATTGTAACGACCCAATCGGTTATTTTGCTTTCTAGAATCCCGTTTCCCTAAATAAGGCTTCCCGTACATGCTTTTACTATTTTATGACTTGCGGGGAGGGTTAGTTCGGGGTTCGAAAGGATTCGGGTTGAAATCGGAACACTTGGTTCCTTAAGGTTGGCTTAAAAAGCCAAGTTTGACTTCAATCAATATTTTGGGTAAACAACCTCGGAATTGGGATTTGACGGCTCCAATAGGTTTGTATGGCGATTTCGGACTTGGGCGTATGTTCGGATCGGGTGTTGGATGGCCCGGGAGCGTTTCGGCGCCTAATATCAAAATTTTGTTCTTGAAGTTCTTTAAATTTGGTTTGGAATGGGTTTTGGTGATATCGAGGTCCAAATGAAATTCCGAGACCTGGAATAGTTCCGTAACGTCATTTAAGAGTTGCACGTACAATTTGGTGTCATTCCGAGTAGTTTAAGCACGTTTCGGCGCATTGGAAGTAAATTGAAGAACTTGAAGTTCTTAAGTTGAATTCAATTGGTTTGGGGATGCGATTCTTGGTTTTAATGTTGTTTCGTGCGTTCCGAGAGTTTGAGCAAGTCCATTTTATGCTTCCAAACTTGTTGGTATATTTGGGCGGGGCCGGAGGGCCCCGAGTGTTGATCGGATGAGGCTTGGACCATTTTGGGAGCTGAAGCAACAGCTGAAGCTCCCCAGTTCTATCATAACCGCACCTGTGGTTGGCCAGCCGCAGGTGCAAGCCTAGCCTCGCAGATGCGGCCCAAGGAAGTCAGCCCAGTTCCGCAGATGCGGCCACTTTTCTGCAGAAGCGGGAGCCCGTCCGCAGAAGCGACCCCAGCCGGCCTAATCAATTCCGCACAAGCAAACCCTGTTTCCGCAGAAGCGGGATCCGCAGATGCGACCAATGCACCGCAGGTGCGAAAATCGCTGGGGCGGTGTCTTCATTTAATACGGGACTTGAGCATGTTTCTCCCATTCTTTACTCACTTGGACGATTTTAGAGCTTCAAAAGGGAGAGGTTTCAACCTGGCTATTGAGGTTCCGAGTTGTTTGGCATCAATTTCGGAGGTTCGAGCGCATCTTGAATTTGGGAAGAAGGCTTGAGATGAGGCAAGTCTCTTTTCTAACCTTGTAAGAGGGAACTTACCCCATAGGTGAACTTAATTAATATGTGTTGTTACTTGTGGGGGCTACGTACGTACAAAGTGATGAGAGTCCGTACGCAACTACTATTCCTGTTTATGTCTAGGTACTGTTAGGTTTACACCATGCTTGTGGACACCGTTATTTGATCATAATTGTTAACTGTATCAAATGGAATGTAGTTGAGGATTTTTAAGGATTTAAAAGCTCCAAGTCGAATTGTCTTTATTTTGAAATGAATCACGAAAGAGTTATGATTTATCGATAAATTTATATTTGACCACGTCGCATGTATGATTCGCGAGCGGGGTATTATATGAATCTATGGCTCGCGCCGTTCGACCCTCGGCAGTGCATAATTTACATTTATGTTGGATCAGGCCGAACGTCCTTGGTGGTATTCATGTGTGATAATAAAACTGGAAATTCCTTTCATAATAGGTATAAATTTGTTGTTTGTGTGATCATATGTTTTAAAGGAAAGAAGTGATTCAAGCTCTTAAATATTTCTAAAGACTTTCTCAGTTATTTCTTGTTCTGAGCCTTATTTCTGTATATCATGCTTAATCATGTTATTGGCCCTAGTAAGTGTCGGAGTCGACCCCTCGTCACTACTTCATTGAGGTTAGGCTAGATACTCACTGGGTACATATTATTTATGTACTCACGCTACACTTCGAGGCAGGTGCATCTGGTTACCAGTCTGGTGCGCAGATTTGATCCCCATCTCGAGACTTCACGGTGAGTTGTCTTCCGAGCCATTTTGCAGTAGCCGGTGTCTCCCTTATGTTTTATTTTGTTTCTGTCTATTTCATTTTAGACAGTAGGCTAGAGTTCTTTTGTATATTCTACTAGATTGCCCAAATACTTGTGACACCAGGTCTTGGCACACACACTAGCAGACTTATGATTATGGTTTTGTTTACATGATTACGATTTGTACTCGTTTGCTTCTGTTTAATTATGTCACATTGGCAAATTTCTAAACCTCTTTAACAAATGAGGAAATGTTATCCACTTAGTATTTTATTTAAACAGGAAACCATTAGTTTGATCAGTGTTGGCTTGCCTAACAATGGTGTTGGGTGCCATCACATCCTAAGATGGAATTGGGTCGTGACAACATGGTATCAGAGCTCTAGGTTCACGTAGGTCTCACAAGTTTTGGGCAGGTCTATTAGAGTCTTGCGGATCGGTGCGAAGACGTCTGTACTTATCTTTGAGAGGCTGTGGGATGTTAGGAAACTACTCTTTATTCATCTCTTATCGTGCAATTAAAGGTATACTAAGTTTCTTCCTTGTATTCTCTCACAGATGGTGAGGATGCATACGGCGGACATTCCATACCCGGGAGGAGCTTCTCCCCCCGTTGCTAGAGGCCGAGGCAGAGACCGGGGGAGGGCACCGACCCGAGGTAGAGGACGAGGGTGTCCTAGAGCTGCCCCAGTAGCACCACTAGTGGATCCAGTGGAGGATCTAATTATTAAGTAGTGGGGCGAGGTGCCTGCCGCAGAGCCAGCCACGGTAGATTTCATGACAGCTCTGGGCTTTCAGGAGGTCATGTGGCGTATGATGCGGTTCATGGACACCATGACTCAGGCTGGTTTATTTCCAGCTGACCCAGCCATATCTCAGGCAGGAGGGGCAGCACAGACCCCTACTGCTCAGGCTCCTGGGCATGCAGCTGTAGTATATCAAACCCCGGGTACACTACCCATGGCCGGAGCCCGGCCAGTAGCAGCAGCTGCGCTTGATCCTAGACCAGTTGCGGACGGCGAGCCGCAGAAGCTTTTGGACAGGTGGACTAGGCTTCACCCTCCGATATTTAGGGGTGAGAAATACGAGGATCCTTATGACATCATTGATAGGTGCAGGGACAGACTGTATAACATGAGGATATTGGAGTCCCATGGGGTGGATTTCACTACTTTCCAGCTAGAGGGAAGGGCCCGTAGATGGTGGCAGTCTTATCTTCTTGGAAGTCCAGCGGGTTCTCCTCCTATGACTTGGGACCAGTTTACACAGCTTTTCTTAGATAGGTATATTCCACCCTCTCAGAGGGAAGGGTTGCGAGGTTAGTTCGAGCAGCTCGAGCAGGGTTAGATGTCAGTGACTGATTATGAGGCGAGGTTCTCTAAGTTGTCTCGCCATGCACTTATGATACTTCTTACCGACGCAGAGAAAGTGTGGAGGTTTGTTGCGGGGTTGCACCCCGGTATTCGGGCTAGTATGGCCTAAGAGGTTGAGATGGGTATTTATTATCATCTAGTAGTGGAGATTGCTCAGAGGATTCAGGGCTACCGCCAAAGGGGTAGAGAGCAGATGCAGCAGGACAAGAGGACCTGTTTCTCTGGAGAGTTTAGAGGTGCCCCGGCTAGGGGTAGAGGTCAGTTTGGGAGTGGTCAGCCTAGTAGGCCCACATATTCAGCACCACCACCTCCTCGGGGTGCTCTGGCGCGACCCTATTTTAGTATTATGCCAGAGAGTTCTTATCCCCAACAGTTAATCAGGGTTCTTCCAGTGCTTCTTTCCGCGCCAAGCCAGAGAGTTCATACCGCCACCAGCCATTTAGGGTTCTTCTAGTGGGTATTCAGGCCATCAGGGCTAGACTTCAGGGCAACAATCTATGGTACCAAGAGGTTATTACGAGTGTGAAGATCCAGGTCACATGAAGAGAACCTGTCCCAGACTACAGCGCAAGGTAGTACAGTAGGGTCATCAGCCCATGATTGTAGCACCAGCCGTCCGACCGCCCAGCGGTGGGGGACAGACAGGTAGGGGCCGTCCTAGAGGTGGAGGCCAGGCAGGGGAGGTCAGCCAGTTATTGTCGGCCAGGTGTAGGCCAGCCAGCTGGTGCTCTAGCTAGATTCTATGCTTTTCCGTCCAAACCAGATGCAGTGGCCTTAGACGCCGTGATCACAGGTATTATTTCTGTCTTTGGTAGGGATGCTTCGGTATTATTTGATCCAGGGTCTACCTATTCATATGTATCATCTCTGTTTGCTTATTTCCTGGATATTCCTCATGAGTCCTTGGGTACTCATGTTTATGTGTCCACTCCGGTGGGTGATTCTGTAGTTGTAGATCGGATCTATTGGACCTGTGTGGTCGCATTCTGTGGTTACGAGACTAGAGCAGACATTCTGTTACTTGATATGACCAACTTTGAAGTCATCCTAGGCATGGACTGGTTATCCCCATATCACGCCATCCTTGATTGCCATGCTAAGACTGTTACCTTAGCAATGCTAGAGTTGCCTAGATTTGAGTGGAAGGGTTCGTTTGTCAGTATATCTAGTCGGGTTATCTCTTTCTTGAAGGCTCGAGTTTCTTGGAAACTTTGAAGTCATGCAGAGTTGCTTGGCTTATCTAGCCTATGTTTGGGATACCTCCGCAGATTCTCCGACGATTGATTCAGTGCCAGCAGTCCGGGAGTTCGCCGATGTGTTGCTTTGTGACCTTTCAGGCATGCCACCAGATCGTGATATTGGTTTCTGTATTGACTTGGCTCCAGGCACTCAGCCTATATCCATCCCACCGTATTGTATAACTCCGAAAGAATTGAAGGAGTTGAAGGAACCAGTTGAGGAGTTTCTAGGAAAGAGGTTTGTTAGACCGAGTGTGTCACCTTGGGGTGCACCAGTATTATTTGTGAAGAAGAAAGGCAGGACTATGCAGATGTGCATTGATTACCGCCAGTTGAACAAGGTCACCATTAAGAACAAGTACCCATTGTCGCGCATTGATGATTGTTTTAACCAGTTGTAGGGTGCTATAGTGTTTTCTAAGATCAACTTGAGATCGGGGTACCATCAGTTGAAGATTTGGGACCCAGATGTTTCGAAGACTGCCTTCTGTACTACATATGGCCATTATGAGTTTCTAGTGATGTCCTTCGGCTTGACTAATGCCCCAGCGGCATTTATGGATTTAATGAACAGGGTGTTCAGGCCTTATATTGATTTGTTCATCATTGTATTCATTGACGACATCTTGATTTACTCACGTAGCCTGGGGGAGCACGACCAATATTTTAGAGTAGTGCTCCAGACCTTGCGGGAACAGAGGTTGTATGCTAAGTTCTCCAAGTGTGAGTTCTGGTTATATTCTGTGTCATTCTTGGGACATGTTGTACCAGGCGAGGGTATTAAGGTGGATCCCAGAAAGATTGAGGCAGTTCAGAGTTGGCCTCGTCCTACTTCGGCGACTGAGATCAGGAGTTTCCTGGGACTAGCAGGGTATTACCGCTGATTTGTGGAAGGCTTCTCATCCATTGCAGCACCTTTAACTAGATTGACCTAGAAGGGTGCTCCATTTTGTTGGTCCGATGATTGTGAGGCGAGCTTTCAGAAGCTCAAGACAACCTTGACTACAACACCAGTTTTAGTGTTGCCTTCCGGTTCGGGGATGTATACTGTGTATTGCGACGCTTCACGCGTTGGCTTGGGTTATGTATTGATGCAGGAGGGGCGAGTTATTGCATATGCTTCACATCAGCTGAAGCCCCATGAGAAGAATTATCCTGTGTACGATTTGGAATTGGCCGCAATTGTTCATACTTTTAAGAACTGGAGGCATTATCTATATGGGGTGCCTTGTGAGGTTTACACTGATCGCCGCAGTTTGCAACACTTGTTCAAGTGAAGGGATCTCAATTTGAGGCAGCGTAGATGGCTTGAGTTACTGAAGGACTATGACATCACTATTCTTTATCATCCGGGCAAGGCGAATGTAGTCGCGGTTGCCTTGCGCAGGAAGGTAGAGAGCATGGGTAGCTTGGCATTCATTTCAGTAGAGGAGAGGCCACTAGCTTTGGACATTCAGTCCTTGGCCAACAGACTTGAGAGGTTGGATATTGCAGAGCCCAGCCGAGTTCTTGCATGTGTTGTTGCCCAGTCTTCACTACTGGAGAAGATCAAGGCTTGACAGTTTGAGGATCCGCACTTGGCAGTTCTAAGAGAGACGGTACTACAGGGTGGTGCTAAGGAGGTTTCTATTGGCGAAGATGGTGTCCTACGACTCCAGGGTCATTTATGTGTTCCTAATCTTGATGGATTGAGGGAGAGGATCCTAGATGAGGCACACAGTTCTCGATATTTTATTCATCCAGGTGCTACGAAGATGTATCGGGATTTGAGACAACATTATTGGTGGCGGCGGATAAAGAGAGACATAGTTGAGTATGTAGCTAGGTGCCTAAATTACCAGCAGGTTAAGTATGAGCACCAGAGGCCAGGTGAATTACTCCAGCAGATGACTATACCAGAGTGGAAATGGGAACGCATTACTATGGACTTCGTAGTTAGGTTGTCGCGGACCTTACGGAAGTTCGATGCAGTTTGAGTCACTGTTGACAGGTTGACCAAGTCAGCACACTTCATTCAAGTTGCAACTACTTATACTTTAGAGTGGTTGGCCCAGATTTATATTCGGGAGATAGTTCGGTTGCACGGTGTGCCTATTTACATCATATCAGACAGAGGCCCTCAGTTCACTTCGCATTTCTGGAGAGCCGTACAAAGTGAGTTGGGGACCCATGTAGAGCTCAGCACTGCGTTTTATCCACAGACCGACGGGCAGTCAGAACGGACAGTTCAGATCTTGGAGGACATGCTCAGAGCATGTGTGATTGACTTTGGGGACAGTGGGATCAATTCTTGCCTTTGGTCGATTTGCTTACCACAACAGTTATCAGTCCAGCATCGAGATGGATCCATTTGAGGCTTTATATGGTCGGCGATGTCGTTCTCCTATCGGGTGGTTTGAGCTCGGTGAGGCTAAGTTATATGGTATTGATTTCGTGAAGGATGCCTTGTAAAGGTAAAGTTGATTCAGGAGCAACTTCGCACGGCACAGTCCAGACAGAAGAGTTATGCGAATCAGAAGGCGCGTGATGTATCATTTATGGTGGAGAGAAGGTTCTCTTGAAAATCTCACCGATGAAGGGCATTATAAGATTCGAGAAGAAGGGCAAGTTGAGCACAAGGTTTATATGCCCATTTGAGGTGTTGGGGCAAGTTTGGGAGGTTTCTTATGAGCTTGCTTTACCTCCCAGCCTATCAGGGGTTCATCCGATTTTTCACGTGTCTATGCTCGCCGACTTTTCACATGTGTTAGATTTCAACACTATTCAGCTAGATGAGAGCTTGGGTTATGAGGAGGAGCCAGTTGCCATTGTTGCTAGACAAGACTGCCAGTTGATATCCAAGAGGATTTTCGCGGTAAAGGTCCAGTGGAGGGGCTAACCAGTCGAGGAGGCGACCTGGGAGTCCGAGGAGGACATGCGGAGCTGATATCCACACTTATTCAGCACCTCATGTATGAATCTAAACTCGTTCGAGGACGAAAGTTTGTTTAAGAGGTGGAGAATGTAAAGACCCGATCGGTCGTTTTGCTTTATAGAACCCCGTTCCCCTAAATAAGCTTCCCGTACATGCTTTTACTATTTTATGACTTGCGGGGAGGGTTAGTTCGGGGTTTGGAAGGATTCGGGTTGAAATCGGAATACTTGGTTCCTTAAGGTTGGCTTAAAAGGCCAAGTTTGACTTCTGTCAACATTTTGAGTAAACGACCTCGGAATTGGGATTTGACGGCTCCAATAGTTTCGTATGGCGATTTCGGACTTGGGCGTATGTTCGGATCGGGTGTTGGATGCCTAGGGAGCGCTTCGGCGCCTAATATCAAAAGTTGGTTCTTGAAGTTCTTTAAAGTTGGTTTGGAACGGGTTTTGGCGATATCCAAATAGAATTCCGAGACCGGGAATAGTTTTGTAATGTCATTTAAGACTTGCACGTAAAATTTGGTGTCATTCCGAGTAGTTTAGGCACGTTTCGGCGCATTGGAAGTAAATTAAAGAACTTGAAGTTCTTAAGTTGGATTCAATTGGTTTTGGGATGCGATTCTTCGTTTTAATGTTGTTTCGGGCGTTCCGAGAGTTCGAGCGAATCCATTTTATGATTCCAAACTAATTGGTATGTTAGGACGAGGCTCGAACCATTTTGGGAGCTGAAGCAACAGTTGAGGCTCCCCAGTTCTGTCATAACTGCACCTGCGGTTGGCCAGCCACAGGTGCGAATTCACAGGTGCAAGCCTAGCCTCGGAGATGCGGACCAAGGAAGGTAGCCCAATTCCACAGATGCGGCCACTTTTCCGCAGAAGCGGGACCACAGACGTGGGATCCCGTCTGTAGAAGCGACCCCAGCCAGCCTAGTCAATTCTGCAGAAGCGGACCCTTTTTCCGCAGAAGCAGGATCCGTAGATACGGCCAATGCACCGCTGGTGCGAAAATCGCTGGGGCAATGTCTTCATTTAATACGGGACTTGAGCATTTTTCTCCCATTCTTTACTCACTTGGACAATTTTAGAGCTTCAAAAGGGAGAGATTTCAACCTGGCTATTGAGGTTCCGAGTCATTTAGCATCAATTTCGGAGGTTCGAGCGCATTCTTGAATTTGGGAAGTAGGCTTGAGATGAGGTAAGTCTCTTTTCTAACCTTGTAAGAGGGAACTTACCCCATAGTTGAATTTAATTAATATGTGTTGTTATTTGTGGGGGCTACGTACACACGAAGTGACGAGAGTCCGTACGTAGCTACTATTCCTGTTTATGTCCGGGTAGTTTTAGGTTTACACCACGCTTGTGGACACCGTTATTTGATCATAATTGTTAACTGTATCAAATGGAACTGAGTTGAGGACTTTTAAGGATTTAAAATCTCCAAGTCGAGTTGTCTTTATATTGAATAGAATCACGGAAGAGTTATGATTTATTGATAAATTTATACTTGACCGCGTCGCATGTATGATTCGCGAGCGGGGTAATAGATGCATCTATGGTTCGCATCGTTCGACCCTCGGCAGTACACAGTTTATGTTGGATCAGGCCGAACATCCTCGGTGGTATTCGTGTGTGATAATAAAACTGGAAATTCCTTTCATAATCGGTATAAATTCATTATTTGTGTGATCATATGTTTTAAAGGAAAGAAGTGATTCAAGCTCTTAAATATTTCTGAAGACTTGCTCAGTTATTTCTTGTTCTAAGCCTTATTGATGTATATCATGCTTAATTAGATTTTAATATTATCATGTTAAGTGTCGGAGTCGACCCCTCCTCACTACTTCTTCGAGGTTAGGCTAAATACTTACTGGGTACATATTATTTATGTACTCATGCTACACGATTTGTACTCGTTTGCTTTTGTTTAATTATGTCATATTGGCAAATTTCTAAACCTCTTTAACAAATGAGGAAATGTTATCCACTTAGTATTTTATTTAAACAGGAAACCATTAGTTTGATCAGTGTTGACTTGCCTAACAATGGTGTTGGGTGCCATCACGGCCTAAGATGGAATTGGATCGTGACATGTATTAGTTAGAGTTTTGTTATTCCACAGTGGGTTGTAGAACCAGAATAGTAAGTTTCGAATTTCTCGGTGAACCGGTCTTAGAATGGAAAGGTGATGCACTAGCACCTAGAGGTAAGTTTATTTCCTACCTTAAAGCCAGAAAGATGATTTCTAAAGGGTATTATCTATCACCTGGTTCGCGTTAGGGATGCAGATGCTCAAATTCCTAGTCTCCAGTCAGCACCACTTGTAATTGAGTTCCCATGTGTGTTTCCTGAAGATCTTCCCGGAGTCCCTCCCGATAGAGAGATTGACTTTGGAATTTATCTACTCCCCGACACTAAGCCGATATCTATTCCGCCTTATAGAATGGCTCCAGCAAAGTTGAAAGAGCTAAAAGTCCAGTTGAAAAATCTTCTAGATAAGGGGTTTATAATGCTAAGTGTCTTACCTTGGGGTGCACCGGTCTTGATTGTCTGAAAGAAGGATTGGTCTTTGCGTGTGCATTGACTATCGTTAGTTGAATAAAGTCACTATCAAGACCAAGTACCCTCTTTTCAGAATAGATGATTTATTCGATCAACTTCAAGGTGCCTAGTGTTATTCCAAGATTGACCTCGGATTGGAGTACCATCATCTGAAGGTTAAGGAAGTTGATATTCCTGAAACAACTTTCAGGACTCGTTATGAGCATTTCGAATTTTTGGTAATGTCGTTTGGTTTAACGAATGCACCAGCGACTTTCATGGACCTTATGAATATTGTATTCAAGCCTTATCTTGATTGGTTTTTTATTGTGTTTATTGATGATATCTTGATTTATTCCCGTAGCGAGACTGACCATGCAGAACATCTCATAATTGTGTTACAGACACAGTAGGATCACAAGCTATATGCAAAATTTTGTAAGTGTGAATTCTGGTTAAAATCAATAGTATTTTTGGGCCATGTCATCTCAGGCGAAGGCGTGAAGGTGGATTTTTAGAAAAATAGAGGCAGTGAAGAATTGGCCTAGACCCACCTCAGTATCCTATATAAGAAGTTTCTTGGGTGTAGTAGGCTATTACAAGCGTTTTGTAGAAAGATTTACCTCTATCTCGTCCCCTTTGACTAGATTGACTCAGAAGAAGGTCAAGTTTCAGTAGTCAGTCGCTTGCGAGAAAAGTATTGAGGAGTTGAAGAAGAGGTTGACTTCAGATCCAGTATTGACACTATCGGAAGGAACCGAAGGGTTCATTGTTTATTGTGATGCTTCAGGGATTGGTCATGGGTGTGTGTTAATGCAGCATGGTAAAGTCATAGCCTACGCATCCAGACAGCTCAAGGCTCATGAGAAAAATTATCCGACTCATGATCTTGAGTTAGCAGTCATAGTATTTGCACTAAATATCTAGCGCCATTATTTGTATGGGGTGCATGTTGATATTTTCACAGATCACAAGAGTCTGCATAACATCTTCAAGCAAAGAGAATTGAATCTTTATCAGAGATGATGGCGGAAATTGCTCAAGGATTATGATATAGATATCCTCTATCATCCGAGGAATGCAAATGTTCTAGCCTATGCTCTTAGTTGGTGTTCTATGGGAAACTTAGCTCATGTTGAAGAAGACAAACGAACTATGACGAAGTAAGTCCACTACCTAGCAAGTCTAGGAGTTTGACTTCTGGACTTCGAAGATGGTGGCGTTGTTCTTCAGAACATGACTGAATCCTCCTTAGTAGCCGAAGTGAAGGAAAAGCAATTCACTGATCCCTACTTATTGCAGCTGAAGGAGGGGATTCACAAACACAAAACTACAATTTTTGAACGAGGGGAAGATGATGGTACTTTGAGGTACAGAGGTAGACTATGTGTTCCAGACGTAGATGGACTCAGAAAGAGGAGTATGTCAGAAGCCCACAATTCCAGGTATTCTATTCACCTAGGTTCTACAAATATGTATCATGATCTTAAGGATATTTATTGGTGGAACGACATGAAAAAGAACATAGCAGATTTTGTGGCTAAGTGTCCAAATTTTCAGCAGGTGAAAGCTGAACACTAGAGGCCTGGTGGTTTGGCTCAGAGTATACAATTCCTATTTGGAAATAGGAGATGATAAACATGGACTTTATAACAGGTTTACCTCGCTCGTTTTGTAAGCATGATTCGATTTGTGTGATTGTAGACCGACTTACCAAGTCATCTCACTTCTTGCCAGTGAAGACTACAGATTTAGCAGAGGATTATGCCAAGTTGTATATCCAGGGAATTGTCCGATTGCATGCGAATCCTTTGTCCATCATCTCACATCGTGGTGCTTATTCCACAACAAACTTTTGTAAATCCTTTCAGAAAGGATTGGGCACAAGGGTGAACCTCAGCACAACTTTTTATCCTCAGACAGATGGCCAGGCAAAGCACACCATTCAGACACTTGAGGATATGTTGAAGGCGTGTGTTAACAATTTTAAAGGTAATTGGGATGATCATATACCCCTCATTTGCTCATAATAACATCTACCACTCTAGTATCAAGATGGCACCGTACGAAGCTTTGTATGGGTTAAGGTGTATATCACCAATTGGTTGGTTCAAAGTTGGCGAAGTGGAGTTGATAGGACCTGATTTGGTCTATCGGGCTATTGAGAAAGTCAACTTGATTCAAGAGCATTTGAAGATTTCTCAAAGTCGCTAAAAGTCCTATTCGGACGTGCGGCGTACAAACTTAGAGTTCCAAGTTGATGATTGGGTGTTTATGAAAGTTTTTCCTGTGAAAAGGCGTTATGATATTTGGGAAGAAGGGGAATCTCAATCCCTGCTATGTTGGGCCATATAGAATCTTGCAAAGGATTGGGCAGCTGGTTTATGAGTTTGAATGGCCACAAAAATTAGATGTTGTACACCCAGTGTTTCATTTGTAGCGAAATTCACGAGAGACCCGTCTTTTGTGGTTCCTACAGAGATTATAGGGGTTAAAGATAGCCTGACTTACGAAGAAATTCTAGTGGCTATTCTTGATCATCAAATCCGCAAGCTCAAAGCTAAGGAAATTACTTCAGTGAGAGTCCTTTGGAGGAATCATAAGGTTGAAAAGGCTAATGAGGGAAGCTGAAGAGGATATGAAGTCCAGATATCCCCATCTCTTTGAAGAGCAAGCGGAAAATGTAGAAGGTAACTAACCTTTTCATTTAGACCATATATTTTAATCTCCATGTTTTTTAGTGTTCAGTCAGCTCAGTATTCAACCAATTCAGTAGTCATTCAGTTCAGTATCTCAGTAGTTCAGTAATCATGTATTCATTCAGTTTAGTAATCATGTGTTCATGGCAGTTCAGTATTCACATGTTTCCATCAGACATTGTATTACGCTCAAGAGCAGGAAGTTAAGGTATGTGAGGCTAAAATTGACAGGAAAAGCATAAGTGGAACATGTCAATTACTTGGAAAATCTCTTATATCTTGGCACAGCAGGAAACAAAGTTGTGTTGCCTTATCTACTAGTAAAGCAGAATACCTAGTTGTAGGCAACTGCTGCATACAAGTTCTATGGATTACGCATCAACTGTTAGACTATGATTTACGTATTAATTGTGTTCCAATTATGTATGATAACACTAGTGTTATTTGCCTTTTAAAAAATTATGTGCATCATTCTAGAGCTAAACACATTGAAATCAAGAATCATTTTATCTATGATCATGTTGCAAAAGGTGATATTGTGTTAGAATCTTTTAATACTGAAAATCAGTTAGCAGATATTTTTAAAAAATCACTGCTTGAAGAGAGATTTTGTTTCCTTCGTGACAAAATTGGTATTTGCTTAATTCCCATTTAATTTCTCTAAGTTTTTCGTCTTTTGTTTTTATAAAATGTTCTATAAGTGTTCTTCAAAATATTTTCCTAAATTATCCCTAATTGTGTTTGATTACTCTGTACATGCATTAATTATTTGATTGACGATGGGTTTTCAGAAGGAAACTGATCTCTCCAGAATCGAGGCATCCATTCATCATGATCTCAACCCTTTTTAAACCCCCCCCCCGTTCATATCACCTACTCCCAAAAAGAAAGTCTATCTGTTTTATCTTTGTCATGGACAAAACCAAACCCTGCCCGTCTTTCTCCATGCCTCAAATAAGTCATCGCTTTAATACACAAACTGATGATCCAATGGATGTTGAGTCTTCAGAAAGTTCAGATCATCAACAGTTTGAGGACGAGTCCAGTGATTCACAAGAAGAAATCCTCATTTCTCAAAAGAGGGCTAGAAAATGTCCAATGGAATCAATCCCCAAACAGTCGTCTCAAAAGAGAGGAAAAATAGAGAATATAGAATTTGGGCCTGAGTATAAGATGGACTTCTATGGTCCCGAGGAAAAAGCCAAATTTGTTGCCTACAAAGGGAAGTCGATAGCCTATGGTCGCAATGTAAGTTTGAAATCTATGATAAACTCTCACTGTGATGTTATCTCTGTGTTTGAAACTCGAAGCTTCTCTCTCTATGCAACTGTTGGTGACACTGTCTATGAAGGGCATGTGTGTAAGTTTTATGTAAAGCTTTTTGTGAATGACAAAGATTACTTAGAATCCATGGTTTTCAGAACTCGCGTCATTCTTGACTCTTATCAGTTTGAAAGGATCTTTGCAACTAAGTTTGTTGGGTATAATTTCTTTGTGCAACATTCTTGGCCTGATAGTTTTGAAGTGTCGTTTGAAGAAGCAAAAAGTGTTCTGTTGGAAGACCCCCTGATATTGGTCCCAAAAATCTGAAATTTAACACAGTATACTAGCCCACATTAATGCTACCACCTTAATACCTCGTACTGGTTCTCTTAGCACCTTGTTTACCAGAGATGTGTTTGTTCTGTACTATCTTGTGAATAGAAAGGCTATTAACTGGTTTGCTTGGGTACGTTAATATATGCTTGAAAACATCAGGGATGTTTCCTGTTCTGCTAAAAGCTTTCCTTATGGTTTACTAATCTCTCATATTTTGCAAGTTATGAAAGTAGATTTAGCTCCCTATGCCCCTACGATTATCTCCAGCACCTATGATAAGACTGCCATTGCTATTATGGGGTAAACTCTGGTTGAGAGAACTTGGTTCAAGAAGGACAAGGCACCAGAATCCACTCCTCAACAGGGCACTGGAGCCATTAAGTCTGAAGCAAGAAAATCCTCTCCCTCGGAAAAGTTGCTACTGATGCAGCAAAACATTGTAGGTAATCAAAGAATTGATAACTTCTATGTAGGAATAGGTGGACAAGATCAGGGATGTGACAAATAAAACTGGAGCAGGTGTGGCCAGATTAAGGATCACTCTTCAAGCCATAAAAAGGCAAGGGATCCGGGCTGTGCAGGATGTCACTGAGAAGTTGACCAAAGTCACCAAGGATATTAATGCCTATTATGATAGCTTTTGCACCAAAGTGATCAACACTTTGAAGTTTTTCCTTGGAAGGAACTAATTGTCTGGGTTGTTTAAAGAACCTCTTCTTTATTTTTATTTTGTTTGATAAAACTTTTCTTTTGGTTGTGTTTGGATGGGCATACAGTCGACTATACCCACTTTTGACTGATATAATTGTTAGATGTATATACTTATGCATGCTTTATTATTAACTGTTATTATTAGTTGTTGTCCTCTATATCTGTTCTTGATCTTTTTGATTGATGTCAAAGGGGGAGAAGAAAAGAGTACAAAGACGGGGGAAGCGTGCAAACAAGGGCACAAAGATAGGAGGAGCAGAAGTATACACGTTGAAAGGGAAGTGTCCCCTAAATTAGTCATACAACTATAGGAGGAGCAGAAGTATACACCTTGAAAGGGAAGTGTCCCCTAAATTAGTCATACACTTTTTGGTTTATTGTCATTATAAAAAAGGGGGAGATTGTTGGGTTTAGAATTTTAATGATGATTGCTAATAAAAATCCTTGACTAATGCAATTCTACTTTGTGTGCAGACTCACAAGAAAATAATGGCTCTAAAATGTACAAGGAAGGAAAGAAAATCATCTAAGCACATCGAAGGGAGCCAACGGCTATGATATTCAAACTCTATATCAAAGGGATACCAGAAAGAAAAGAGAATCAATCAAACAAGCAAGAGATTCTCAAGCATACGAGGAAGGAAATTGAATCAATCAAACAAGCAAAGAATTCTCGAGCATGCAGGGAAGGAAAGAGAACCAATCAAGAGAAATCAGCGGAAGTATGTAAGAGAAGTTAATTGGAAAGATGGAGGAGCCAAGATGGAGGAGCCAAACTACAAACTGAGAATGAATCTGGCTATACCTCATAAGCTAGATTTATGAGGCTATCCTTGGGTCCTACTCTTAGAAGATTATGCCTCACAAGGAAAAGCCCTAAAATCAATGATCTTCCACAATGTCAAAAAAGAGGAATCAGAAGCTTAATCGAGCACTATTGAAGGAGAGGATGAAGGACAAAGAAGCTCACGTAACTTAATACCTGTTTTTATATCTTTCTAGTTCTTAGTACAAACACTGTATTCTTGAGTTTACAAGTGTCACGAAAGATAGGAAGAGTTAGAAAATAAAACAAGAGTTGTCTCAAGTTTAGACAAACATTGTTCATGAATATCATTGGTGGTGAACGAACTAAAACCACTATTGTTGTAATGGTTTATTGAAGATCTAAGAGAACCTTGTGACCCAAGAGAACTAGATATAGGTACCACATCGGTACTGAAGCGGTATAAAATTCTTCTGCCTTTATTATTTTTGTTTTGCACAATTTACTTCTGCTGCAAATCGAACCTGCTGGAAAGGTTTAGTCGACTAATTCCTTTCTTAGTCAACTAAGTTTTTAATTTGTCTACAATTCACTGTCACAACCCGGAATCCCCACCCTCAGGACCGTGATGGCGCCTAACATTTTAATTGGTAGACAAGCCAACGTCATAATAGTTTATCCATTTTTAACAGTTCAGATTAAATATTAATGAAGAAGCTGAAATAACTGAAATAAATCTGAGGTAAAATGCGGAAAACCATCACAACTGAAATATCTAATATAACCTCGTATCTGGTATCATAAGTGCACGAGCTACTAGAATAATACAGATAATGGTCTGAATGAAAGTAAACATGTCTAAGAGAAACTACATAGCTAAAATAAAGTAGAAGGGGAATTAAGGGCTACGAACATCGAGAAATTGTACCTCAAGTCTCCACACTGATAGTCAACCCGAGCAATCTACTAACCTCCGCTGGGATTGACTCCAAAATCTGCACAAGAAGTGCAGAGTGTAGTATGAGTATAACCGACCCCATATAATCCGTAAGTGCCGAGCCTAACCTCGACGAAGTAGTGACGAGGCTAAGGTGGGTCACTTAGAATAACCTATATGCAAAATAAAATAAAGACAAGAAAGAATAATACGGAATCGAATGAAAAGAATTAGCACATGCAAGTAACTCAATCTCCGAAGGAAAACCAGTAAATGCCAGAAATACCAATCCTTAGAGTCTCGTATGAAAATACCGAAGCCAACACAACACAATAAGGAATAGAAATACACAGACTATTGCGGCGCGCAACCCGCCACCATACAACACAATTCTCCCTTATTTCACCATAATAATATCGACAATAATAAATAAATATATGTTGCGGTGCACAACCCGATCCCACCATATAATCAGAATCAATATCATAACTCACCCTTATTTCACCGTATCAATCCACCCTTATTTAACCTATTGCGGCGCGCAACCCTATCCCACCGTATCAATATAAATTCACCCTTATTTCGCCATATCAATTCACCCTTATTTTGCCATATCAATCCACCCTTATTTCACATGTTGCGACGTGCAACCTGATCCCACCATACAGTATGAATAAATCAATAAGGGCATTTAATTTAACAATTTAAATCACAAGAGTCCTCTACGATTAATGGATATGACGCAGAAACAGAAAGGAAATCTCGTCTCAAATTAAGAATTCACTATAATGAATATTAAACGGCAAGGCAATTCAAATAAATGACAACTAATGGTACAAGTAAGTCATTTAAGGCAAGTAGCAGTAAGTCATGGGAGCGTGGAAGGATCTAACATTGTTAGAACGAGCGTAATAAGAGACAAGTAGCAAATAAAGGCATGGGAAGCATTTAAAGCATGTAACAGTTAAGGCATGGAAGGAAATAATTAATGAAATGCGGAAAAACAGGGAAACAAGTATTTTGGTGGCGTATATAGACTCGACACCTCGCATATACGCCGCAACACATGAATTTCACATAGCACATAGTTCAAGAGTTCCTAATTCCCTCAAATCAAGGTTAAACCCAACACTTACCTCGCTCGGCAACCAATTCAAAGTTTAACCATGGCCTTGCCTTTCGAACAAGCCTCAAAACTAACCAAATCTAACAAATTATTGACCAAACGATTTAACATAAGCTTTAGAAACTACTCACGAATGAAAGAGTTTCAATTTAGATCATTATTGAAAAAGTCAACAATAGTCAACCTCGGGCCCACTTGGTCAACACTCGAGGTTCGGACCAAAACCCGATCACACATTCACCCCGAGCCCGGTTATGCAATTTAATTTGAAATCCGACCTCAATTCGAGGTCTAAAATCTGAAAGAATGAGCTAAAATCCCGTCTAACTCAGTTTTTGACCAGGTGCAGATATTGCAATTGAAAACTTGGCATATAACTCACTATCTCCTAGAGTCTGAAGTAAAACTCTAAGATGCTGCTCATGCTCCTCCCGACATCGGGAGTAGATCAAGATATCATCAATGAATACAATTACAAAAGAATCTAAATAGGGTTCGAACAACCGGTTCATCAAATCCATAAATGCTATTGGGGCATTTGTCAACCCAAATGACATCACTATGAACTCATAATGCCCATACCGAGTCTGAAAAGCCGTCTTAGAGACATCGGATGCCTTAATCTTCAACTGATGGTAGTCAGACCTCAAATTAATCTTCGAAAACACTTTGGCACCCTGAAGCTGATCAAATAAGTCATCAATCCTAGGCAAGGGATACTTGTTCTTGATAGCGACCGTTTTCAACTGCTGATAGTCTATACACATCCTCATCGACACATCCTTCTTCTTCACGAAAAACACGTGCGCACCCCAGGGCGAGACACTAGTCTAAGCAAATCTTGTAACTGCTCCTTCAACTCCTTCAACTCCAGTGGGGCCATATAATATGGCGGAAAAGAAATAGGTTGAGTTCCCGGAGCCAAATCAATAGATAAATCAATATCTCTGTTGGGTGGCATCCCCAAAATATCTGCATGAAACACCTCTGGAATCTCACGAACAATTGGTACTGAATCCATGGGAGGAATCTCCGCACTAGAATCACGGATATAGGCCAAATAAGCTAGACATCCCTTCTCGACCATATGTCGAGCCTTCACATAAGAGATAACTCTATCGGTAGAGTGGCCAGAAGTTCCTCTCCACTCTAATCGAGGCAACCTCGGCATAGCTAAGGCCACCGTCTTGGCGTGACAGTCCAATATAGCATGACAAGGTGACGGCCAATCCATACCCAAGATAACATTAAAATCTATCATATCAAGAAGTAGAAGATCTACACTAGTCTCAAGACTCCCAATAGTAACCACACACGAGCGATAGACACGATCTACAATGATAGAATCTCTCACAGGCGTGGACACACACACATGAGCACTCAAAGAATCACGAGGTACAACCAGATATGAAGTAAAATAAGATGACACGTATGAATAGGTAGATCCCAGATCAAATAAAACTGAAGCATCTCTATGGCAAACAGGAACAATACATGTGATAATGGTGTTCGATGACTCGCACTCAGGCCTAGCTGGGAAAGCATAAAATTGGGGTTGGTCCCCACCACTCTGAACTACATCTATGGAACGGCCTCTAGCGGCCTGGATTCCACCCCTAATGGCCTGACATCCACCTCCAATGGCCTGAACCCCACCTTTGGTTGCCTAACCCCTGCCTCTAGCTGGCTGAGCGAGCGGTTGAGCAACCGATGCTAGAATCATGGCACGAGAACCTTGTTGTGGCATGCCGCCCAATAATCTCGGACATGACCTCCTGATATGACCAATACCACCACACTCAAAGCACCCATCCTTCTGTTGTGGCTGCTAAAACTAAAGTTGACCCAAACGGGCCGGATAACCACTGTGATATCTCTAAATCAGAGGCACACTGATAGCAGCTGATGGTGCACTGTAAGCGGGCTGCCCAGAATAAGGCACATAATGACCATGACTCCATGAACCACTATGAGATGCCTTAAGCGCTGACTGAAATGGCCTTGGAGGATGGCCCCTACCATAAGTACCCCTGCCTCCAGATGAGGTGCTACTGAAACTCCCGGAATGACGAGGCCTCTTATCTGACACCGGTTCTCTCTCCTGAGCATGAACCAACTCGATCTTTCTAGCAATATCTTTGGCCGTTTGGAAGGAAATATCACTCCCTGTCTCCTTGGCATCTGAAGCCTGATAGTGTAAGTGAGTCCATCAATAAATTTTCTCATTCTCTCCCTCTCAGTAGGGAGCAAGATAATGGCATGGAGAGCTAGGTCCACAAAACGAGTCTCCTACTAGCTAATAGTCATACTACCCTGCTGAAGACGCTCAAACTGCCTGCGGTACTCCTCTCTCAGGGTGACAGGGATGAACTTCTCTAGAAATAGCTGTGAGAACTGATCCCGGGTAAGTGCAGGCGACCCAGCAGGTCTAGTCAACATATAATCTCTCCACTACCTCTTGGCAGAACCAGTCATCTCAAATGCTGCGAAATCGACCTCATTGGTCTCAACTATACCCATGTTCCGCAGCACCTCATGGTAGCGGTCTACATAATCCTGTGGGTCCTCAGAATGTGCACCACTAAAATGAACAGGGAAGAGCTTGGTAAACTTATCCAACCTCAACAAAGCCTCAGAAGACATAGATGGCCTATCACCAGATTGTGCCTTAACAGCCGGCTAACCTACCCCTACTGGCGGGGCTGCAGGAGTCTGATAATGGGGAGACATCTACTTCGGGGTGTGAGTAGCGGGAGTCTGTGCTCCTCCCCCAGCCCGAGAGATGGCTTGTGCCACTGGAAATGTACCGATCTGGGCCACACTCTCTATAAGGCCCACCAAACGCACCAGAGCGTCCTGAAGCACTGGAGTGGCGATGAACCCCTCCGGGACATGAGTTGGTCCAACAGGTACAGTCTAAGCTGGAACCTCCTCATCAAAATCAACATGATGCTCCACTGCTGGTGCTACTGCTCGAGCTCTAGGCTGAGCTCTTCCTCTGCCTTGGCCTCTAGCGTGACCTCGGCCTCTACCTCTGTGCCTAATAGGAGCGGCCACTGGGGCCTCCAGCTGCTGTCCAGCGGTAGATGCAGTACGTATTCTCACCATATGCGAGAGAACAAGAATAGAAGAGTTCAATCATCAATGATGGAATATGGTCGCACGACAGAGAAGAATAGAAGTGAAATTGTTCTTCATAGCCTCTGGAATATAAATAGAGACGTCTTCGTACCAATCCTCTAAACTCTACTAAGCTTGCTCATGACTTGTAAAACGTAGGTAACCTAGTGCTCTTATAGCAACTTGTCAGGACCCGAAATCCCCACCCTCGGGACCGTGATGGCGCCTAGTATTTCAATTGCTAGGCAAGCCAACATTAGAATAGTTTATCTATTTTAACAGTTTAGATTAAATATTAATAGAGAAGCCAAATAACTGAATTAAATCTGAGGTAAAACGCGCAAAACCATCATAACTGAAATATCTAATATAACCCCGAATCTGGTGTCACAAGTGCACGAGCTACTAGAATAATATAGATAAAGGTCTGAATGAAAGTAAAGTTGTCTGAGAGAAACTACACAGCTAAAATAAAGCAGAAGGAGACTTCATAGCTGCGAACACCAAGCAGCTATACCTCAAGTCTCCACTCTGATAGTCAACCCGAGCAATCTACTAACTACAGCTGGGATCGACTCCAAAATCTGCACAAGAAGTGCAGAGTGTAGTATGAGTACAACCGACCACATGTACTCCGTAAGTGCCGAGCCTAACCTCGATGAAGTAGTGGCGAGGCTAAGCCGGGTCACATACAATAACTTGTATGCAACATAAAATAAAGACAGGAAAGAATAATATGGAATCGAATGAAAATAGCTAGCACATGAAACTAACTCAATCTCCGAAGGAAAACTAGTAAATGCTAGAAATACCAATCCTTAGAGTCTCGTATGAAAATACCGAAGCCAACACAACACAATAAGGAATAAAAATACATAAACTATTGCGGTGCGTAACCCGATCCCACCGTACAACACAATTCTCCCTTATTCCACCATAATAATATCGACAATAATAAATAAATATATGTTGCGGCGCGCAACCCTATCCCAACGTATAATCGGAATCAATATCATAATTTACCTTTATTTCACCGTATCAATTCACCCTTATTTCACCTGTTGTGGCGCGCAACCCGATCCCACCGTACAGTATGAATAAAGCAATATGTGCATTTAATTTAACGTCTTAAATCACCAGATTCCTCTACGATTAATGGATATGAAGCGAAAACAGACACTACTGGAGATTTAACCTAGGGAAACCCTTTGAAAATCGTGGCAATAGATGCACTAATCGTCCTTTTAAGTCTAATGGGACGGATTAGGATGCGTTCCAGGAATCAACGTTACAATAGGTTAATTGGAACGGTTTCAAAACCGTCTCCATATAGGGATATTGTAACAGTTATGGAACTGTTGCCATTGCTCAATCTATGGGAACGGTTTTATGTTCTGTTGGCACGGTTATAAACCGTTGTGATATAGCTATACCAGCGATTTTTTTAAGTCTAGTGCAACGGTTTTCATGATATATTGCAACGGTTTCTGTGATATATTGGAACAATTATCAGTATCCTATCGCAACGGATATGGCAGCATATTGCAACGGTTATTAGGGGCTGCTGTTATTGTTTTTGCTAAGTCTATTGGAACGGTCATATTCTCTATTGCAACAATTAACAATCGTAATTTATGATATTTATGGAAGTAAAATGAGGAATATTTTCCTATGCAATGAAATCTTATATACCATAACTTATATAAACCACGAAATAAAATTAAAATATCCGACTAGCACTATCGATATACAAAAGCTAAGTATGAATACATTATTTGATCAACAATTCAAAAGTCACAATAAATGAGTTTGCATACAAAAAGTTCTAAACTAAAATGTCCTTGAACATGATAATAGAAAGTAACAATGATTAGCACCACTCAAGTAAGGTCTTCGTCACTGCTGTTATCCGAAATCGCTGCACCTACAAAAGACAATCAGAAATAATTAAACAAATCGTTTTTAGATAATTAAATAACCAATTTGATAACTCAAAAATTTTCCAACTCTCCAAATTCTTAAAATTTTCGGCAACAATCAAATGAAACTCTTCATCATCACATAAAGACTTGATTTGCCCTGAACCAGTTATATACAATGCAACAAGATATTAGGATTCATAACACATATCTACACATACGTATACAGCTGATCGTATGTCCGACTCATGTGGCAACCGCAACCAAGAGTTAACTCGACTTCACTAAGTCTCATAAAGATAATCTACAGTTGTGGGACTTTGTGAGAATTTCTCACACAAACACATGTTTACAAGCATGTTTATATAGAAAATATGTCTTTTAATTTATGCACATGCACCCATCTTTATCTGTAATGGCATAAATCATCTCTATAATAACCACAAGTTCACAACTAAAGGTGTCAAAAAACGTGTAAACTGGTAATAAGGGTTTGTGTAGTTTTTCAAAATAGTCATTCAAATCATCTGTTTATAACCTATCTATCGAGTTTACACTTGTTCAACTCAAAAGGGCAAGTTCCTGCTGATTATAAATGAATCTAGACAGCTTCTGATAAAGCTAAAGTGACAACTATGCGCCAACTATTAGCCAGCTTTGCATTCAAATTCCTAATCAAGTTTACCAATTATAAAAGCTGGCCTACCATCTATGAGCTTCATTTTCCTCTTTCCACGGAAAAAGAATCACATAATTAATGTCAAAACCTATTTGATTGGTTGGTTGATTATATATATCATCTCTTTTGCTGGGATTAGCATCGGGCATTTGAATGCCAAATGTTATTTACAAACACATATACTGGGATTCAGAAACATATGTATGGTGTTACTGTTTGTAATGTACCATTATCTAGTGTGAGAGTCATAATTTCTGTAAGAGCAATTTAATGACTGGCAAATGATCCTTGTTAGGGAAAAGAGACTGGCAGATGGTTTTGAAACCAAGAAAAGCCATCTTTGACTTGTCTAAATGATGCATTTTCTTTTCTCTCTCTTCAAAAAGGAGCTTGATTATTCCTATAGAAGAGTTAATAGTTGGGATCTTCTACAGCATTAATAAATTCAGTTGCTGCTTGTTCCTCTGGAAGTTTACATGAACGCTTGCATGGAGAGATCTTTTCTTTCTTTCACTGATCAAAACAGGTAAATTGTCAAGTAAGCATCAGATATTTAACAAACATGCCCTCAATGCATTATCTGTCACAATTAAACGAATAAGCTCGAGTCAAAATAACATATATGGAAATTGAAAGTAGAAAAATCAAGTGCTAAATATCTAAAGCTACCAATTGTGTCAAAGTAAGCTTAATACAACCAAAACAAACCGATTGCAAATTGCATCATCAATCCAGCATTTAGACAATAACAACTGAGTCATAAACTATTTGGTTGGCTATATGAATTGTCCATGTCCCTTCCACTTCATTTGGACTTCACATTACTCACAACCTTATTTAAATAATTAGGTTCAGAACAAGAACTACAAACCTAAGACAGTAGAAACTCACAAAAACTATTAAATTGTCAATGAGTTAATACCTGGAATGAGCCGGCCTTCTTTGTTGCTACCAGTAGATGGACGACGGATTGGTTGCAAAGCTGTTTGTTGTGCAGAGGAAACTTCTCCCGGTGAATTATCACCCAATGCCGCTAGAATAATGTTAGCATCAATATCAATTCCTGAACGTTGAACTCGTGCAAGGACATCTGCGACAACTTCTTGATGGATAGTTGCCTTTTGTTCCTCATTTTTTCCTCCATTCTTTGTATCTTCTCCTTCATTTTTTGCAGAGAATTTGTAGCATTTGAAGAGGGTTCAAAACATCCTACTTTCCCTCTCAAAGAAGTCCTTGTAACCCCCATCCATACAACCTCAGACGTCCCGTATGTTCAGGTCCCATGTCAGATGCAAATGCCTCTACGGACTCATTGCCATTTTCATTTTGTTGTACATCAATTTCCTCCATTTCGGCCTACAAAGCAAATTCAAAAAGATAGAATTCAAGTAAATTAAAAGTAAGCTAATAACATAGAGGTGCCAGCCAATCAAACTTTCATAAGTTATAAGCAGCAGTAACCTTTTTTGCCATAATAAAAAGAAGAAAATTAAAGATTCAAAATTCTCACAATTTTACTAGTTGTATCTTCATCTGAGCACTTGTATGATCGCCCAGCTTTCCTTTTTCTTGTAGCTACAAAGAGTTCCTTTGATGATAAGGGATCCGAAGTTTCCTTGTCTTTTTCCTAGTTACATAAAAGTGAGTCAGCCTTCCTACCGGTGATCATCCATTAACTAAACAAGAGCCAAAATTGAGAAAATATTTGCCATGAGTTGCTAGTCATATACCAACTTAGAGCGAATTAAAGCAAAACTTCTTTTCCCAGCAGTGTGAGGATTCTTTAACTTTTTTCTGTTCTCAATATTAGTTTTGGACATTCTCTGCAGGAAGTGGACTTCTATGACTTCTATTAGTTTTTCGGTTCTTTAACATTTTTTTGCGCCATTCTTATTCATCATTGTAGTCCAACAGAATTTAAGGTTTGGCAGCACTTCTATGAATATAGTGGACTTACTGTACATGTTTTTCCAACTGATGCAATTGTGAGATCCTTCCATTTTAATTTCCTCTTTGATTTTAACTTTGAGATCTAACTAGTACGTCTTTTTTGAATATCATGTCTGAAATAATTAGTTTATAAATGTTGCTGCCAAACTTTTCTCCAAATACTTAATTAGAAGAATGAAAGCAGCAAAAGCTTTACGTTAATAATCTAAATACTTCAACTTTATTCTTGATTATTTCTAAGAAAACAAGAAGGAAAAACAGCAGCAGCAGCAAGCAGAGTATACACAGTAAAGTGAATACGCGAAAAAATAGCAGCAGTGAAGTAGAAAAAGAAGGGGGAAAAACAGCAGCAAAACGAGCGAAGTATACGTAACTTTTTCGACCAAGAAAAAGCAGTGCAAGATGAAAAACTAACAGCTGAAAAAGAAGAGCATGCACAGTAGCAACAAAGTGAAAGAACAACAAAAGAAGCAACGGCAGTTACGACGAAGAAAAAGCAGTAAAAGAAGGAAAAACAGCAGCAACAGCTAACGGCAGTTACGACGAAGAGGCCACGTGCTATGAGAAATGCTCATTGTTCGAAATGGGTTGAAACCATCACTTGAAAGACCAAATCTTATATTACGAGGGTCGCTAGACAATTTAGGGTGCAAGGAATCAAAATTCTTCCAAGCATCATCATCAGCATGATGTCTTATATTTCCATCATCTGGTCGTTCAGTGGCGTGCCATCTCATAGCTGCAGTTGTTTCAGGACACATGAATATCCTCTAAAGCCTAGGCTTCAATGGAAAGTACCTTAAAACCTTTGCAGGGATTTTGGACTTTTTATTAGTAAAGACATTAACAACATTCTTCCATCTAGAAGACCCATACACAAGAACAAGTATATGCATTTACATTGTCATTCCAAAATAACATGCAATCATTAGGACATGCATGTATTTTTTCATAATCAAGACCCAAATCTTTTAGCATGCTTGTTGCCTTGTAGAAAGACTAGGGTAGCTGAGCAAATGGAAAGTCCTCTTTTACAAACTCTAACAAGTCAGAGAATGCCACATTACTCAACCCATGAATGCATTTAAACAAGTACCACCGAATAGTAAAACCCAGTTTGGAGAAATTCTCATACCCTGGATATAAATCTTGTTTCCCTTCTTCCACTAATTTAAAGAATCTTTTTGCATCTGCATATAGTCCCTCCCTCACTCCTTCATGTCCCAAATCATCATCGACATTTCAAAATGTATCATGAAATAGTCCATCAATATCGTCATGTATGTCGCAACCTTCATCATTATTGCTTCGACATTGAGTCTTTCTTGAGGAAACTCCTTCCCCGTGAAAAACCCATTTGGTATATCCATGAACAAACCCATGAACAATCAAGTGATCCTCCACCACATTTCTATAATGCCAAAAACAATTAGCGTATTTTTTGCAAGGGCATAATATTTTATTTTCTTGAGAAGCTCGTTCAAACGCCTTATCTAGAAATTCATTCACTCCGTCAGTTGACCTTCAAAGACCCATCCGCCTTTTATCTTTATTATCCAGTAAATTAGTTTTATCCTACATGACACCAAAACAACCAGTATAAAATTGGGTTTTATACTTTTAATATGAAAAATCAGATAAAAAGAAAGAATGGGAAAAAGAACCAGGTATTCTCAAAATTATATGAATTTCATTGTTGCGAAATTTCCTTAGAATATTGGAAACAATTTAAACTACCACTTCTCTCTTCCTTGGTTCACAAAAGAATTCAGTATTTGAAAGAGAAGCATATTTGCACTTTTATCTGATTTATCATGTGAGAGGATTATTATAAAGGGCCCGTAGATCTTTTATAAGTCAAGAGTAAATCTATTTTTAGCACTCTAAGGAGAAGACAGACCAACATTTATGTGCAACATGATGTTTATTCAATCTGCAGTGTTAAATCGATTTTCATGGAGAAAAACCACTGCCAGCAGAAATATAGGTTTGAAACAAAGTTCTTAGTCACTCAGTACACCTGAGTACGTCTTCCAGGAACAACAACAACAACAACCCAGTATAATCCCACTAGTGGGGTCTGGGGAGGGTAGTGTGTACGCAGACCTTACCCCTACCCTGGGGTAGAGAGGCTGTTTCCAAATGACCCTCGGCATCCTTCCCTCCAATAACTCCCCCTTTGCTCTTGGGGTGACTCGAACTCACAACCTCTTGGTTGGAAGTGGAGGGTGCTTACCATCAGAGCAACCCACGTCTTCCAGGAAACATAAGATAATAAAAGGTATGATGTCTAATACAAGCATACTCCAGTAACAGAGACATAAGATTTAGGTGACAAATGACCCTCCCATGTTTAGGAGAATTAAGGATTAGACAACATCATTTTTACCAAGTAAGAAGATTTAAAAGGGCAAGTAATTTGTCTGAGAAGAATAACCCCAATGTCTCATAGACGTGAAGGCAAGCAGTTACCCATTAGACTAAAGCACAGACATGAACGAATCTCACAATTTTAAGTGAAAGCAGCACAAGCATTACTGAACAGAAGTAAAAGAATGTGTTTATCAAAAACATTACCAGAGAAAAAAAAAAGGAGCAGCGAAACGATTTTTCAAAATAACCAAGACAACGAACATCGAACATCGATAGCAAACATCGAACAAGGAAAATCTTATGGTTTCTAACACAAATCAAAACCTAACAAATAAATTCCCCGATTTTACAAATTAGAAATCACAAAATGTATCATGTAATACAAACAAAGCAGAAGCAAAATAATGGGTTTATCAGAAATATTACCAGATAAAGAAAGAAGAAGGAGCAGCGAAATATATGTTGCGGCGCGCAATCCAAACCCACCATATAATCAGAATCAATATCATAACTCACCCTTATTTTACTGTATCAATCCACTCTTATTTTACCTATTGTGGCGCGCAACCCGATCCCACTGTATCAATAAATTCACCATTATTTCGCCATGTCAATTCAACCTTATTTCACTTGTTGCGGCGTGCGATCCGATCCCACCGTATATTATGAATAAATCATTAAGGGCATTTAATTTAACAACTTAAATCACCAAAGTCCTCTACGATTAATGGATATGAAATAGAAACAGAAAGGATATCTCGTCTCATATTAAGAATTCACTATAATGAATACTAAAGGGCAAGGCAATTCAAATAAATGACAACTAATGGTACAAATAAGTATTTTAAGGCAAGTAGCAATAAGTGATGAGTAATCGTTTGGAAGCTACAAAGGCTAATTGGCCTGAGGTCTGGAGCATTGGTCTGAGAAACTATTAAAATATTGACCAAACGATTCAAAATAAACTTTAGAAACTACTCACAAATGAAAGAGGTTCAATTTAGATCATTATTGAAAAAGTCAACAAAAGTCATCCCGGGGCCGTTTGGTCAAAATTCGAGGTTCGGACCAAAACTTGATCACCTATTAACCCCCGAGCTCGGTTATGCAATTCAATTCGAAATCCAACCTCAATTCGAGGTCTAAATTCCAATTTTACAAAAATCCCTAAATCTACTCAAATCCCTAATCTCTACCATGAAAATCCTAGATTTAAGGTTGAAATTATAGGGAATATAATGGGTGATTGAAAGAAAGTATAATAGAGTCACTTACCAATGAATTGAGGAAGCAAATCTCTTGGAAAGATCCCCTCTAGGGTGTTTAGAGTTGAGACTTTGAAAGAATGAGCTAAAATCCCGTCTAACTCAGCTTTTGACCAGCGCAGATGTCGCAATTACGAACCCCGCAAATGCGAGACATACTTCGCAAATGCGATGAAGCTCCATCTCTACTATCATCGCATTTGCGATGATTTGTTTGCAAATGCGAACTTTAACCCTCCGCAAATGCAACCTTTTGATTGCAAATGCAATCCTTTGCTGACCGAGTCATTTTTCGCAAATGCGAACTTGACAAGGATTTGAAAGTTCGCAAATGCAAATGTGGACCTCGCAATTGCGAGATCAAGGGCTGTAGCAGAACTATTTTTGTTTACTCCAAACCACTCTGAAGCCAATCTGAAACTCACCCAAGCCCTCAGGGCTCCAAATCAAACATGCACACAAATTCAAAAATATCACACGCACTCGCTCATTCGATTAAAATACCAAAATAACACTTAGAAGTACGAATCGGACACCAAAATGAAAGAAATTTTTAATGAAATATAGGAACATGCAACTTTTCAAACGGGCGTCCGAGTCACATCAAATCAATTCCTTTTGCACGAAATTTTGCAGAGAAGTCATAAATACAGTAATGAACCTATGCCAAGTTCCGGAACCAAAATTCGGACCAGGTATCAATAAAGTCAAACTTTTTAATTCTTTAAACCTTTAAGCTTCTAGTTTTTAATAAATTGCGATAATTCGAGCTAGGAACTTCCGAATTTGATTTCGGGTATACGTCCAAGTCTCAAATCACGATGCGGACCCGCTGGGACCGTCAAAACACTGATAAGGATCCGTTTACTCATAACGTTGATCAAAGTCAACTCAAATGAGTTTTAAGGCACAATTTCACATTTTAATCAGCACGGACTGCGCACGCAAATCGGAAAAGACTAAACGGAGCTATTCAGGATTTCAAAATACAAAATTAAAGGTTAAAACTATAAATGACCCATCGGGTCATCACATTCACTCCCTCTTATACTTTCACTCTTTTGACTCTGTTTGATATAATACACAATACTCAGTGTATCTGAGTATAACTTAAATAAATAAAAAAAGTAACAACATTCATGCCAAAAGTTCATTAACTTGCTGCACTCTGCTGCCCAATAACCTTAGCTTGCCTTTTTGGATGCTTTTCTAAGTGTACTGAAATGCTTTGCTCACTTCCAACCTTTTTCTTCCTCTCACTGCTTTTCTAAGTGACGCCTGCTCACTTTGGAGGACTGAAATTGGCTCATTTTATAATCAGTGCAAAACGAAAACCTTAGATTAGTTGGGCATATCTACACTCCAAAACACATCAAAGGACTATAAAATTGAGGAAAAACTGATAATATTAGAACACAGTAAAAGATGCCCGGCAAAAATGAACGGTACCACTAGCTGTTCAAGACTTACAAAATTGATAGATGATCAACTAGACATTTTATAGATTATTTAGTTCAGATTTTACAATAACAACAATGTTAGGTTAGGACGTTAGGTTGATCTGTAGTACAATTAAATACTTGTGCCTCTGACAATTACTATCTCTAAGGAACGTGCATATAGCGAAACGTCCATTTCATATCCAACGGCTCTTATTAAAGCCATCATTTTAAATATAGCCAATAAGTTGCCGTAAAGTAAATCTAAATTCCTTATAATCAATCCAAACTGGAAATTATATATAAACTAGTAGCAATCGAAGATATTTTGGAATTGAACAAATTCACCCAAAATCAATGTAAAAAACAAATTAATGGTTAAAAAAGCAGAAATCAACTAAAAGGTCAGCGATGGCTGACCGAAACGGATGCGCAACAGAACAAAAATAGGGGGAAAAACTAGGAGTATTGTAGTCAAACACATAGATATACGTGTAAAATAAAAGCCATAGGGACAATATGAAATATGAGCATAGCAAGTAAATTAAACATGGAGATCTAATAACGGCTGAAAATGACAAGCAAAGCAAATCATTACGCTTGCAAAAGAGTTACAGGTCATTTTACAGGTAAATTAAATTAGAACTTTGAAGTTGATAATCATAGTCTCGTGCTGATAATATGTTATAATTAAAAATAAATATATCAATATAAAGCAAGAAATACATGGAAGAGATGTAGAGAGAAAGGAGAGAACTTTGCTAGTTTCAAGTTGTAAACAATAGGCCAAGAATTACCCTAATTATAGTTACAAAAGAACATCCCCATAGGTCAAAGAATGAAGTGACTTATTAAATAGATGCATGAATTCAAGTGGTGTATGGAATGTAATGCATAGGAAAATTAAAAGGACAACCACATTCATTCATTTTCTCCATAAATGATAAGGAAAAGTAAACTTCTAAATTTAGAGTAAGTGGAGCTCTTATAAAATTTTAATGATGCGACAAGCAGTAATTATAGTACTTCATTCGGTCTACTTTAATTATATTTTTCACTGTTTTTACACAGAAATTTACTTTTTAGCACTAATTAACAATTAAATCGACTATATTAACTTTAATTTGTTCACTGAAAATATAACAAATATTCATAGGGTCTTTATCTCAAGTACAACTTTGAAACAATGAATTAAAAAAATCAAATATTATGAATCACAAAAAAAAGTAAAAAATAAATTAAAGTAGACAGGAGGGAGCAATTATTATACTCACATATAAACAAAGACTTTGCTAACATAAGATGGAGCAGTTGTGAACAAAAGAGTTTTCCATTTTTTTTTTATTACATGTAAGACCAAGTACATTATTATTAGTGGCAAATACAATCAAGACAACTTACTAATATGAAAAACGATAAACCAGATCATAATTAAAGAAAACATCTATTGTTTAATGATCTCTTTCGATCTTCTTTTAATTTTCACATGACTACGTTGGAATTGGCATTAACCCTACCACAAACATCGTGAATTTCCAACCATATCCCTGATTGTTAAGCCTTTGACTCTGAATTTTCTGATTTGAGTGTTGACATTGTCAAATGGAGCTGGGAGTTGGTTTAAATCTGCGGCAGAAGTTGCAGGAGTTTTTTCATCTCTTCGTCCTAATTGAACTGGATCCAACTGTTGAAATTAAAGTCAAGTTGGACTAATTAAAATGGAATTTAAAGGATATATCGTTGATTAAGGTGATTATGAGCTGCGCTTGTGATTTCCATAAGTTGCTTTTTTAAATGCCTGGAGTAGGTGGATATGAATTTTTTGTTTTTGGTAAGTAGGTGGATGAATTTATATATATATATATATATATATATATATATAT
>AWOL01S0002095.1:0-11585 GCA_000715115.1 Nicotiana otophora | reverse complement strand
GAATCTCAAATGGACATCGATAACATTGAAATACACTTCAACCTAAATTTATGAAATCCATTCCCAAAATGCCAACTTCCACAATAGGCGCCGAAACGCTCCCGGGTCATCCAAAACCCGATCCGGATATACGCCCAAGTCTGAAATTATCATACTAACCTGTTGGAACCTTCCAATCCCGATTCCGAGGTCGTTTACTCAAAAATCAAACCTTAGTCAATTCTTCCAACTTAAGGCTTCCGAAATTAGAATTTTCTTTCCAAATCAACTCCGAACTTCCCGAAATTCAATTCCGACCACGTGCACAAGTCATAATACTTGAAGTAAAACTACTCAAGGCCTCAAACCACCGAACGATGCACTGGAGCTTAAAACGACCGGTCGAGTCGTTACAAAGTGACAACATAATAAAAAGCTACTTGGCAATTTTAGGACAAAGTTAGTTTGGTTAGGTGATAATTAGTTTCTTTTTTAATTTAAATTTAAAAAAAATTAAATTATGTATTATTTATTATTAATAATTAGTTACTCTTTTTGAATTTAAATTTAATCTTCTATATATATATATATATATATATATATATAGGCAACAAGTGGTTCCCTCCAGCACAATACCGTAGATGGATAGATCCAGTGAATAAGCTAGGGTTTGATCCGAATTCAATAGCTTTCGTTTAGACTCTTGATATATATTAACAAATTCACTAAATAAGTACATATAATTACTCCAAGCTTTTCGATTTATTTGAATCTTTTCGCAGTACGAGAGTCAAATTGACATATTTTCGGTGTGAATTCGGACATAGAATCGATACAAAAAAAATTGAAATACAATTTACATATTTATAAACTATATAAAAAGTAATATAAATCTTGCTTCCTTTAGTTGTAGCTATATATGCCATTCAAAAGCTACATCTGATGATCATCATGCATTCATGCTTATATATGTAGATGAAATGTAAATAAATTAACTTACAAGGTCAACAGAGTCGCGGGCAGCAATGACTAGAATATTTGCACAAAGAGACAGCTGCGCCAGCGCATCGATCTTTGATCCTTTGTTTAGCTCGAATTATTACTTAAAACCCTCTTATTGAATTAGCATTTGGTGGTGAATCTCTTTCTCATGGGGCCTTTAGAAGAATACCCTCATCATATCCCTAAATAATATAATTATGCACACCATGTCATGACCCAAAATCCAATTATTCGTGATGGTACCTAACCCAACCCGTTATGTAAGTCAACTAATAATAAACCAGTTCAAATGATAACTATTAAAAGAAGAAATGATAATAAAACTAAACTATTATACAAAGAATTTTCCAAGGACTGGACGTTGTACAAAGTATTCTGAACTTATCTCACATCTTCTTGTAGCCGAGCAACATAATGGTCTTTTAATGAAAATCCATGAAAGCCGACCAGTTGGTTCTTGTCCATTCCCTAAAGTGAATGGGACGAACTTCCACCAAGCTAAGCGTGGAAGAGGTTGTAGTTCCAGTCGTGGTCATGGCCGTGGTCAGGGAATAAACTCTAATCTTGGTAATAATAATGGACCAAAGAATTATCCTCAGCACCAGTAGTAGAAAAAGAAGGAACAAAAGCATGAAGTGGTGCAAGCAACAAATGCAGAAAATGCATGCTATAGATGTCGAGGAAAAGGGCACTGGTCACGTACTTGTCGCATGCCAAAGCACCTGATTGAGCTTTATCAAGCCGCCTTAAAGAAGACATAGAAAAATGCTAAAGCAAATTTTATTTCTGAAGATAATTTAGACTTTATACATTTGGATGTAGTTGATTACTTTGCACTCTCAGAAGGAGAAACAAGTCATGTGATCGGTGGTGAATCTTTAGATATGTAAATATTTTAATTTTGCTTGTTTGTAATAGATAGTATGGTTATGTAATTATTGTATATAAATAAAAGTTATGCTTTGATAATGATGTTTACTATAATATATTTTATTTATGTCATTTTGAAGAATATGGGTAATCCTCAAATTATGTTTGGATCAAAGACCAATCATGAAGATATTTGTGTAACTGATAGTGTAATACCTCATGCCATATTCCAGGATTAAAAATATTTTTCTTATTTGAATAAGGAAAAAGCAATTGTTTCAACAATTTCTGATAATATAAATTTGATTTAATGCTCCAGAAGAACTATTATATTTCTGTCTAAGGGAACAAAACTTATCATCGATAATCCATTGTTGTCCTCCAAGTCCCGAAGAAATTTGTTGAGTTTTATAGATAACTGCTGAAATGGGTATCATGTTAAGACAATAGTTGAAATGAACGTGGAATATCTTTGTATTATAAAGAATATTTCTGCCCAGGAATGCATTGTAGAAAAGTTACCAACTTTATCTTCTAGTTTATACTATTCAAAAACTAGTACAGTTGAAGCACACTCTATCGTAAACTAGAAGTTTGCGGATTCAAATAATTTTGTACTTTGGCATGGACATTTGGGCCATCTTGGATCAATAATGATGAGACGAATTACTAAAAATTCGAGTGGGCATCCATTAAAGAACCTGAAGATTCTTACAAATGATGATTTTTCATGTGATGCTTGTTATCAAGGCAAAATTATCACTAGACTATCATCAATGAAGGCTGGTATTGAATCCCCAGCCTTTTAGAGCGTATACATGTTGATATATGTGGACCTATTCACCCACAAAGTGGGCTGTTTAGATATTTTATGGTCCTAATAGATGCATCTTTAAGATGGTCTCATGTGTGCTTACTATCATCTCGCAACCTGGGGATTGCAAAGCTACTAGTCCAAATACTTTGATTAAGAGCGCAATTCCCAGATTATCCTATAAAGGCTATTCGGCTTGATAATGTTGGAGAATTCTCATCTCAAGCTTTTGATGATTATTGTCTATCAGTTGGGATAAAAGTTGAACATCCTGTAGCTTATGTTTATACTCAAAATGGCCTTGTAGAGTCATTTATTAAACGCCTGAAATTGATAGCAAAAGCACTACTTATGAAAACAAAATTGCTCACTACTGTTTGGGGCCATGCTATCTTGCATGCAACATCATTTATACGTCTTAGACCGACACATTATAATAAATATTCTCCGTCACAATTAGTTTTTGGTCATGAACCAAATATTGCACATTTACGAATTTTTGGATGTATTGTATATGTATCAATAGCACCACCATAGTGCAGTAAGATGGGCCCCCAAAGAAGTTTAGGAATATATATTGGGTATGAATCACCCTCTATTATTCGCTATCTTGAACCATTGACAGGAAATATATTTACTGCTCGATTTGCAGATTGTCAATTTGATAAAACAAATTTCCCACAATTAGGGGGAGAGAAAAAGAAAATCAAAAGAGAAATTGGGTGGAAAGTTTCATAATTATCTCACTTTAATGCACATACCCCTATATGTAATCAGGAGGTCCAGAAGATCATCCATTTACAGAATATAGCAAATCAAATGCCAGGCGCATTTGCTGATTTGAAAAGGATAACTAAGTCACATATCCCTGGAAAGAATGTGCCTATCCGAATTGATGTCCCAACGGGACTAACTACTAACATGAGAGCTAGTGAACCTAAATCACGTCTGAAGCGTGGTAGGCCTTTGGGTTCTAAGGATCGAAATCCTAGAAAAATAAATCGACAAATGATCAAAAATGATACTATGAAGGGATCTCCTGAAGAGACCCATGATCTGATAAGTTCTGAGATTCCTGAAGAAAATAATGAACCCGAGACTCAAGTGAGTGAGGAACTTTTAATAAGTTCTACTGGTGATGGGATTAATTTAAATCGATCTGAAATAGTGGTAGATAATATTTTTGCATATAATGTTGCATTTAACATTATGCAAGATAGTAAGAATCTTGAACCCCGATCTGTCGAAGAATGTCAACAAAGATCTGATTGGCCAAAATGGCAAGAGTCATTTCAATCGGAATTGAAGTCACTTGCTAAAAGAGAGGTCTTTGAACCAGTAGTCCAAACACCTGTTGGTATAAATCCAGTTGGTCATAAATGGGTTTTTGTACGAAAAATAAATGATAAAACTGAAGTTGAAAGATACAAGGATTCTCACAACGACCTGGATTGGATTATGAAGAAAAATATTCACCTGTTATGGATGCCATAACATTTCGATATCTCATCATTTTAGTGTTACGTGAAAGGCTTGAAATACGTCTAATGGATGTGGTTACAACTTATCTGTACGGAATTTACATGAAAATCCCTCAAAGGATTTAAAATGCATGAAGCATATTCAAAATCTCGGGAAATGTACTCAATCAAATTACAAAGATCTTTGTACGGTTTAAATCGATCTGGGCGCATGTGGTATAATCACCTCAGTGAATATTTGCTGAAAGAGGGTTATATAAATGATGTTATTTGTCCATGTATTTTTATAAAGAAAATTGCTTCAGAATTCGTTACACTTTCTGTTTATGTTGATGACATAAATCTTGTTGGAATTCCAGAAGAGCTCCAAAAGGCAATTGAATATCTTAAGAAAGAATTTGAGATGAAAGATCTTGGAAAGACAAAACTTTGTTTTGGTCTGCAAATTGAACATTTAGCAGACGAGATCTTTATCCATCAATCTAGCAGACGAGATCTATACAGAAAGGGTCTTAAAACTCTTTTACATGGACAAAGCGAACCCATTAAGTACACCAATAGTTGTTCGATCACTTAAAGTGAATAAGGATTTGTTCCGACCTCCAGAAGATGATGAGGAACTCCTTGGTCCCGAAGTACCCTATTTCAGTTCAATTGGTGCACTAATGTATCTTGCTAATGCTACAAGGCTCGGCATAGCATTTTCTATTAATTTACTAGCAAGATATAGCTCTTCTCCTACACGGAGACATTGGAACATGATTAAGCATATATTGCAATATTTAAAGGGAACACTTGGTATGGGTTTGTTTTATACTAACAAAGATAGGGCAGATCTTGTTGGTTATGCAGATGCGGGTTATTTATCTGATCTCCATAGAGCTAGATCTCAAACCGGGTATGTGTTTACATGTGGAGGTACTGTCATATCATGCCACTCCACAAAGCAATCTATTGTTGCTACTTCTTCAACTCATGCTGAGATAATAGCTATTTATGAAGCAAGTAGGGAATGTGTATGGTTGAGATCAATCATTCATTTTATTCGAGAAAAATGTGGTTTGGAATGTGAGAAAAGATCCACAATTTTATACGAAGACTATGATGCATGCATAGTCAAATTGAAGGGAGGATTTATAAAAGGAGATAGAACAAAGCACATTTGACCAAAATCTACACACACGATCTTCAGAAAAATGGTGACATTGATGTGCAACAAATCCGTTCAAGTGACAATTTTACAATATTTTGAAAGTTCCGGTAGGTCTGTCTCGTGATTTGGGACTTGGGCGTATGCCCGGAATTTAATTTGGAGGTCCCTATGCGAGACTGCAGGTGCGGTCAAGTGCACCGCAAAAGTAAAAATCCCTGGGCAGTGTATAAATCGAAGAGTCCGAGATTTTTCTCATACTTTGACATTTCAAGCACGGATTTGCGCGATTCCAAAGGAAGTTTTCATGACGTTGAATTGGGTAAGTGTTCTATAACCAAGAGTGATTATATTCATAAATCGAAGTCTATATTCATCATTTATTTCGGATTTAGATGGAAGAAATTGGAATTTTTGTAAAACTTTCCAAAAATAAAAAATTTAGATTTGAAGGTCCATTTGACATAGGAATTGGGTAATGTTTGTATGGTTGGACTCGTCTCGGAATTGGTGTTCGAATTCCATAAGTTTTTCCGAGATTCGAGACGTGGGCCCTATTGATGACCTTTTAGATGAATTTTGAATTTTAATCCGAAAAATTAGTAAATTTATATGGAATTAATTCCTACGATTTGTATTGAGTATATTGAATTGCTTATGATTAGATTTGGGGATTTCGGACATGAATTTGCGAGGCAAAGAGTTATTGGATTCTTGAATTTGGTTGCAAAGCGAGGTAAGTGTCGTGGTTAACCTTGACGTGAGGGAGTAGGATTTAATTGTCTATTTGCTACGTGATTTAATGTGCGGGTACAACGTATATGTGAGGCTATACTTATGTGTTGTGGTTGAGTCAAAGCATACTGGAGGATTTTATTTAACTTTGAATAATTGCCTATTTAATTAAGATATTCCTGTTTAAATTTATTATTGATTATTTGATCATTATTCATGAAACATTTACTGATTTAATTATTGTTGAGCATGGTGAGAAGTAGTGTAAAAGCACAAAGGGTTATTGTATGCCATTTTTATTATTTAATCTATCATTGTCATGGTAAGAAAGAGTGTAAAAGCACGAAGGGTGTTGCCGTGTCATTTTTGGGAGTAAAAGCATGAAGGGTGATGCCATGTCATTTTCAGAGATTGTAAAACCACGAAGGGTGATGCCGTGCAAAATAAGTGTAAAAGAATGAAGGGTGATGCCGTGTCAAATGAGCGTAAAAGCACGAAGGGCGGTGTCGTGCCATTTTCATATTATTACTTGCTCATATTATTGTTAATGAATTAATTGGCTGCTAAATGATACTTTTCCTACAAAAATTATTTTATCATTCCCCTTCGCATGTTCCCTCCCAATTTATAAATTATTATTTATTGTATTATTATTGCTTCATATTTGTTTATTCTTGTACAGGTTGTTTACGTATGCGTCTTGTCATAGCCTCGTCACTACTTCGTCGAGGTTAGGATCGACACTTACGGAGTACATGGGGTCGGTTGTACTCATACTACACTCTGCACTTCTTGTGCAAATTTTGGAGTTGGTCCCAGCGGCGTACTATAGACGTGCTCGGATTCAGTTACTCAAAGGAGACTTGAGGTATAATTGCACAACGTCTGTAGTTCTAAAGTCCATTTCTATCTCATCTTAGCTGTGTATTATATTTCAAACAACTTGAATTTTATTCAAACCTTTATTTATTTTATTCCAGTAGCTCGTGCACTTGTGAAACCAGATTCGTGGATGTATTGTGATGATTTGGTAGTTATGGTCTTTCGCACTTTATTTTAGTAATTGACTTCTGTTTAATTTAATTTACTTAAAAATGGTTAAGATTATTTAACATTTTTTTGCCTAGCAAGTGAAATGTTAGGCTCCATCACGGTTCTGAAGGTGGGAATTTCGGGTCATGATAGTTGGTATTAGAGCACTAGGTTACTTAGGTCTCACGAGCCATGAGCAAGCTTAGTCGAGTCTGAAGGATCGGTACAGAGACGTTTGTACTTATCTTTCAGAGAATATGAAGTTTAGGAACTATATCACTTCTTTCTTATTCTGTCATGCGATCTTATTATATCATCGATGATTGAATCATTATATTCTTATTCTCTCGCAGATGGTGAGAACACGTAATACATCAATCGATGGACAGGGACCAGAGCCCCCGGTGGCAACGATGACTAGGGGTAGATGTCGAGGCAGAGGTCGTGCTAGAGGCCAAAGCAGAGGCAGAAGTAGAGCTCAGTCTAGAGCTCGAGCAACAACACCTATTGTAGAACCTCAGGTGGATCTTCAGGATGAGGTTCCAGTTTAGACGATAGCAGTTGGACAAGTTCAGGTCCCAGAAGGATTCATAGCTACTCCAGTGCTTCAGGACGCTCTAGTCCATTTGGTGAGTCATGTGGAGGGCGTGGCCTAGTATGGTACGTTTCCAGTACCACCAGCCATCTCACATGCCGGGGGAGGAGCACAAACCCTCACTACTCCCGCTCTGGAGTAGATGGCTCCCTAGTATCAGGCTCCAGCAGCCCCGCCGGTTGGGGTAGTTCAGCCAGTTGTTGCGTCGTAGGCTGGCGATAGGCCCGCCATGTCTTCTGAGGCCTTATTGGGATTGGACAAGTTTACTAAGCTCTTTTCAGTTCACTTCAGTAGTACACCTTCAGAGGACCCACCGGATTATCTTGACTGCTGCCATGAGGTGTTTCGGAACATGGGTATAGTTGAGACTAATGGTGTCGATTTTGCTGTATTTCAGATGACGGGTTTCGCCAAGATGTGGTGGAGAGATTATACATTGACCAGACCAGTTGGATCGCCTAAATTGACCTTGGAGCAGTTCTCACGGCTATTTCTAGAGAAGTTCCTCCCTATCACATTAAAAGAGGATTATTGCAGGCAATTTGAGTGTCTACAATAGGGCAGTATGACTGTTACTCAGTATGAGTCCTTTTTTGTGGATCTAGCCCATCATGATCTCCTTTTACTTCCTACTGAGGGAGAGAGATTAGATTTATTGAGGGACTTACTCACCCTATCAGGCTTCAGACGGCCAAGGAGACCGGAAGTGAGATTTACTTTCAAGCGTCTGCTAGTGTTGCTAGGAGGATCGATATGGTTCTTGCACAGGAACGAGGGCAGGGGTCTGATAAGAGGCCTCACCAATTCGGTGGGTTCAATGGTGCATCATCTCGAGGCAGGGGTAATTTTGGTATGGGTCATCCTTCCAGGCCATTTCATTCAATGCTCCAGGCATCCTTATGTGCACCACCATAACAGCCGAGGTCCTGTTATACTTGTGGTGGTCCGAGGCACATTTCTAGATTCTGCCCCAGGTCATAAGGCAGCATGCAGCAACATGGTTCTCGTGCTATGATTCTAGCACTGATTGCTTCACCGCCTGCTCAGCCAGCTATAGGTAGGAGTCAGGCAGCTAGAAGTGGAGGTCATACCATTAGAGGTGAGGTTAGGCCGTTAGAGGTGAATACCATCCAGTTATAGGCCGTCCCAAGGATGTAGTTCATAGTGGTGGGGCCCAACCCCAATTTTATGCTTTTCTAGCTAGGCCTGAGGCTAAATCATCCGATGTCGTGATTACGGTTATTGTTCCAGTTTTCCATATAGATGCTTCAGTTCTCTTTGATCCAGGATCTACTTATTCCTATGTGTCCTCTTATTTTACTTTATATCTAGCGATGCCTCGTGATTCTCTGAGTGCTCATGTGTGTGTGTCCACTCCGGTGGGAGATTTTATCATGGTAGATCATGTCTATCATTCGTGTGTGGTTACTATTGGGAGTCTTGAGACTAGTGTGGATCTTCTACTTATTGATATGGTAGATTTTAATGTCATCTTAGGTATGGATTGACTGCCACCTTATCGTTATAATTGTCATGCCAAGACAGTGACCCTAGCCATGCCGGGGTTACCTCGATTAGAGTGGAAAGAAACTCCTGGTCATTCTACCAGCAGGGTTATTTCTTATATGAAGGCTCGACGTATGTTCGAGAAAGGGTGTCTAGCCTATTTGGCTTATATTCGCGATTCCAGTGCGGTTGTTCCTTCTATGGACTCAGTACCGGTTGTTCGTGAATTTTCAGAAGTATTTCCTGCAGATTTTCCGGGGATACCACCCGACAAAGATATAGACTTCTGTATTGATTTGGCTCCGGGAACTCAACCCATTTCTATTCCACCATACCGTATGGCCCGCCGGAACTGAAAGAACTGAAGAAGCTGTTACAAGACTTGCTTGATCAGGGATTTATTAGACCTAGTGTCTCGCCCTGGGGTGTACAAGTGTTATTTGTAAAGAAGAAAGATGGCTCAATGCAAATGTGTATAGATTATAGGCAGTTGAACAAGGCTACTATAAAGAACAAGTATTCGCTGCCAAGAATTGATAACTTATTCGATCAGCTTCAAGGTGCAAAGGTGTTTTCAAAGATCGACTTGAGGTCTGGTTACCATCAGTTGAAGATTAGGGAATTTGATGTTCCTAAGATAGCTTTTCAGACTCGGTATGGGCATTACGAATTCCTATTGATGTTATTTGGGTTGACAAATGCCCCAACAACATTTATGGGTTTGATGAATCGGGTGTTCAAGCCATATTTGGATTCTTTTGTGGTTGTATTCATTGATGATATCTTGATTTACTCCAGCAGTCGAGAGGAGCATGAGCAGCATCTTCAGAGTGTGCTTCGAACTTTGAAGAATAATCAGTTTATGCCAAATTTTTAAAATGTGAATTTTGGTTAAACTCAGTTGCATTTTTGGGGCATGTTGTATCGGCAGAAGGCATAAAAGTGGATCCTAAGAAGATTGAGGTTGTTCAGAATTGGCCTAGACCTACTTCAGTTACAGAGATCCGAATTTTCCTAGGTTTGGCAGGTTATTATCGTCGGTTCGTGGAGGGGTTTTCACCTATAACAAGACCATTGACCATACTAACCCAGAAAGATGTTCCATTCGGATGGTCAGACGAGTGTGAATTGAGCTTTCAGAAGCTCAAGACTGCTTTGACTACGACACCAGTTTTGGTATTACCCACAGGTTCAGGATCCTATATGATGTATTGTGATGCATCTCGCGTTGGGCTTGGTGTTGTATTGATGCACGATGGTTGGCTGATTGTATATGCATCATGATAGTTGAAAGAGAGAAGAATTATCATGTTCATGACTTAGAATTGGAAGCCATTGTTCGTGCGCTGAAGATTTGGAGGCATTACCTGTACGGTGTCTCGTGTGAGGTATTTACTAATCATCGTAGCTTACAATATCTATTCAAAAAAAAGGATCTCAATTTGAGGCAGAGAAAATAGTTGGAGCTGTGGAAGGACTATGATATCAATATTTTGTATCACCCCGGAAAGGCCAATGTGGTCGCCGATGCTTTGATATAAAGGTTGTGAGTATGGGCAGTCTTGCATATATTCTGTTACGCGGCGCCTTCCTGAAGTTCCTTGGAAGGGCGATGTAAGGCTAAGCAACCGATGTCAGTGCGGTTGCTATGCGCCAACTGAGGTCCTCGTCGTATGCTAGACTAGATTGTCAGTGTCGTACGAGAAAACCAATGCCGTGAGCAATTGAGCAGCTGAAAATGAGCAACTGACAATGAAAGCTGATGATTGTATTGATGATGATGAAAGCTATTACAAGATGCAATGTGGTGTCGGGGGGGAGAGACACCAGTACAGAGAATTGTTTGAATGCTTGAATGTTTGAATGCTTTGGTCCCCCTTAATAATGCTTAAAAACAATAAACCAAAGTTACATGAATTGACCTAAGAAAGCTGTAGAAGCACACTGAAAATAAATGAAGTAAAACTGTTCTATAATTACAATGAAAAGGACTTAGTCTTCTATGGAAGCAAGTCCGATGGCAGCAACTTTGTATTGAGCAGCAGGGTCTACGCGCACATTGCTGTGGGCGCGCGCGTCACTATTTAGATATGCCAGCGGCGGGGCATTGGCGCTTGGCATTGGGTCTGCGTGCGGGGCACTGTCTGGAGTGCGGCACTGATGGAAACATGATGATTTGGGTACGCGGCATTGTCGGTGCGTGCGGCGCTGATGGCATTGGCCAGCCGCTGGGCGCTGGCATTGATTATCGATGGGGCGACAGAGGCGCATGATCGCTTGTCACTTGGCACTGTCAAGACTATGGGGCCGACCGTGGCGCTAGGTGTTGGGAGGCTTGCCGGGACGCCACGGGGCACATCCAAGGGATCATGGGTCGATGATGGAAAGCAGCCCATGACATTCTCCCCCACCTGAGTTGGC
>AWOL01S0002094.1:60691-101298 GCA_000715115.1 Nicotiana otophora | reverse complement strand
ACTAGAATGACTAACACATCTTCCATTCACGATAATCCCATGAGGAATACTTTCATAATTCTTACGTGACACATAGCAATAATTTGAATATCAACAGTTTATAAATCAGGTAGGTACTGCAGTACCAATGGCATCCATAAATCAAAACACAATGCGCCTTTTGAAATGCGCACCCTTCTCAGGGATTGTTTTAGCAGTTATAACATTTATTTAAATATCTGAAACCGACCATTATGTCCAAAATTTGTGATCTTTATTTCAAGAATGAACTGCCACCTTGTACATGTAAATCTAAATCCCACACACCACACCACATCTATCATGTGAAAGGCACGAGAATCGCATTATAAACTCTGAGTCACCAGCAAATTACATACCCTATTAATTATAAACCTTTCTCTTTCTTCTTTCCAGGAGGAAATCACAATACACAACGCGTTCCATACACCGGTAGAAAATATCCGGATCAAACCATGGTAGAAACCATCATGAACACTTTGAAATCCATTTGTACATAACCAAGCTATCATAACAGAATTCCTCTAACTCGACCAAGCCACACAGGTTGCCAAATCTGAGAGTATTGCCAAAAACACACCCGTAAAGTCCCACCTCATCAAAAGAACCAAAAGAACCGAGCATACCATTACTATACTGATCCAATATGTTACCCATTTGTGCTATTTTCTACGAGTTTCTTCTGAATTACCCTCAAGTTGACATTTCTCCTTGTCAGAACACTACTATCCTTACCCAAATCTCACTACAAGACATCTTAACATAAAACCATACCTCCCTAAGGCCCATAAGCCATTGTATTCTTCTTAAGCACCTCCATAAATACCACAACCGCAACACTAACTCTGAAAATACCTTATGCAAACTTAAAATTGTTCCTCTTTCCTTTCTTATATTGAAATGTAGAATCCATAGTCAAACAAAATTATCGCACATCCCGATACCATCCAATGCAAGTAACTGATCCTAGTGATATACAAATTCAAAAACATTTCAATTATCACATTTACATTTTGAATCCATTAGAACTCTCTCGAGAGTCATCCACTCTGCTCAAATCGAATTTGCTCCACCCCAAACAGGCTGAAAGACATGTGCTCATTTAGCATAATCAACACTCAAAGAAGTAACCATGCCTTAACACGACAAATCAAATTCATACTTCGTGCGCACTACATCCTTCAAAATAACAACTTAATCATTCCATAATTTTCATAAAGTGCAACATAACCCATATCCATGAATTTACTTACTTGAGTCATCTTCGATCTCCACCTATGTAAGTCATAACTAACCTACAAGTATGCCTCAGACCAAAACTAAAATTTAACATATATCCATAAAATTGAATTGTCAATAGCAGACTCCTCCACTTGGCTCAAAGCCATAGAACACAACACTCAATAACTCACAATACCCATACTTTATTACTTCCATAATACTGCAGTCAGTTCAACGAAAATTCTTCTCAAGCTTATACAACACCCACCATAAAATACCTCAATCATCCGCTAAGTTTGCATTTATTCTCGTGACAATCAAGTCAACTTTCTCAACCAGATTCAAATTCAAATCTCAACACATACGCCCCGCTGGTAGAAAAGAAACTCTCCACTCAACATTATAAGGAACACACCTACGTAGATTACTCCGCAGGAGATAACCCACCTGCTTAGCCTCAAATTGGTATCTTGCTATACCCTTTCGTACCCAAAATTACCACGGTATCACTTAATATTTCTGAGTTTGAACTCAACAACACGACATAAAAATCTACTTTGCTCCACAATTAAACAACATGGCAGATCCCTCAATGCACTCTCAGCTCAAGATTGTACGTCACATCAAAACATGTATCAAGTACCCAATAGCAGACTCTTGAGTCACAAGTAAACTTTAATTGCCACATTCAACCCATCTGAACACATCCCGCAGTTACATCATACACATCATATAGCCATTCGACCACTCATCGCCATAATTTTCCACTCATAGGGATACTACCGGACATATGAGTCCAAATATACAAGTTCACACAACCAAAACTACCGAGCTTAAGCTGCGGTCTAACTCTGGCCTCAAGTCCTCTAGACTGGCCCATCACCAAAACACAGAATACATATCACGAATCTCGTTCATGGAATCACAAGCCGGTGATGCACAACTAATACCGAGCGCTCACATGCGTACACGAATGCGTGGAAGGAATTCAAAGAGTTATGTTTCAAGTCGAATCAATTCTGCAGGATAGAATACAAGAAAGTGAAATTTTCCTAAGGGTTCGGCAGCCTCTCAAAGATAAGTACAGACGTCTCCATACTGATCCGCAAGACTCTACTAAACCTGGTCATGACTCGTGAGACCTATGTAACGTAACGACCTGATCGGTCATTTTGAGATTTAGTACGTCGTTTAGTAGTTTTAGGCCATGAGCAACTTCATTTCAGGTATTATGACTGGTACGCGTGGTCAGAATTGAAATTTCAGAAGTTCAGAGTTGATTTGAAAAGAAAATTCTTATTTCGGAAGCTTTAAGTTGGAAAGAGTGACTGAGGTGTGATTTTTGAATAAATGACCTCGAAATCAGGATTTAAAGGTTCCAACAGGTTTGTATGATGATTTTAGACTTGGGCGTATGTTTGGATCGGGTTTTGGAGGACCCGGGAGTGTTTCGTCACCTATTATGGAAGTTGGCATTTTGGAAGAATTTTATTAATTTGAGTTGAAGTGCATTTCAATGTTATCAACGTCCGTTTGGGATTTCGAGTATGGGAATAGTTCCGTATGGTAATTCCGGTATTGGGAGCGTGTCCAGAAATGGATTTAGAGGTCCGTAGCTCATTTCGGGGTCATTTGGTGAAGGTTAGAAATTTGAAGGTTTTTGGAGAGTTTGACCGGGAATGGACTTTTTGATATCGGGGTCGGATTCCGATTCCGGAAGTTGGAGTAGGTCCGTAATGTCAATTATGACTTGTGTACAAAATTTTAAGGTTTTTGGAGAGTTTGACCGGGAATGGACTTTTTGATATCGGGGTCGGATTCCGATTCCGGAAGTTGGAGTAGGTCCGTAATGTCAATTATGACTTGTGTACAAAATTTTGAGGTCAATCAGATGTGATTTGATAGGTTTCCGCATCGAATGTAGAAGTTGAAATTCTAAATTTCATTAAGCTTGGAATGGGGTGAGATTCATGAATTCGACATTGTTTGATGTGATGTGAAGGCTTGACTAAGTTTGTAACGTATTTTGGGATGTGTTGGTATATTTTTTTGAGGTCCCGAGGGCCTCGGGTGGATTTCGGGTGGTTAACGAATCGAATTTGGAATTTGAAAAAGAGTTGAGGCAACTGATATCTTGTGTACCCGCACCCGCGAGGTTTTGACCGCAGAAGCGACATTAGAGTCGCAGGTGCGGAGTAGGCTAGCCAGGTGAAGGACCCCATGTGTGGAGCTTTTGGCCGCATCTGCGCAAGCGCAGAAGCGGAAGCATGCGCATAAGTGGAAAGTTTCTCGCACCTGCGAAGCCGCAGGTGCGAAGGATGGGACTGGGAAGTGTGTTCTTTAAAAACGAGGGCTTGGCTCATTTTTACCTCATTTCCACCATGAGAGCCAGTCTTGGAGCGAGTTTGGATCTCATTCTTCGTCATCAATGCCAAGGTAAGTGATTCACACTTGTTATAAGTTAAATACATGGTTTGTATAAGGATTTAAACATGAAAAGTTGTATAAATTGTGGGGTTTTGGAAGAAAACCTAGAATTTGATATTTTTGAATTTTTACCACGAATTTGAGTATGGAATTGGGAATAAATCATATATTTGAGTTTATAATGTTATGGGTAATGATTAACTTTGAAACTTTTCGGAATCCGGACATGTGGGCTCAAGGGCGATTTTATCCATTTCTCGATCGGGGTTAGAAATATTTATAAATTGGACTATATTGAGTATTTGAGTATATATTAATTGGTTTGCATAATTATTGGCTAGTTTTAGAGCGTGGCACATCGATTCAAGTTGTTTGAAGGGCTCGGAGGCCGGTTATGGAACTTCGGAGCGACGTAAGTCTCCTTTCTAACCTTATAAGAGGGAATTAACCCCATAGATAAAATAAATTAATATATGCTTCTAATTGTGGGGGCTACGTATGCACGAGGTGACGAGAGTCCGTACGTAGCTACTAGTTATGCCCATGTCCGGGTAGTCTAGGTTTACATCATGCCTTATTGACATTTCTGTCGATTTATGTTATTGTTTGCCTTGAGAATAAGCAAGATTGAGGTTGAGTAGTAATTGTCTTAAAAGAATGGAAATTGGAGGAATTTAAGATTTAAAAGGTTTCATTTGAACTTCGTAATTTCGAAAAGAATTGAGGAATATTATAATAGCTTAAGAAAACTATGTGTAGCCGCGTCGCAAGTATGATTCGCGAGCATGGTAATTTTCTTAAAACGTTTCAACTTGAATTTTCATTATTTTAAAAAGAATCAAGAAAGAAATATTATTTAAATGTTAAACTTATATTTGGCCGTGTCGCAGGTATGATTCGCGAGCAGGATATTTTCTTAAATTTATATTTGACTGCGTCGCATGTATGATTCGCGAGCAGGGACCGCGTCGCATGTATGATTCACGAGTGGAGAAATTTATAGTTGCATCTAAGGTTCTCGTCGTTCGACCCTCGGCAGTGCACAATTTATTTTTATTGTTGGATCGGGTCGTACGACCTCGGCATGACTTGCGCATGATTGTATTAATTGCTTCGGAAATTATAATAATTGATATTGCCTCATTGGCCTGAGATATAAACTGTTAAAATGATAAAAATAAATTTGGGAAATTTCTTGTTAACAAAAGAATTGTTTACTTATTTCATGATATCAGACTTACAGCCGTTCTTTGTGATTCATGCTTAATCATATCATTGGTATATTAATTATAGCCCATAGTAAGTATCCGAGATGACCCCTCGTCACTACTTCTTCGAGGTTAGGCAGGATACTTACTGGGTACGCGTTGATTTACGTACTCATGCTATACTTGCTGCACATGTTTTTGCATGTACACATATGTTTAGCGGCCTTGTGGGCGCAGAGGCGCTATTTTGGTAGGGACTTAGGCGAGGTACATTCTTTACGACGATTTGCAGCCAACAGAGTCTCCCTCAGAGTATTGTATTTTCTTTTCCTGTCCAATTTGTATTCTGGACAGCTGTTGTATTTTATTTTACATTCCTAATTAAATGCTCATGCACTTGTGACACTGGGTTTTGGGAGGATTATAGGTTGTGTTGTATTGAAAATTTTAAAGATATTATTATTTATTTATGTAAACTTGATCTTTTTCTATTTAAATTGAAGGAAAAACATGATTTCAAAAGTATCAAAAAATGAGAACCTAATTAAGTATTTATTGTTGTCTTGCCTGATAGTGGTGTCCGGCGCCATCACGACCTTTATGGATTTTGGTTCGTGACAATATGGTATCAGAGCACTAGGTTTACTTAGGTCTCACGAGTCATGAGCAAGTCTAGTAGAGACTTGCGGATCAGTACGAAGACGTTTGTACTTATCTTCGAGAGGCTACAGGGTTGTTAGGAGTACTTCCCTTCTTGATTTCTGATTGTGCGATTTGATTCCTTTGAGGCTTATGCCTTTATTTCTTCCTATTCTATCTTATGCAACGTGAAGCGCTTGTTATCGAACGAGAATTAAAGAATTGTATTGGTACTCCAGATGCGGTGCGGGATGTTTCTCCATGCGTAGTTGATTGGGCTATTATCGTCGCCTTGTGGAAGGATATTCTATCATTTCAGATCAGTAGTTGTACTTCTGAGAGCTTTGAGGTTATGCACAGGTTGCTATGATGCTCATGAATTGTTATCGCACAGTATTGATGTGATAGTGGGATGCTTGTCTATGTCTCAGGGCAGTGAATGACTTGAAAGGAGGTTTACTCAGTGCATGATTCGGATATTCAGTATTTTACTTCCGACGAAGGAGAGGCAATCGAACTAAGAATGTTCAGACTTGGGTTGATGGAGTAGCGGGACTCGAGATTTTCAAGCGTGTTAGAATCTTCGCCCGTGATGTGGCGTCATCGTCCTTGATTGGTTATAATGTGTTAAGTTCGCCAGTGTTATGGTTTTCGCCAATTCGCCTTGGGGCATAGTATTATAAATGGTGCCGGGAAAGCAGTTGTCTGAGGTCACAGTGTGCAGTGGTTCAGGATCGAATCGGCATTCCTGGTATTGATGGCTCGAGAAAGATGATTTCTGGAAAGGTTTAAAGTTGGTAGAGATCTATCGGTTCAAGTGCTACAGAGGTAGATTTTGATTTAAGGCAACAACTGGGCAGGGAAGGATGATGAAGGATGTGTGGGAGGTGTCTTGCGGTGGATAAACTTATAGACGGCCAAGTGTGAGAAACAGGAGTCGGGCAGTTACTTAAAGGAGTGAGTTTGACCAAAATGGGAGAGTGGCAGAGTAGCATGTGGGTTCTGTGATAGGGGATAGCTACGCGCCTTGAGGAAAGTTTAGAGTGACTTGGGAATTATGGTGGGCGGTGATTGGGTCTACGGACTTAATTTGAAATATTGGCTATTATACGGCGGGAGACTGGATACAATAGAAAGGAGTTGCCTGATAGGAAGAATACAACATTACTTTGGATGGAAATGTATTGCCGTACCTTTTAGTTGATGTCCATGAGGAGTGAACGGACTTGTACAGCTGGTGAATGAGCAAGGGCTCAGGATGGGTTACTGATTATGTAGTGAGTGTACCCAGTGCAGTGACGTTGGAAGATGTCGGCATGTAATTTCCATATGTGGGTTATCTCCTGTGAGCAGGTCTGCGGTCGCGTGGCTGACGAAGATTCTACAAAGAATTATACTGGCTATTCGGTGAAAGGTTGAATATGAAACAGTGGCTAGTGATTCAGAGTGTTCATGAAATGGTTAACAGGAAGAATTTGAGGCAAATTGGCTGGTTGATTGTGCAAGATCATGTCAATGGGGGATAAGGAGTCTTGGTGGATTCCAGAATTATGCAATGGAAGCTTCAAGCTAATTGGGAGAGCCCCCACCGCCTACGATGGGATTGCATGGTTGTCTACTTGTGAGATTTCTGGTTATCGGCATATTGGTGGGATATTATGACTAAGGAAGAGGGTCGTCAGTGGTGATTTGGGCAAAGAATTTGAGGAATGTGTGCTATAATTGGCCTTATCGATTCATGTTCAGCCTTTGGGAAGACTCGGAGTTTATGTTTCGTGTAGATGTGAGGTACAAGGAAAGCGATTCAGTCGGGTGCTTATTGAGAGTGTTCATGTGCTAGCATAACCTTGGATTTGATTATATTCGAGACCAGGTCAGAGTGGGTGACTCGCAGCAATGATTCTAGTGGGTTCAAAAAAAAGAAATTCAGGGTGCGGTGGCTAAGGATTTCGAGCCAGTAGTATGGTTGAGTATCGAGCTTTTGCAAATTATGAAAAGGGGCTTAGGGTGTTCTATGTTACCTTCGGTCTGCGGTGTAGTATTGGAGGAATGGGAGAAAATAACTTCAGACTCATAGAGGAAATATCATAATAGGTGTACCAGTTGAAGATGCGAATATGCGCACAAGGAAGGGATGAGATGGTTCGTGGCATTTGAGACAGCATGGTCTCGTGATTCAAGTCCACACAGGATGAATGCGAATTGAGTTCGTTATATGTTGGCTGGAGTTATTATTATTTCTAATACAAGTTAAGGATAAGTTAGAAGAAGTCGGATCGGTTAGCCATGGTTGAATTGGCATGATGGTGGAAGTGATCAGTTCCTCCAGCGTGATTATATTATGCATGTGATTTATGGATGGACGTGTGAGGCTTGACGGCTGTCGTAATTGATTGTATTTGGATGCATTCAAGTATTATGACCTGTTATGTGTAGGAGGATCCCGAAAGGGTTATGGTTGTTTAGACTACTACTTGAGGATTTGTGTGTTCTACGGTTATGAGAATTCAGTCATGTGTTGCAATGATTCACTTGAAACGAGTAAAGTGAAAGGTTTTTACAAAGTGAAGTGTGTATCCTATTAGTGGTTTAGGAGCTATGATGCAATTCTTGGGTCCTCGCGTATTGGTAAGATAGGTACGGTGAGCGGCATGAAATTTGAAAGATTAGGGATTGAGGTTGCAGTTCGGTATTGACAAGAATGTCACAAGCTTGGATGAGCAGGAAAAGGAATTTAGATGTCTAGAATAAGATGGTATTTTCTCCAGCGTCACCTGAGATCAGTATCCTGTGTAAGAGGCTTTGCATACTGATTGCAGATTCTTGATATGCTTTACAGCATTAGTGTGACCGGTGGTATGGATGTGCAGACTTGTTACCTGGTGCGGGAGGTCGTGGGAGCAGGTCCCACGAAAAGATTGTGTAAGAGTGGCATGTAGTCACTTGATTGAGTGAAGATTGAAACCAAGTATGAAGATTGTGGTAATATCGCTGATTCGAGAATTTATGCTTGGAGGGCGCTCGATTCAGGACTGTGGAAGTTTGTTCCGGTTATGATGGTTGTTCTTGTGTGTTATGGGAAAAGGGTTATTATGGATCCTTGAAAGGTTATTAGCCTAGTACGGTGTGATCATAATCGGCTTGAGGTATGTGGATGGATTTAAATATGAATATGGGCTCTATATCAGGTCGGATGTGTTCATTTCAGCATAGCACTCCTTATGGAGGAGTATTCGGATGTTGGATGTCGTTTCGCCGTCGGCTATTTCATGTAATACTATATTGTGTCGTGTGAGTTGTGAAATGGCTTGGTAAATTTCTTATGTGTTGAGGTTCCATATAGCGATGGTGTTATGTGAGCAGGATGGCTCTCGAGATTCAAATCATATATCGCACCTTAGTTGTGCTTGAGGTTTGTAGCGTATGGCTCTATCTGTCTCCCTAGGGATGGTATTATGCACTTAGCGTGCATGTGGCCGATATTCGGGTATTTTGTAGTAATGAGCATTCTAGCTTGGTAAGTATCTCTTATTATAGATTTTATGTGTGGATCGGGTGGCACACCGCCACGGGTATGTTGTTTGGATCGGGTTGCACACCACAACAGTGGGATGTTGATTACAGTCCCACATATCTATTTTCTAGTGTTTTGTTTTCCACTTTCTCGGAAGGTTCATAACACCTTTTTGGTTGTCTAATTAGTTGTGTGGGTTGAGTAGTCCCTTCCAGAGATTCATTTTCCTTATGTATCATGTTCGAGTTTGTATCTTATTGGCACATTGCGGCATCATATGAGACTTTTGGTCATATGTTGGGTGGCTTGTTGCCTGAGCAGCTTATACTGGATGAGACGGGATTTTTGGATCTGGGATCAGTGCGATCGGATTATATGAAGTATATTAAAGAGGAAATACCATTATTTGGTTCATAATGGGGTTATGATTCTAGACAAAGGGAGAGATTCAATGATTTGTTGACTCTGCAGTTAGTTATGAATTTCTACACATCTCTTCTGTCGTGGTGGTATTGCAAGAGTTGGAACAAGACTTATATATGTCATGAGGTGCATTGTGAGCATCAGATTCGTGGAATTTCGGCTATTGTTATCAGAGGATGTTATTATGGTCATGTGAGTTATGCAGTGCATAGTGTGAATTCAGCAAAGGTATGCAATCATGTATCGGTGCATCGTGTAGTGATTGATACGGTGTTCGTATGATGGGAACAGAACTAGCAGAGAATTCTGGATGTTGCAATTGGACTCCAAGGCTTATTTGGCTAAGTAAAAAGGGAGAATCTTCGTGTTGTCTCGAGTTATTGTGCTCAACTAAGTTGTGGTAGCATGGGTACATGCACGAGGTGTTAAACTGTGATTTCAGACAACCCTAGAGCAGTTCTTAGCACGTTCGAGGATGAACGTATGTTTAAGTAGGAGAGAATGTAATGACCCGACCAGTCGTTATGAGCTCTTGAACGTAGTTCAGCAGTTTGAGGCCATGAGCAACTTCAATTCAGGTATTATGACTGGTACACGTGGTCGGAATTGAAATTTTAGGAGTTCAGAGTTGATTTGAAAAGAAAATTCTCATTTCGGAAGCTTTAAGTTGGAAAGAGTGAGATGTGATTTTTGAGTAAATGACCTCAAAATCGGGATTTGAAGGTTCCAACAGGTTCGTATGATGATTTTAGACTTGGGCGTATGTTCGGATCGGGTTTTGGAGGACCCGGGAGCATTTCGGCGCCTATTATGGAAGTTGGCATTTTGGAAGAATTTTATTAATTTGAGTTGAGGTGCATTTCAATATTATCAACGTCTGTTTGGGATTCTGAGTCTGGAATAGATCCGTATGGTGATTCCGGTATTGGGAGCGCATCCAGAAATAGATTTGGAGGTCCGTAGGCCATTTCGGGGTCATTTGTTGAAGGTTTGAAATTTGAAGGTTTTTGGAGAGTTTGACCAGAAGTGGACTTTTTTATATCGGGGTCGGATTCCGATTCCGGAAGTTGGAGTATTTCCGTAATGTCAATTATGACTTGTGTGCAAAAATTTGAGGTCAATCGGCCGTAATTTGATAGGTTTCGGCATCGAATGTAGAATTTGAGATTTTAAATTTCACTAAACTTGGAATGGGGTGCGATTCATGAATTCGACGTTGTTTGATGTGATTTGAAGGCTCAACTAAGTTCGTAACGTGTTTTGGGATGTGTTGGTATATTTGGTTGTGGTCCCGAGGGCCTCGGGTGGATCCCGGTGGTTAACGGATCGAATTTGGAATTTGAAGAAGAGTTGAGGCAACTGATATCTGGTGTACCCTCACCTGCGAGGTTTCCACCGCAGGTGCGGAGGGCGCAGAAGCGACATTAGAATCGCAGGTGCGGAGCAGGCTGGCTAGGTGAAGGACCGTAGGTGCGGGGCTTTTGGCCGCCTCTACGCAAGTGCAAAAGCGGAAAGTGCCTCGCAGAAGCAGAAGCAGGCGCAGAAGTGGAAGGTTTCTCGCACCTGCGAAGCCGCAGGTGTGGCTACTTGACCGCAAGTGCAAAGGATGGGGTTGGGCAGTGTGTCTTTAACAACGAGGGCTTGGCTCATTTTTACCTCATTTCCTCCATGAGAGCAGGTCTTGGAGCGAGTTTGGAGCTCATTCTTCGTCATCAATGCCAACGTAAATGATTCTCACTTATTATAAGTTAAATGCATGGTTTGTATAAGGATTTAAACATGGAAATTAATAGAAATTATGGGATTTTGGTAGAAAACCTAGAATTTGGTATTTTTGGATTTTTACCACGATTTTGAGTATGGAATTGGGAATAAATCATAAATTTGAGTTCATAAGGTTATGGGTAATGATTAACTTCAAAACGTTTCGAAATCCGGACACGTGGGCTCGAGGGTGATTTTATCGACTTTTCGATCGAGGTTAGAAATTTTTATAAATTGTATTATATTGAGTATTTGGGTATATATTAATGGGTTTTCATAATTATTGGCTAGTTTTGGAGCATGGCGCATCGATTCAAGTTGTTTGAAGGGCTCGAAAGCCGGTTATGGAACTTCGGAGCGAGGTAAGTCTTATTTCTAACCTTATAAGAGGGAATTAACCCCATAGGTAAAATAAATTAATATATGCTTCTAATTGTGGGGGCTAAGTACGCACGAGGTGACGAGAGTCCATACGTAACTACTAGTTATGCCCATGTCCGGGTAGTGTAGGTTTACATCATGCCTTGTTGACATTGCTGTCGATTTATGTTATTGTTTGCTTTGAGAAGAAGCAAGATTGAGGTTGAGTAGTAATTGTCTTAAAAGAATGGAAATTTGAGGAATTTAAGATTTAAAAGGTTTCATCTCAACTTTGTAATTTCGAAAAGAATTGAGGAATATTATAGTAGCTTAAGAAATCTATGTGTAACCGCGTCGCAGGTATGATTCGCGAGCGGGGTAATTTCCTTAAAAAGTTTCAAGTAGAATTTCCATTATTTTAAAAAGAATCAAGAAAGCAATATGATTTAAATGTTAAACTTATATTTGGTCGCGTTGTAGGTATGATTGGTGAGCGGTGTATTTTCTTAAATTTATATTTGACCGCGTCGCAAGTATGATTCGCGAGCGGGGACCGCGTCGCATGTATGATTCGCGAGCGAAAAAATTTATAGATGCATCTATGGTTCGCGTCGTTCGACCCTCGGCAGTGCATATTTTATTTTTATTATTGGATCGGGACGTACGACCTCGGCATGACTTGCGCATGATTGTATTAAGTGTTTCGAAAATTATAATAATTGATATTACCTCATTGGCCTGAGATATAAATTGTTAATATGATGAAAAAGAATTTGGGAAATTTTTTGTTAACAAAAGAATTGTTTGATTATTTCATGATATCGGGCTTACAGCCGTTCTACGTGATCCATGCTTAATCATATCATTGGTATATTAATTATAGCCCATAGTAAGTGTCCGAGATGACCCCTCGTCACTACTTCTTCGAGGTTAGGCGGGATATTTACTGGGTACGCATTGATTTACGTACTCATGCTACACTTGCTGCATATTTCTGTGCAGGTACATATATGTTTAGAGGCCTTGTGGGCGCAGAGGTGCGATTTTGGCAGGGACTTAGGTGAGCTGCATTCTTTACGACGATTCGCAGCCAACAGAGTCTCCCTTAGAGTATTGTATTTTCTTTTCCTGTCCAATTTGTATTCCGGACAACTGTTGTATTTTATTTTATATTCCTTGTTAAATGCTCATGCACTTGTGACACCGGGTTTTGGGAGGATTATGGGTTGTGTAGTATTGGAAATTTTAATGATATTATTATTTATTTTTGTAAACTTCATCTTTTGCTATTTAAATTCAAGGAAAAACATGATTTCAAAAGTAACAAAAATGAGAACCTAATTAAGTATTTATTGTTGGCTTTCTTGACAGTGGTGTCCGACGCCATCACGACCTTTATGGATTTTGGGTCGTGACAGTAACCTAGAGCTCTGATACTAACTTGTCACGACCCAAAACCTAACCCGTCGTAATGGAGCTTATCTCAATACTTGGCAAGCCGACAATCTCAATAAACCACATATCTTTTAAATTTGAAAACATAATAATTAAATTCAACGGAAGAAATCTCACAAGTACAAATATAAATACTCCCAAAACCTAGTGTCACTGAGTACATGAGCATCTAATATAAATACAAGTCTGGAAAATGCGGTCTAAAATAGTCTGAGACCAAATACAGTAAACAAAGAGATAGGGAAGGAGAGGCAAGGTCTGCAAAACACGGCAGCTACCTCTGAATCTCTGAAAAATCAATTGTGCAAAGGAATCAACACCCGCTATGTCCGGGAATACCTGGATCTGCACACGAAGTGCAGGGTGTAGTATGAGTACAACCAACTCAGGAAGTAACAATAATAAATAAGGAACTGAAGATAGTGACGAGCTACACAGTTATAGATCATTTTAAGTAATTCCAGCAAAGAATAGACATGCTTTAAAATCCGACAGTTTAAGTGAAATCAGTTTTGTATAATTCAAGTTTAGGTAATCCTGATATAAACTCTTTCAGAAATTTCACAAAAATGACAGATAGCAACTAAGTGCAACAACAAATGAAAATCAAGTACAGCCTCCCAGGGCAACAGTCACCCAACTCATCACAACACCTCAATCACTTTCTCAGCCCTCAGTACTCATACTCAATAGGTACCTGCGCTCACTGGGGGTGGATAGACTCCGGAGGGGGTCCTACAGTCCAAGCGCTATAATCTGCACGGACAACTCACGTGCTATAGTATAAATATCTAGATCCGTACGGATAACTCACTTGCTGCACGGACAACTCATGTGCTATAATATCAATATCTGGATCTGCACAGACAACTCACGTGCTATAGTATAATATAATAATTTGCACAGACAACTCACGTGCTATAATATAATATATCACAATCAGGCCCTCGGCTTTACTCAGTCATAAATCTCTCCAGTCTCTCAGGCTCTCAATAGTCATGATAATCAGCCCAAACAACAATAATATGATGTATCAATAATGAACAATAGAGACTGGGATAAAATAAATAAGTAAGTTGCGACTGTGCACAAAATAATAATTTAGCAAATAATTCAACATGTACACGACCTCTGTGGTCTTTACAGCACCAACACATAGCCTAAGCATGATTCACTGTCAAATTTCTATAGCATAGAAAGGGCGCATAGCTAACAACAAGCTTATTCACTTTCCAGTTTCATGGAATGGACCAAGTCCTAATTCCCACGGTGCACTCCCACACGCCCATAACCTAGCATGTGCGTCACTTCCAAAATACTCGCATAATACAATAATCCGGGGTTTCATACCCTCAGGACCAGATTTAAAATTGTTATCTCAAACCGCGTAATTCTTTATTTCGCTATGCCTTTGCCTCGTGAATTGGCCTCCAAACGCCTCGAATCTAGGAACAATTAATTCGATTCAGTCAATAACATTTATTGGAATTAATTCCATAAAAAAATTCTAATTTTCCAACAAAATAAGAAATTTAGCTCAAACATTGCCTGTGGGGCCCATGTCTCGGAATCTGACGAAACTCACAAAATTCGACAACTCATTCAATTACGAGTCCAACCATACTAGTTCCACTCAAATCCGACTTCGAATCGACATTCAAATCCCAAAAATTCATTTTATGAAATTTCTACAATTTTTCACAAATTTCCATCTCAAAATACTAATTGGATGATGAAAACAATGATGTATTCATTTATGTTAACCAAATCTGAGTTACAATCACTTACCCCGATGAATTCCTTGAAAAACTCACAAAATATCGTCACAAACCGAGCTCTCTAGGTCCTAAAAATGAAATAATACCCTAGGCCTCGGTTATATAGTACACCATATGACCTCCCAATGTGCGGTCCGCACATTTCCAAGTGCGGTCGCACATTTTCAAGTTCTGCGGTCGCACAAAAATTCTGTGGGCGCACTTCACATCCTCTCTACTACCAGACTTCGGTAAATTGGCCATACCTTTCTCTATAGATATACAAATGATGATTTTTTTATCTTTCTGGAAACTAGACACGAAGAGTTACAACTTTCGATTTTGAATCATCTCCAAATTCCTTGTGGATCAAAAGATATCGAACGAGCGAACCTGCAGAACACCCTGAAGTGCGGCCGCACACAAAATTGTGCGGTTCGCATTTTTCCTCTGCGGTCCGCACATTTTCATTTGCTGCAGCACTTTTTCATCTGCTACAGCACTCAAAAATATGCCTCAGCACACAAATTGTGTGGTCCGCACTTCCAACGTTCCAGAACAACACCAGAGTGCCGAAATGCTCGGACTCGCTCAAAACTCACCCTGAAACTCACCCGAGGCCCACGGGACTTCAACCAAAATATACCAACAAATCCTAAAATATCATACGAACTTAGTCGAACCCTCAAATCACCTCAAACAATGCTAAAACCATGAATCATACTCCAATTCAAGCCTAATAAAAAACTAACAATTTCTAACTTCTACCTTCAATGCCAAAACCTATCAAATCAAGTCCGATTAACCTCAAATTTTGCACATAAGTCATAAATGACATAATGGAGGTATTCCAATTTTCAGAATCGGAGTCCGGCCCCGATATCAAAAATTCAACTCCCCGGTCAAACTTCCAAACTTAACCTTCTATTTTAGCCATTTTAAGTCTAATTTAGCTACTGGCTTCCAAATAATTTTTCGGACACACTCCTAAGTCCAAAATCACCTTACGGAGATATTGGAACCATCGAAACTTCATTCCGGAGTCGTTTGCATAAAAAGTCAAATCGGTCCACTCTTTTCATTTAAGCTTCTAAACAAGTATTGTTCTTTTAATTAAATTCGGAATCATCCGAAAACTAAAGCCGACAATTCACACAAGTCATAGTACACATGATGAAGATGCTCAAGGCTTCAAATTGTCTAAAGGAGCATAGATATTAAAAACGACAAGTCGGGTCGTTACAATAAACTACACACCATCTGGCAACCAAAAGAACCACTAAATCTCATCGATTTGGGTTACTATTACTATCTTATCAAATTCACGGTTCAAGAAAGGACATTGGTTCATCGGTTCACGATATCTATCGATTCGTCACTCGTAGCCCAAATTTAACCCATCTCAAGCCCATACTCCTTTTTCCACCATTTGGATCTGTTTACTGCAACTTCCGACGGAATACTACGACCTCCAAATTCTACAAAAAAAATGGAAACGTTTTTGGTCAGCTTCTTAAAATTAATGCCTACACCATGCAAACTACTCGAGGACGTTATGCTCGTTTGTGCATTCTAGCGCCTCTTGGTAAGCCTCTACCCATTGAAATCTTAATTGTCACTCATCTACAACCCATTCAGTACGAAGAAATGATCCCACTATGCCAGCTCTGCGACTGCCTAGGACACACTTTACACTCTTGCCCGTCAAAACTCTCAACTGGACCCTCCAACAATGCTATAGCCCAACCTCATAAACCAATCGTGACCTATGATGACAAAAGCCTATGGCATACAGTCACTTTTCCAAAATAATACTAGAACTACTCCACAACATATCCATATTAATCAACAGCCCACCAAATCCAACACACACATACCCCCTACTTCCCTTATAATTACCCAAAAGCCTGCCTCTCAAGCCACATTTATTACCCACAGTATTCCATTTTTCAACCATTTCGTTTTTTCCACCCCTGACCCTACCATTGATAATAATCATTATTCTTATATTCCTATCCCACATGTTCCCCCTCCTTATGACAACACGAGTTCCCATGTGGATTTACAACAAACTAGCCCACCCTGCCCTGTTTCATCTGACAAGACCCCACCCCCCACCATAGCAATTGCATCACCTTTTCATCAAATATCAATATGCACAAACCCTTATACCCTCATCATAAAAAATAAGACCACACGTACTACAACACCCAAAAACCTACTACCTCTACTTCAACAGCATCAACCATACCCAACCCTCTTTCACGATATCACCACGCCTCCAACACAGCCAACCAGATCCATACCCTTATACCCTCATCTACCAACACCATACCACATTACATCACACCCATCCTGACTACGATCACCAACTCTGATAAACCTACTCTATCTGCTACAGGTACTCAAGTGCCATCGGAACTCATGAATGCTCAACAATTTTTGGTCACCTTGTCACCGCCAATGCAAGGTAATGACTCATCCATAGCTATAAAACCCAATAATCCCATCCATACATCACCACCTCTGCTATCTTCTTCACCCAACACTCCTCTCTCTACTAACAATGCATCGCCACTACTGTCCAATACATTGCCACCACAAGAACAGGAACCATGTACCTCACATCCAGATCAACAACTACCACCTTTCACCTCCACACTTTCACCGCCTCTCCCACAGCCCCTCCTACTGGGTGGCAAAATATCACCATCACCCCTTTTTAACCTTGTACCACTACCACCACCAGAACATCCTCTAGTGCACCTGCCGTTAAACTTTCCCTTATTCCAGCAACAAGTCTCAACAATACTAGACCACGAAGACCTACTGATGACGCTCATCTAAGATGGACTACCAGACCTCCATCAGCAGGATCATTCTATGCAAATCCTCCATCTACAGGATGTTGCCGCTTTGGAACTCAACAACCAACTTACTTAAGCTCAGCAATGGTTGCCTTCACTTCAACTACTACCTCTAACTTTGAATGTACCCCCACTTCCATAATTCTGGCCCTATTACAATGGCCAGCCTCAACACGTATTCCTAGAAATGATGCACCACGATCCACCACAGCTGGACATCCCTCCATGACCACTAACTCCGCCTCCATCACCACCACCGGCCACACCACCATCGGACAACGAAGACGAATATCAAAACCATCAGTCTCGACACGACACATTTATGGAGACACTGAATCTGAACAACCCCTTACTCTTTCCATGAAAGAAAACATCAAAAGAAGGTACTTGATTTTGGATCCTCCAACCTTGGAGATGACCTCCTTGAATATCCACCTCGACCCTTAGTCTGTGGACCAGAAGTATGTCATCTTCTTGATGCCAACACTGCATCCACCACCACCACCTCAGGAAGAGATGGCAAACAACCATCAACTCATAATGAATTTGGCAATGGCATTAGCGCTGGGAAGGAGCTCATCCCCTACGACAAATAGATCTATGAAGATCATGTTGTGGTGGAGCCATGGCGCCAACTACCCAGATTTTAGGCGTAACTTGCATTTTTTGTTTAATTGGAATAACCCTACTATTCTCTGTCTCATGGAGACCAGGATAGAGGACCATACCTCTCTCCTTAATGAGTTTAACTTCACTGATCTTATCCAAGTTTCTGCTCAAGGATACTCTAGTGGTATTGTCATGCTCTGGAGCGCACATGACCTCATTGTTGATCCAATAGCAATTACTGCTCAGGAGCTTCATGTTTCTGCCCAGGTATCCCCTACTACACCTATTTGGTATATCTCCTTAATATATGTTAGCACATCAACCACAATCGCCAAACACTATGGCACAATATACAACAGTTTGCACACGCTCATACAAACGCATGTATATTATGTGGTGATTTTAACGAAGTTTGTAATACTAATGAAAACTATGGGGGAAATCCTATTAATACTAATCTCTCTGAAGCTCTTAATATGTGCTTACACAGTGCTAACCTGATTGACTCAGGCTTCCACTGGCTCGCATTTTACTTGGAGTAATAAACTAACGGCTCATAATAAACTAAATGTTCCTGCACTCCAATGTTCTTCATTTACCTCTTACACATTCCGATCATTGCCCCTACTTTTCGGCTTTTATAAAGAGACTACTAGACCTCCTCCTATATTCAAATTTGAAACAATGTGGCTTACTCATCCTAAATTCTAATATGTGGTCGCCACTCACTGGCACCACACCTCTAAATATTCTCAAGACATACATGATTTTACTGATCATGTTCAACACTAGAATAAACAAACCTTTGGTAATATTTTCTACAAGAAGAAAATCCTCATTGCTCGCATACACGGTTGACAAAAAATCGATCCCACTAGGAAAACTAGCTTCCATTATAACCTAGAAAACCGCCTTCATACAGATTTCCAAACTACACTAGGACATGAGGAGGAATTCTGGAAACTAAAGTCACTTATTCAATGGCTAAATGACGGTGATGCCAATACCAAATTTTTTCACTTGTCTACAACACAAAGAAGATGGCGCAACTCTATTATCGATCTACATGACCACGTAGGGAATTGGATATTCGACACTTCCATAATCAAAACTACGATACTACACCACTTCACTTATCTATATACCACTGAATTACTTTCATGTTACCCTGAATACTTTACCCCATCCACTATCTCCATTTTCCTTACAAATCAACAACAACTATATCGCTCACTTACACTTTCTAAAATACATTCCTTTATTTGCTCCTTTAAACCTTTCAAAGCCCAAGGCCCTGATGGCATACATCCTATTTTCTTTAAACGATTTTGGAACCTTGTTCAACATGCTATCATCCAAACCTGCATGGATGCTTTCAACTATTGCTCTATCCCCCTTCACCATAACCAAACTTTTCTCACCTTAATCCCAAAGATTAAGCACCCTTCCAATATTTTCCATTACCGCCCGATTGGACTTTATAATACGATCTATAAACTAATCACTAAAATGTTGGTTAATAGAATTTGGCCTTTCTGCCAACAATAATACACCTCACTCAATGCAGTTTCATTCCTGAAAGACGGGTTGTAGATAATGCCATAATCGTACAAGAGACAATTCATTCCTTCCGTAAAACAAAGGGTCGCTTTGGCAAAAAGATGCTAAGATTAGATCTAAAAAAGTGTATGACCGATTAGATGGTCATTTATACGGTACTCTCTCCAAAAATTAAATTTCCTTACCTCTATTATTAAGCTTATTATGTCTTGTGTCATTACATCGTCTATCTCTATCCTAGTCAATGGGACACCCACACGCTTTTTCCAACCTTCCCGTGGTATCCGTCAAGGCGACCCCTTATCATCCTACTTATTCATTATTTGTATGGAAACTCTTTCTCAATTGATTGATAAAGCTACACAACTGAAAAATGGACCCCTATAAGGATTTTCCGACAAGGACCAGCTCTTTCTCATCTCATTTTTTATGACGATCTTATTCTCTTTGCTAAAGCAGACTTACAAAACACTCATGATATCACTACCATATTTCATCACCTTTCTAACCAATCTGGCCAACTTATCAATTTTTCAAAATCCAAACTCCTATTTTTAAAAAATGTACCGCAACATACAAATTAATTTAAGTTGTACATTAAATATTCGTACAACATCCAATTTTAGTAAATATCTAGGTTTTCCTATGCCTAATTCCTACCCGAAGTTAGCTGATTATCAGTATATTCTGGATCGTATAAATAATCATCTTCAAGGTTAGAAAATAAAATTTCTTTCGCTAAGTGGCAGGGCTACCCTCATCAAATATGTACTTAACTCCATATCCACTTATGCCATGCAAACTAACATACTTCCACACAAATTCCTTCATCATATTGATCGTATCAAACGTTATTTGTTTAGGGTTCCACTGCATCCCACACCAAATTACACCTAATTAATTGGGACCTCGTTACTACACCTAAGTCCCTTGGTGGATTAGGGATTAAAAAATTACTCCTAAGAATATGGCTATGTTATCCGGCGTAACATGGCGCTTCACCCAACACCCATCAACTATATGGGCCATGATCCTTCGAGGTAAATATTGTCACCATCATAGTCCACACTATCACTGCATCTCCTTTACTTCAAAACCATATGATTCATACATTTGAAAGAGTATCACCAAAATAGCTCATATATGCCATCAAGGCACTGTATGAAATATAGGTAATGGCCAAATCATTAGTCTTTGGTACGATCAATGGATCTTCTCCAACTTCTCACTTCGTCAACTAATTCAAGGACCCCTACTCTCCCATGAATCTACATTGTTGCTTAGTCATATCATCCTCCCTTCAACCTATAATTTATCAACATTATCCTTTGAACTCCCTACCTCTATCTCTCTCCTTATCCATAACACATATATGCCATCTTCTTCTACTCATATGGATTTAATACACTGGCAACCAACCTCTAATGACTTGTTCTTTACTGCCTCCATCTATCGACCGATTCTCCAACACCTCCATATCCCCCTACCTTCTTTCCCCTATTATTAGCTTTGGAATATACCTACCCTACCCAAAATTAAGCATTTTCTCTGGTTTCTCCTCCATGGTAAGTTACCCATTGTTTCTCTTCTAAACTCTCGTCATATTCTTCCTCACCCTGCATACCCCGTTTGTGGCCATGCTTGGGAAGATGCTTCACATATATTTACCGCTTGTTTACCCGCTACCCACATTTGGCAACACTTTGCTATTTACGTCCCCCTAACAACAACCCAATACATGGCTTTAACGCATATGCACTGATACTGATGCTACTTACATACATCACTGTATTGTTATTCCTTTCCCGATCCTCGTCCCTTTTATCGTTTAGCATATTTGGCTGACACATAATCATAATCTTTTTAATCGCTCAACTTTACCTGTATTTTATCATGCGATTCTCACTCATGCTATTGAGTTTAACTGATTAGCCACTACTTCACAACAATCTAAACCCACTACAACCATTCATGTTGGCTGGTCTCCTCCCCTTACTAGGTATAAACTTAATATTGATGGCGCTTTTGACAATCACTCAAAACATGGTGGAGTTGATGGTGTTGTGAGAGACTCTTCTGGCAAGTGGATTATGGGCTTCTCTAAGTCTTTGTATTTCACTAATGTCCTACAAACTGAATTATTAGCTATCCACTTTGGCTTACAGCTTGTCATTGAACAGAATCTCACACCACTTGCTGTGGAGACTGACTCACAGGTATTAGTCACCCTTCTATCGACGACCAGTTCTAAATACTCACATTTATTTGATGAATGCAGGTTGATGCTCTGTAATCCACAAATCCATGAGATCCAACATACATTTCGGGAGGGGAATGGAGTTGTGGGTCAATTGGCACGTTTTGGCAAGCAAAGGGCTTCTGAACTACATCATGATGCTATGATTTTTGAAACACCACCCACTTTTATATTGTCTCACTTAATGTTTGACTTAACGGGAACTATAACCTCGCGTTCAGTACCTTCTATGTACTAGTACTTTTCATTTTTAATATATCAATGCGCGTTATAACAAAAAAAAATGATGGTGAGTAGTTTGGAAATCTAACTCGAATAAGCGCAAAATGAAAGAAGAAGAAGAAGAAGAAGAAGAAGAAGAAGAAGAAGTAATAGACTAAGGCAAAATAATACTACTGCTTAATTAGGAGTAAAAATGATCGAAAAGGAGGAGGAGGAAACAGAAGTAGAAAATCGTCGGTCAAATTAAAATTCACCAAGAACACATCTAAGTCAATTATTTACGAGATGTTGCAGATAGAAATTAATGCACCGATGACGTCAATTAATATATACAAAGTTAATAGCAGGAATATTACGAAAATGATAGTATAACTTTTACTCTAGCAGGACATAATAATTTATCACAATCATCACATGTTAGGATTTGTTATTTTTCTTTTTTGTCATATCGATGATATAACAAAATAAAAGATCAATCAAGCTATGTCAATATTAGACAGAAAAGAAATCCGTGTGGAGTGCAGATGGGTTAATACTTATATTTACACCGACCCAATAATACTACATATTTTCAAATATATTCTCATTACTAAATCATAATAGTAATTTAATGCATATTCTCATATTAATTTATGACTTAATCGATCATAATAAATTAGTCTGGTTTAACATAAGCATCAGATGTACCATGGTTTTTTTATTCAATAATTGGTCACTTTTTCTATGTGAGAAGTGTGAACCGTGAATACAAAATACGTCTCTGCTTGTGTGAACTGTGAATAATGAGTGCAAATTAAAGGACGTGTCTCATATTATAAAAATTGGGATACACGTTTTCTTCTTCTCTTCTTCCCCAGAAGACTGGAACGAACCTCAACAAGATATATATAAGCATTTTTATTAGTACCCAGTGACACACTACATCTCTCAAAATAGCAATATAGACAAGAAATTAAGGAGAAATGGGAAACTGCTGCCTAAAGCCTGCAGATAATCTTTCTACCACTATTAAGCTTTCTAACCCTCCTGCAGGTATGTACCATTATTTTGGTTTTGCAATTCATCAGATTCTATCAAAACAATTCATATTTCCAATTGGATTTATCTATGTCCATTAATGCCAATGCAAATGATTTTTTTACAAAATCGGTGTAATTTAACTTGTTGTAGAACATTCTTGTCTTATTTCAGGTTACTAGCTAGTTCTATTGATTATGACTAATTATCTTTATTACCTTTAAAATACTACCAACGAGTATAGCGGAATAGATCGACTTTTTATTCTTAACCAAATATCTCGAATTCGGTATTGGAAGCTCTTCCCTTTTAGTGAGCCGCGAATTCAAATTAGTCAATCTAATAGATTGTTGCTGCCCAGTAGTTAGGAAACATATGAACTTTAGTGATATGATAGTGTAAAAACAATTCATATAGAACTTTTTTGTGTATATTTTCAGCCCTTGATTTAAATTTTATTATGCCAGCATCCAAGAAACCTAGTACTTCTCTCATCAATAACGCCAAGGTGGTTCATGCCGAGGGAACCACGAACGATGGCGGTGGCGGTGGTGCTGGAAAAGAGGAAGTGGCAACAAGTGGGAAAATTATAACACCCAATTTGAAAATGTACAGTTTTGCGGAATTGAAAAGCGCAACGAGAAATTTTAGACCAGATACAATATTGGGGGAAGGAGGATTTGGTAGAGTTTTCAAAGGTTGGGTTGATAACAAGACATTAACTCCTTCTAAAGTTGGCATCGGAATGGCAGTTGCTGTCAAAAAATCTAATGCAGATAGCCTGCAAAGTCTCAAGGAATGGCAGGTAAAAATTTAAGTTATATATACCTACAGTTAAAAAACTTGTTGGAGAAACTTGATCATATATTTCAACAGTGAAAACGTTATAAAAATTGTACACATTTTTATGATTGTGTGTGCAGGCAGAGGTAAAATTTCTGGGAAAATTTAGTCATCCAAATCTAGTACAACTAATCGGATACTGCTGGGAAGAGAAGCAATTCCTACTTGTATATGAATACATGCAAAAAGGAAGTTTAGAAAATCACCTTTTCAGAAGTAAGAACCTATATTTTTTTTTTTCCACATATTTGTTATTGAATATTTGATAATTACAAGAATATGTTATCAAAAAGTTTGACACAAATATTATTGTCGGAAAACTAGAAGAGGGTGCAAAAACACTTTCGTGGGACACAAGACTTAAGATAGTAATAGGAGCAGCTCGAGTCTAGCTTTTTTGCACACAACAGAGAAGCAAGTCATTTACCGCGATTTTAAAGCTGCCAATATTTTATTGGATGGGGTAATTTCTTTTTCTCTGATTTGTTTAAAAGTTCAATAGTAACTTATTAATTTTCTTGTTTTGAATTTCAACTTTTAATTTACGAATTATACTGTATAATTAACAAAGAGATTAATTGTTCCATATTAATTACTTGGGGCAGGATTATAATGCCAAGCTTTCTGATTTTGGATTGGCTAAGTTGGGTCCTGCAAATGGCAACTCACATGTGACCACAGGAGTTGTTGGCACTTATGGGTATGCAGCTCCAGAGTACATGGCCTCTGGTAATTTTTACCCTCTTACTACTTCTACCTTTTAGCTAAACATGTAATCTGACAAGTGAGGTTTGGAAAGGACAGAGTGTACGCAGTCTTATTCCTCCCTAACTTGTGTGAGGTAAATAGGCTATTTCCAACAAACCCTCGTGTCAAGAAAACGTTTTCAAAACAACTAAAATGTAGTACCAAAATCTACATTTTTATAGTCAAATTGCCTAGTGTTTAGAACAATATTACTTAAGTGCATGATTCGAAGCTCATTAAAAGTTTTTCTCTTTTGATTTTCTTTTTCTTATTCATGAACCACCCCTTCTTCATTAAAGAAAAAATTTAGAAAATGGGGCTAAATCAACAAGTTATGGGGAGATTGGTTTTATGACTCATTAGAAGTGTTGTTTAGTTAATGACCTTTTTTGACAAGAAATATGAGAGATCGTCGATAAATAAATAGGAAATCTTGTATGATCATTTTATTTTAACTTGTAATTGGTCATAGAAGACGTCTCCTCCTCTTTAACTCTTTTATCTGGGTGCTATATGAGCAAGACCAATTTTAGCCCCAAATAAAAAACAATAATACAACGTAAGCTCAACATGTTTGCGATAATTATTCAAACAGTCGTTGACCTTGTGCTACTTTATTTGGAACAGGACATTTATACGTGAAGAGTGATGTGTATGGTTTTGGTGTTGTATTGCTGGAGATCTTAACGGGCCTCCGGGTACTGGACCTGAACCGGCCCAATGGAGAACAAAATCTAGTGGACTGGGCCAAACCGTTATTATCAGACAAGAAGAAGCTAAGGAAACTAATGGACCCAAGGCTAGAGGGAAAGTACCCTACAAAGGCTGCATTTGAAATAGCACAACTAGTACTCCAATGTCTTGAGCCTGATCCTAAAACTAGACCTTCCATTGAACAAGTTTTGGAGTCTTTGGAAAAAATTAACACCATCAAGAAGGAACCTAGAGAATGCAATGCCACCCATCCCCAGCAACATCGGCGCCACCCACAACGTTCGCCTCTCCACGTTAAGAAAACTGTAATTGGTAGCAACACGCACCATTCACCCATCAATCGAAGCTATTGAATACGACCTGGCGTATAAATACATATTTCTAAAGAATTTTCTAAATTACAACGTCGTTATAGTAGGTTAGCATTATCTTTCATTTTTCTTCTCATGATTTGCCCTTTAAGTTACTCTTTGCCTTTTATTACTTGAGGGTCATGTTTGCCTTTTTATTACTTGAGGGAAAACAAATAACCTTCGGGAAATTTTTTTTGTCAAAGTACTCATGACTCAACCTCACTTCTCCTCCCCCTTTTACTTTCTTGCCCTCTTCTCTATGTAAGGCAATCTTAATTAAGGAAGATCTAATGGGTAGGCAAGTAATACTGAACAGAAGACACAGAGTAAGTATGAGCAAGTATGACATAATTTTGGCACAAAAACTTGAAAGTGTGAAACAAGGTAACATAGAAAGAAGATGATCGCAATACTTGAACATAAATCTGGACCTTATTCAAGTGCAACATATATTGTGTCGAAGTAAACACAAGATATCGAAGTTTGGTACAAACAGAACATAAAAAAAACAGTACACTTTATAGCAAAATAAACAAACGTAATGTTTTTCTTGGTTTAGTATGCAACTTGAAACGTTTTCCCAGTAGCGTTTTCATCTTAGCTTCATCACATTGTAGGCTTTACAGTGAGACGAGAAGCGACCTTCTGACCACAAGACTTGTCAGCCTGCAATGAATCCGCGCAAAAGATTAGTTTTCGTTTCCCGCTCTTAATGTAAGGATAAAGAATCATGCGAAAGAAGAAAAGCTCAAACCTGAGACAAGTATGATATCCATATACTGCGTATCTCATAAGTGACTCGGGGATCAGATAAATGCTCAACCCATTTGCTAACATATCTGTCTTGCCTGAAATAGTACAAGGATACTCGATTATTCCGCAGGTTCTTGAGAGGGAAGAATTGGCGATATTAATGTTATAGAACCACCAAATTAAATTACCTGTCAGGTTCCCAGGATCTGTATCTCTCTCCTGCCTGCTTGAAGTTGTTCTCTTTTTCAATGACACACTAAAATACCAATAATATATATGTGAGTGAAGATTAAACTCATTTAAGAATACTACTCCCTGCACTGATTAATGATTATGATGAACAATAAGTAAAGAGGGTCTCACCATTTCACGCCTTCCTGTCAAGACACGAGAAGGAATTGGGTACTGTTCGGCATGACGACAAGGATCGAACCTTGAGGGCAAATAATCCACCTGCAACATCAAGTCACAACATCAGAAGAGTACTAATATGAACTTGCAATTAGCCTTGTAAGTCAAAAACATTAGTATACCTCTTCATCGCGATGCATGAAGTTCATAGCACCATCGCGGTGATTATTGTGATGAGCACACTTGGGAGCATTAACAGGAAGCTGCATATAGTTTGGTCCAATACGGTGTCTCTGAGTATCAGCATACGCGAATATCCTGGTCTGGAGAAGCTTATCCTCCGAATAGTAAACACCAGGGACAATATGGCCAGGGTTAAACGCGAGCTGTTCATTCTCAGCGAAGAAGTTATCAATGTTCCTATTCAATACCAATCGACCAACTGGCATCAATGGCAAGATATCCTCAGGCCAGGTCTTGGTTACATCAAGAGGATCAAAGTCGAATTTGTCTACATCCTCAGTGTCCATAATTTGGATAAAAAGTTTCCACTCGGGATAGTTTCCAGCAGCAATCGAGTCGTAGAGATCCTTGGTGGCGTGGCTATGATTTGTACCTCCGACCCTAATAGCTTCTTCCTCCGACATGCACTTGACACCACAAGTTGGCTTCCAGTGAAATTTCACATAATGTGCTTTCCCAGCTTTGTTGATTAATTGATAGGCGTGAACACCATAACCTTCCATGTGTCTGTAATCTGTCGGGAGACAAACATCATCGAAGAACCAAGCGAAAGTATGCAAACTCTCCGGAAGGAAAGAGAAGAAATCAAGGATCCTCCAGTATTCCTGAATGTGTGACTTTGGATTTGGTTTCAGTGCACGAATCGTGTCAGGGAACGATTTTGCATCACGATTAAAGAAGACGGGAACGTTGTTTCCAACCAGATCAAAGTTACCCTGATTCATAAAAACAAGTAAACATACAGAAGTAAATTAAAATCCAAGAAAGCAGTAAGTTAATGTGATAAGGCAAATTACCTCTCTGGTGTAAAATTTGACAGCAAAACCGCGAATGTCCCTAAGGGACTCGGGGCTTCCACGCTCATGGACGACAGTAGAGAAGCGGCAAATAACAGGTGTTTGAACACCAGGAGCTCGGAGAAAATCAGCACAGGTAAGATGAGAAATATCATGAGTGACTTCAAAGAAACCCTTGGCACTGGCACCTCTAGCGTGAACAACACGCTCGGGTATCCGCTCACGATCAAAAGTCGCAAGCTTCTCTATTAAGTGATAATCCTCAAGAAGAACAGGCCCTGCCAAAAATATATACTCAATTTTCAATTTCAGTGAACGTGTTTTATTTGAAGACTCTAAAGTTTAGCTACAAAATAGAACTAACTAAGAGCATTAAGTTATTTACGAATGATCAATTACTGGAATCACTTAAGAACATCTACATAGCGGTTCCTATTTTGTATTTATCTCATAAAAACATAAATTGTTAAAACGGAGGATTTCTCTTGAATGGAAAATATGAAGAGTTACTTAAAACTTTATTCAGGTTTATTACAGCTGAAACATAAGAATATTTAAGAAGACTAGAGTGTGAAAAGATGTGATCTATTACTTTCCATCATGTATTATTGCCTTCTATCATCTTTCATCTATAAAACATCTAAGTTTTCCCATAATTCTCTTACATTTTCTATGTTGACCATCATTATGGAGTATCAAATTAAACAAAACATGTCTTAAGATTCTAACCAATAGGTGATCACAATTTCCATGAGTTTAACCCATAAAAAGCAACCATCGTTAAGTGAAAGACATGTGGATGTGTCAAAAGTAGTGGTATTTCTAACAAGAGTTTTATCTTGTAAATATATTGATGAACACACGGAAACAGTAGTACTAAAGCAACTCAAATGTCTTGTTCTAAAATTAGATCTATACAGTTCTTTATGTGGATCATTAAAAAGCTGCATTTCATAGAAACCTTAATTTACAGGAATATATAGTTTAGAAAAGAAAAAAATGATTAAAAAGATAAATACCTCTAGGTCCAACAGTCAAGGAAGAAACGTTGTTGTAGACAGGACCACCAGCATTTGTTGTCAAGAAAGGGGAATCATATGCGCTTGATGGTCGAAACTGCATCATTATTTTTCCAAATCAAATCCAACATAATATTCATATAATTAACCAATGAAGATCCGCTAAAAGTAATCACAGGTTGAGCTTTGACAATTTTCAAAGCCTTCAAAAAACAAAATTAATTAATACAAACAAATGATTCCTTCGGAGTGTATCCTATATGATGCATGCAACAGTCTGACATACACAAAGATCCAAAGCCTAGAAGCTATTGGATTCGATCTCTGGTTCAACCTACGCCCCTGAGACCCATCATGGCCTTGTCTATGGCGTTTCTAGTGGAGCCTTCAAAATTTAATATATATGTGTGAACTTTTTAACCAATATACATAGTATATTTTTTGAATACTGACCACCTTCACAATATGTGGCTCTGTTACTGTATATGCCGCCGTTTCTCATCCCAAAGAAGGGTATTTTACGTTGTCTTAAACCAGTGGCGGAGCCACATACACCCTTCGCCGTAATATTACAGTAATTTAAATCGATAATTTTTTTAAATATATATATTATAAAATGATACCCTTTATTTCGTGATAGTTTGTTTCTTTATATTTTGATTTTCTTTAATAAAAATCTTGGATCTTTCACTGTCTTCAACTCTGAAAGATCGGTGGCGAAGTGAGCCGATCAAGTGTCCGAGGCTTTCCGACAGCCACAGACAGTTTGTTTAACTAGTTGTTTTTGTTCTCTTTCTTTTCTCTCTTTATGGGCTGGTTTAGTGGCTGAGTATTAAGGGCCATGAGCACCTGAAGGCGTGAGAACACGTGAGAAGATTACACGAGAAATTAATTTATCAGATGTGTCGGTGAAGTTTTGTCTTAGAAATTTGTTTTGAAGGAATCTGAGGATTTGTTTTTCCTTTTAAAGAAATCCTTTTTAATAAGATACGCATAAATTAGTAACGAAATGAAAAATTAGAATATGTATATTTTTCGTGCAGTCTATTTGTTCAAAATATTATTTTTTAAATGACTTTTTCCCAAGTTGTTCGAATGACTAATTAGAGGGTGTCTGGCCGTGACTTCACTCAGCAGATACTGAAGTTATTATTGGCAAGTTAATGTTTGGAAATCAGTATTTTCATATTGAACTTAATTATGTATTAGAAATATATTGAGGAGTATTTAATTATGTATTACAATTTACAAAACTTCAATCTTTAAGTGTATCACCTTAACCGGGTGTTTAAGAAGCAAACTACAAAACGGAAAAGCTTATACCAAGATTACCAAAGATTTATCTATCCAAAAGATAATACGAATCAAATAGCACAAGAACTAAGAAAACAAAGCATCAATAAAAGCTTTGTATTCAAAATATTGATATACCTTAGAGAGATCCATACTGATCGAAACGAGAGGAGAAATTAGGAGAAGAATTGAAGAGAGACTTGATCAAAATATATATTTTTTGGTTGGAGTGTGCTGAGAGTGAGAAAGAGCAACTTATTTATAAGCTGTGGAGGGCACTTAGGTAAAATGGTGAGACACGTAAAGACCTCATAATGTAAATTTCTGGTATATGTTCTTTCAAACTAAATTATTTTTCAATAATAGATGATACTGTTCAAATGGATAAGATTTAGTACATATAATAGTTGTAAGCTAATAAAATTAGAGCACACTCATATATAGCATTTTAAAATATTGTATTTATTGATTTTAAAAAAAAAAAAAAAAAGAAGAGAAGATAGATAATATGTGCCAGCTAGCTTACAAGTTACCGGTTATTTGTTTACGTGAATTTAATAGTTTTTGCTCAGACTCTGTATATATATATTAAGTAATTTATTAAATTATTATATATATTTAATTATAGACTCAATTATAATTATATACTAACTTAGGTCATATCTATAAATTTCAAATATAAATTCGCCATACATAAAAACTAGAAAGAAAAAAAAGAAACTAAGTCAATTTTGGCTACCAGAATCACCATCTAGGTGACTATGATGTGTTAGCTTCTTAGCTAGTACTATTTTGATGATGGTAATTTCTTTAGGAACTTCTAGCTAGGTTAAAATTAAACCTTATACTCCACTCATATTGTACACTTCTACGGTTCTACAGAATAGTAGTAACTTTTTATAATGTACTGTGTATATATGTATTCTTTGAGAATATGTGTATTTTAATTTTAGAATGAAGAGAATCTGATTGGGAATACTTGGATGAAATTTAATTTATATTGGAGACGTATTCTGCTCCTTTTCTTTTTCCTTTTAACACGGATTTCTAGATGGATTTTAAATGTCACTCTGCCAATTCTTATTTCGGGTACTTGTGGAAATTTTTAGAAAAGGTTTAATTGGAAAATGAAAATGTGTAAAATATACTCCTTCCGTCCAATTTATGTAAACTTATTTCTTTTTTGGTCCGTTCCAAAAAGAATGATTCCTTTTTAAATTTGAAAATAATTTTGCTTAAAATTACAATTCTATCTTAATGAGAAGCTTTTATAACCACACAAATACTCTATGCTCTTTTTTGACTTGTTTAGGACCACAAATTCCAAAAGTCTTTATTTTTTCTTAAACTACACACTTAGTCAAACATGTACACATAAATTGGAACGGAGGGAGTATTATTTTTGAGATATATTTTCATAATTTTTAATTGCTGTCACTTTCTTCTAGAGAAGTAAACATAGACTCTAGCTCGAATTCAAGACTCCTTTCTTGGGACTAGTTCGACAATAGATTTTGGTTTGGGTTTTATTTGTCAAATACATGATTTTGTCAAAATTCCAAATCTCAAATTTCAAATCCCAAAATTAGCTAAATAGCTAATTTTTGGTCAAAATATTACTATTATATTTTTTAAAAAATTGTCCTAAACTTTTGTATTTTATAAAAGAATCCATCATTTATTATTTTATAAAAATATTGTCTCGTCTTCTTGGTCATCTGATAGTATATCATGTAGTTCATTATAAAAATAATAATTTTGTATCAAATTTATTTATGTTCAGGACTATCATTTTGCGATAATATAATGAATTTATTGATAATGATAATGTTGGGTATTTGTGATAGTTTTTAGAACTTATGAGTATAAGTCATGTTTCATGTTTTTTCAAAATAAATTTGGGAAATATATTTTGAAAACTGATGTTCAAACACATTTTCATCTTCAAACAAAACTTCACCCAAATCAAATTTTTCAGAACAAATTTGAGAATCTATCGCCAAACGATAATTTGTTATTCCTTCCCGAATGAGAATTAATCTCTATAGCATTTTGTAAAGTTCAGTTGTTCAGCGGAGAAAATTTGACGTACAACAGCACAAACTCGAATTAATCAAATCAATAAGTTCACATATTGAATTGTTAACTACAAGGAATATAAAAAATTTCGATTTGCGGTTGCTTGTTTTAAAAATTCATTGTAGTTTCATATAGGGCTTCAAGGACATTATTTATCCAACAAAAAGAAATTTTACGGATATTTTTAAGGAATCTCTGAATTTATTAATATCCGTAAATAAGTCATAATATAGAGGTGTTTAGTGTAGTTAATTCTTTTTTCTTTAATTATCAATTATTGGAGCGACCATAACATAGGAGTAGGGCTAATAATGGGAAAGAAACGCACTGCGAACCTTATCCTTGTGTCGGAGAAAATATCTGAATGTGTTATTATTATAATTATAAAAATTGTTACCCACAATTATAAAGGGACCCTATTCGGCATTGCCCTTTCTTGTTTTAAGTATTTAGAAATTGAAATTTCACTGATTCAAATTACGAAAAGGACGTCCCAAACCCACTACTGTTCGACTTTATTTGGCAGTACTGTTTAGCTCTTCCCAATACTATTGGGGTTCGTTTGATTTGAGGGATAAAATATGTTTATTACTGTCTAAATTTTAGAATTAGGTTCATTTTGGGTTTGATTGAAGGTGTTAGCTAAAACAAGTTATAATCTCGGTTTTAATCCTATTGTTATGAGATATTCTGATTTAGAACTGACGAGGTGAGGAGATGAATGATCTCATTTTTACCTTCATCACTTGTGAAAAGAGGTTTGGGTTTAAGGTCATTTGTCTTTTCTGTTTTATCCTTGGACATAATTATTAGAACTAGAGGAAAAGAGAAAGAGAAAAAGTAAAGTTTTTCTTTTCCCTTAAGCAAAATTTTTTTTATAGCTTTATTATGCAAAGTTTTTAAACTCGACTCCCGGTAGAGAACATTGTTAATTAGCTAGGTTTTAAACATGACCTAAAACAAGTTTTGAATTCCCTTACCGTTGTATTTAAAGTTTCTCCTATATCAAAGGATTCAAAAACTTCACATACATATAAAAAGAATTTACTATATTTATATAGTATAATTTTTCGCTAAACAATATTTGATAGCTCCGATCGGAGAACTCAGCTCCATCACTGCCCCATGTGAAGACCACGCAAGCTCGACTCCTCTTTGGGGTGACTAAAGCAATAATAGAAGTTTCGACATAACCTATTTTGATCTATATGTACGTAAATAATTTAAAGTTTCAAGCCGCTGCAATTATATCAGGTCCACATTGACGGCTGATTGCCAGATTTCCCTAAGGAGGATAGAGACCCATCGCTTTATTATCCTACTCATTAATTTATGTGATCGTGTTTGATGGACATGAAGTTTATAAATGAGAGAATAATTTTTAAAATTTGTGCGTTATAATTTAACTGTTATTAAATATATTAAGATATCGTTCTTTTTAGAACTGATTAAAAAGAAAGGACTGTCACATAAATTAAGAGGATGTGAGGATAATATACAATAATATCTCTTTCAATTTGCTTACAATATTTTATAAATTTTCTTGCCTCGTAAGCAGGGGCGGATGCAACATAAAGTTACTGAATTCAACTGAACCCAATATTTTTTATGCGAATTATAAATTTATATGTAAAAATTATTAAATTATATTAAATAATATATATAAACATATAACTTTAAAATATAATTAGTTTAATGCTAATAACTTTAAATATTAAATCGATAAAATAAAAATTCTAAATCCGTCTATGGTCGTAACCGTTTGTGACTCATTAAATTGATGATGACCCACACCAAATCAAGAAACATGGCGTGTGGTAGTAGTGGTTCCTGGAACCCAGCAAGCTGTATTTGTCCAAAAGCATCCTAGTGATGAAGGCAATATATCATATTTTTATTAGTGTTTCGACAACTTGAAGAAAATGGTGAGCAGAAAATCTAATCATACTTTGAATAATGTTATCTTAACTCTAAAAAAAATGGTGGAGGAAAAATCTGTCGTAGTTTTTTTTTTCATGGTTTAGTGAAAACGTGAGTAGATTTCATCCGACAGGTCTGATTCAGTTCTCACTATCCTCCTTTCCGCTTCCTTTAATTAATTCAAATAGTTGTCCACCTAATTTCTTAAATTAAAAATAGTTGTCGGATATGTATGTGCGTGTATATATATATAGTCTTACTGTACGCGCTTTGCGCATGTACCTCATCTTGATGATATGTTTAAAATAATTAGATAAGTATTATATTAAAATTATGGTTAAGTTATAAAATAGAAGTTTACATAATTCGAATAAGGAAAGAATTTATATAATATATTTAACATTACAAATTTAAATACAATTCAAATAAGTAAGGATTAAATGCACAAAATTTGATTGATTAAAAACTTCGAAATATTAGGGAAAACTTAAATGATAATTTTGGGTAAATGATGATAATGAGTATGTAATTACTGATTAGCGCGCAATTTATAGTTTTAATTATTGTTCCAATAAAGTTCAAAACTAAATGGTGATGATTTTGGACTTCCGCTTTTGGTGCCTCCGATTAAGTTATTAAAGTTATCCGATTCTTGTTTATTTTGGAATTATTTAATAGAATACATTTGATATACATAAATTAAATGATAAGGATGTAATAATAGTAATATATTTATCTTCCCTAAAGTTAGATACTATATCATTTGAACTTGATATACAATTGTTAAGTGTCCTTTTATTAATTAAGTATTTCTGGAATTTGATAATATATATTTATTTTTTGTACATAACTAGTATAAAATAAGTGCTTATTTTTAAGATTAAAAGTTCATTCAACTTTACATGAGTACATAAGGGTTTGATCTATCGATTTCACGTGAATTTTCAAAGAATATCCTTTGAATATATTTTTTGAAAAATACTACTATTTGTGTGGCCTAATATTAAATCCTAAAAGTATGGATATTTGTTAATTCATATGCTTTTATCACAGTTTCTCAAAAATTTATCATCTAATATAAATAACATAATATATAAAAAACTACATCAAGTCATTTATTGTATCAATGGAAAACGAAAAACTTCCTTTGGCGAACTTTTATATTTAGGTGAATAGCCACCAGATTTGGTAGGATTTTTGGAAGCCTTAGTGTTCGTAGGCTTTAAAAAATTTCCATTCATATATAGATTTTACATTGAACTTTCTTTGTTCAAGAATAGAAGTAGTAAATTCATTAATGATCTCAAATCATAAATATTAGTTGTAGTTTATTTATAAAAGGGGATTTAGTGCATTTAATATCGTTATACAAAGAGATACATATGTCAAATAAGGAAGAATTTAATAACCAAAATTTTAATTAATTTTGAAGTCCTAAAAATTAGAAAAATAACTAAATTACTGTTTTTTTCAATATGAAGCATATTTTTTAAGTACTACTCTTTTAGTCTTATGGTACACACTTTGCGCGTGTACCTAAGAGTATACGACTTTTTAGAAAATCGTAAGTACTACTCCTATATAATATGCTTGTATTATAAAATTAAAATTATTTTATACTCCTTAATATATATAAAATTTTAGTTAAAAGGCTTATCTATAAAACCTTTTAGTTAAAATTATTTTATATCTCTTTGTCATCCTAGCTTTGGTTAGTAGTCTATATAAGTAAACTTTGATTTGAGTTTAAATTTCTAACTATTAGGATTTTTACATAATTTAAATAAGGAAGGATTTTGATTACCAAAATTTTAGCTAACTTTAAAGTCCAAAATATTAGGAAGATAACTTAAATTACTATTTGATCCAGTGTAAAATCTGTTTTTAAAGGATAAAAAAGGCGAACGACATTTCACTAAGGGTCTGCGTGCTTTTAATACAGTAAGTATAAGTATAGATAGATAAAAAATAAAAAAAAATCTGGCCGGCGTTTTTTCGCTCTCCATGTAATTGGAAAAAAGATTTTCAAAAAAGAATGTTTGTGATAAATGTCTGATTCAGTGGGTCCAAGTTTTGTGAAAGAAGTTAAACAGTTATCGCCATTTACGGTGAAAATCAATCACAGAATTATCTCATGATTTCATGCATAAATATTCAAAGATACCTCGATTTAGTGTTTACCAAACAGATATACCTTTATTATACTATTTGATCTTTTTTTGCTACCTTTTTCTTTTCTTTTGTTACACATTTAAAAGTCGCAAAAATCTTCCTCACGGAATCAAGGGATAATGTATTTTCGACTATTAATTATTCTTTTTTAACATCATTCACGTGAAGTAAATTTCCTCTCATATGCTACACTTTTTTTACTTAGACGGAATACATTTTCCCTAACACTAGTTACTATTAATTAATGCCTAAATATTATTTAAAAATGATATGAGACCAATAAACTAAGTCGTCAAAGTTACTTCTATTTCATTCAAATGTTACGTAAGACCGTACATTTCGTAAGATGAAGATATTACGATGAATAGTAGATGAATAATCATTCTTTCTGAAATTATGATCGATGAAATAGTAGTAAATTGTATGTTACTGTATTTAAAGGCAAACATAAATCATAAATGTACAAAAAAAGGATATTCTGAGAGTTTGAGATCCAAGTTCCTAAACCTGTCAAACTAGGGAAACATGTTCAATCTGTTTCTAAATTGCAGCTTATATATGCTCAGCACAGCACATAAACAGATACGTACAAGATACAACCATTTATTTCTTATCAAAATCTTTTCATTCCATTCTCCATACTTCAATTGAAATTGTCAAAGTATACAAGATATCCTTTCGTTTATCCCTTATAATTAATAATTGAAGGTGCAAAAGTTAAAAGCATGTGTTGACTGTCTACCAACTGTGTCCATATCTTGAAACAATAAAACAAGGAAAAACAGACAAATAAAAGTAGAAGGTAACTTCAATAACTCTAAAAGGGTAACAATGTACCAAAAAAGAGAAAAATTATTGATGTTTAAAGGAGCCGACAGCGTCCATTACGTTTCAACTTCTTAATCACGTTAAGTTGACTACTCAAAAGAGGACCTTTAATTTCGCCCACAAATTATTGACATTAATCTTGTACTCATCCTATCTTATTGGTTTGGAATTGCAGCTGGTGCGATGAGTTAATTGGTTGTCTGTATTTTCATAAGATATTTTGAGGCCTTGATACTTGTAATAAATAGCCTCATGGTCCAACCTACCGTTTATATATATATATATATATATAATATCATATACAATTAGTATATAATCTATACATAAACCAATTAAAAAAAGTAAATAAGAAATCTTGTCCGCTATTTATATAAATATCCTAATTTAATTTCCTGCCCACAATGAAATGATAAGAATTTAACTTATTTACACTAATAGTAATTTTTATAGATGAATCATTTGGTTTTAACCGATTTTAGGGCCACCATTTAAGTAGTACCCGAAGTTAATTTTCTTTCCTTTTATTTTTATTTTTATTGCAAATTTACCCACTTTATAACACACTTCAGAATTCGCTTGTGATCACTTTAGCATTCACATATGAAGATACAAATTTATGGCTCAGATTCAAAGTGCAACTTTAGAATCGGAAATGTGAGTTCTTATCAGTTCAAAGTGTAACTTTAGAATCTGATATGAAGTTTTAGTTGTTTCAAAGTGCAACTTGAGAACCAGAGATATGAAGTTCTTATCACTTCAAAGTACAACTTCAGAATCGGACCTGAAGTTCAGCTCTTCTTTCCTCTCATGTTTTGAACTCTAAAATCAGCCATAAAACCTCCACAAACCACCCAATACAGCCACCACGACAGTAGTTCTCTTAAACCTTCATTAACGCCGACAGTCTCCTCCACTAAAAGCTACATTAAACAGCCATGAGAGCCACCCAAACAGCCACCAAAGGAACACACTTTTATCTCCAAAACTAATTGAAACAACCACCATAACACTATCACTATTTCCGCCATGTAAAAGCTGCGATGCAACTGTGCAAAGAAAAAGAAGAAGCAGCAGCAGCGATCTGAATTTTAGACTTCTTTTAGGATTGAGTATCAGTTAAACTTTTTTTCCAAAAATAAATACAAATTAAATATGGGCGACTAAAAAGGGTGCCTTGTGAAATTTTTACATTAACAGAGCATGCATAGAAATTAAAGTAGAATAGGTAAAGGTAATGGTTTATTGATCTTGTTCCTGTCTCTTCTAATTATATTATTTTAAATTTCTGTTGTTTCGCCTGAAAGGGTTGAAAAAACTAGTATATTAGTACATTGTATATGCAAAGATCTTGAACTCGTTGTATTTGTTTTACGTCATATCTTTCTTTGTCTTTTATTTGTATTTTTCCTATTTTGCCTTCAGAAGAATTAAAAGGGAGAATGATTTCATTGTTTTACTGGGAAAAGCAATTATATATAATACAGATGATATACATTAAGATTTAAGGGTGCAAAACAAATATAACAAACAAGAATAATTCAATGCTTCAACTCCCAATCTCCGACTGCGGAAGCCATTTGGACGTACAATTAATCCTTACTTTATCCAAAGTTTTTATATTTCTTTTGTGACATGCTTTTTCATAACCTCATCTCATTTTCAATCCTTAATGTCAAAGAAAATCCCATCTCTTTCCTTCTCTATCACCTGAAAAAACCCATGAAAACCATCATAAATTTTCACTAAATCAACCAAGTAAAATTCGTTCTTAGTGAAGCTCAAGTTGCTTCTCTCTTTTGTGGTAAGTTACTAAACTCGTTTTTACACTAGATAGTTATTAGTATTTTCTTCATATCTTTTTATATAGAGATCTGTTTTAAGTGATCCAAGACTTTATGGAAAGATATTTCATAGATCTATAACCCTTATGAAGGAACCAAACCTGGTTTATTTTTTATTTACCCGAAAATAGGTGATAAAGTACAGGGCAGAGCAGGGCATGTGCTGATGAAGTACATGTGAAGTACAAGGCAAGTGCTGCCCAGATTTGTTATTTTACAAACCCTCCCTGTACTATTATTAGTAATGTTAGCATAACGTTTTGTGCAAAATTGATATGAGGATGATTCAAGATGTTCTGAAACGCTAAGATACATATCTATAACTGTAAAGAAGACCACACAGTCTAGTTTGTCCCTTTTCATCTTCAAATCTGAGTCACAACACGAGACATTAATACTGTCCAAAATTTCTGTTTCAAACATTTTGGGTAATTTTCACCAATATCATGTTTAGTTTGACATGTTAAATTACTGAACTTATATAAATATGTGATTATGTATTTAAGGTATATATACCCTTGTAATATTGTCTCTCCCTTCCCTTTGTCTCCCCTCTCTCTTTGCTTTGCATCTTTCTTCTGAATTTCATGGTATTGCTATTTATCCTATGAGTGTTGTTGTGATACTAATATTGTCTTTCCCATTTTTTGTTTTTTTCTGAGCCGAGGGTCTTTCGGAAACAGCCTCTCTACTCCTTCGGGGTAGGGGTAAGGTCTGCGTACACACTACCCTCCCCAGACCTCATTAATGGGATTCTACTGGGTTGTTGTTGTTGTATACCCTTGTAAAATCCAAGAAAAAATATTTGAGGAAGTGGACGGATTTAGTTTGTCTATGGCGTAGATGATTCGAACATTCTCAAGTTGTGATTGAACTGTTTTGTGGTAAAATACCAAGGTTTATGTATAAACTTTGTACTCTTTTTACTTACTGGAATATTTTGAAATAACCTGATATTTTATTTTTTCTTGTCTTCAATTTATATTGTTGTATTCGTGTTATATCAAGTGTTGTAATATATTCGCTAAATCGCCCACTCGTACGGATTGCTTGATTGTTTTGCATTCTTGTTGGGACTTTATCCTTCTTGTGGCAGTGACTTTGTCACTCATCTTGACATGCCTCTTGATTCAGATCTTTTGCCATCTTGACTTTGGATTTGTAGTTCGTCTTAAATTGTCGAACTTGTCTGTGTTAAGTACGAACTAGAAAGCTATTTTTTAATATGGTTATTGATTCTCTTGACTATTAGGTTTTGACAGTACTTGATTTGGGGTTTCAGTCCATCTTGATATCTGATTTTGCTTAGTGTGATGGCATGACGTACATATTGGGC